>JARDAA010000112.1:0-41610 GCA_029448695.1 Elsinoe perseae
TCAGACCAGAGGGGGAGTGTTGTGATCACTCATCATTCATTACTGGTACTGATGACTAAGCCCACAGTAGTATTTGAGCATTACGGGAGTAGTTAGTTAATAGATCATGCGTTCGAGTCCAAAATTGCTAGTCACAACAAGATCTGAAATGGCCATGACTCGCGCACTTTTTCCGTGACGTCGATCCGCAGCAAGCAAACAACCACTTCCAACCCACCTCAACTACGCTGTCCTTCCAGGCATCAGCAAATACATTGGCATACCATGCTCAGCTTCCTCCTGTTCTAGCTGATTCTCAACTTTGCATCACCTGGAAATCTAACCGATATGGCACCATTTACATCCCTGCTCCTTCCACTCCTCCTCACAACCGCCCTCGCCTCCCCCGTCCCCTCCTCCTCTCCTCTCCCTGTCATAATCTGGCACGGCCTCGGCGACCGCTTCGACAACGACGGCATCACCTCCGTCGCCGACCTGCTGCAATCCGTACACCCGGGCACAAAAGTGCATATCGTTTCTCTCGGCGACGACGGGGCCGCTGACCAACGCGCCTCCTTCTTCGGCAGCCTGACGAACCAGCTCTCCGAAGTATGCGACACACTCACCTCTTCCCCCGACTTCAACGGTGACGTCACGCAAGTCGACGCCCTCGGCTTCTCCCAAGGCGGCCTCTTTCTGCGCGGACTAGTCGAGACTTGCGCGGGCCTCCACGTCCGCAGTCTTGTCACGTTCGGCAGTCCGCATAACGGTATCGCGGACTTGCCGGCTTGTGGGACGTGGGATCTGCTCTGCAAGGGCGCGGAGGGCGCGCTCAAGGGAAATAAGTGGTCGGAGTGGGTGCAAAGTAATATTGTGCCGGCGCAGTACTTTAGGGAAACGAATGAGACGACGGGTCTCGCGAGCGATGCGTATCTTGAAGGGAGCGGATGGTTGGCGGACGTGAACAATGAGAGGGATGTGAAGAGTGACAAGTACAGAGGACGTCTGGGTGCAGTGGATCGGTTCGTGATGTATGGCTTTGAGGAGGATGCGACGCTTTTGCCAAAGGAGACGGCGTGGTTCGCGGAAGTGAACACGACGAGTGGTGCGGTCACGGGCCTGAGGGACAGGCTGATGTACCTACAGGATTGGCTTGGCTTGAAGATCTTGGATGAGAGAAAGGCATTGGTATTTAGGATGGTCAAGAAGGCTGGACATATGGATCTGAACGAGAAGTTGCTGAGGAGAACATTTGGGGAGTTCTTTGGGCCAGACAGGAAGTTGCCACAGGTTCAACAGGAAGAGGATATGGAGGTGTCACCTGATGAGGTGGTAAATCCATGGCAAGGCCAGCAAATACCGTTGGTCGGCGGAGATTGGTAGCCAGTTGATTCTATCCATCTAATATCTTGAGCATTTCTACCACACTCTTGCACTTCTCCCTCTCCTTCCCTCGCTCTTTCCCTCTCCGTTTCTCCTCTTCATCTATTCTCAGCCAATCTTGCCAGCTGACACTTCTGATATTCCGCTTCTCCGCCTCGTGCTTCACTGCTTCCCAACCCTGCGCTCGCCCCTCGTCTGGTTGTAGAAACTTTGCACCACTCTCCCAATCCTGCCGTATTACATCTGCGCTTATGAATGCATCGTCCATTGTGCTCGCTATTACTCCTGTAGGCCCTCGCTTCACCCATCCAGCAGCATACATACCAGCCACATGGCCGGCAGAAAGTCCACCAGGTCCCTTCGATGGACTGATGATCCTACCGTTGATATCGTTGGGTATTATACCTAGTTTCTCATCGAACGGTATACCTATGTCCTGAAAGCCTTCGAGTGGCTCCGATTTGTACCCTACAGACCGGAATGCCAGACCTGCGTCGTACTTGACTGGATCGCTTTCTTTGATCGCCTTGACCTTCATGCTTCGAAGCTTCTCGCTTGCAGCTTGCAGCTGCAACCCTTTCAGTTCAGCCTCAGCGTCGAATGGCGCATACTCATTACGTTGAAAAATAATAGACTCAATTGCTCCATTGCCGGCCTGTTCTGAAAATTGCGTTGGGCTGAGTAGATACTCTAGTGACCATCTCTTCTCTGCCTCTTCCGATCTAGTCGACGAGTCCTTGAACAACAATTCGATCTGTCGACGAAGCGCCCCCCTCGGAATGTTCTTGATGTTTCGGAATCCTTCAGGCACTATATTTGGATTCACAGGTCGTAAATGTGTGCTCTCCAGCGTGACTAGCTCTCGCAGCTCTTTGGTGGTGTAGGCGGCCTGTAAAGGGCCCCGTCGTCCGACAATCTTCACGTCCTTTACTCTACTGCGGCTAAGCAAGTCTAAAGCCTCTTCGGTGATATCAGTTTCTCGAAGCTTTGATAGCGGTGAGAGCAGGACCCGTGAAACATCCATGGCAACATTGCCTTGACCAATAATGACTGCAGAATCAGTCCGTTCAAGATCCGGCCTCAGACTAGCGTACTCTGGCAGTCCGTTGTACCATCCAACAAACGCTCGAGCCGAGTACACACCATCGAGGTCTTCGCCAGGGATACCGAGCTGCTTATCCTTAGAAGCGCCGTATGCGAACAGCAGCGCATCGTAATGTTTGGCAAGAGTCGTCAGTGGCAAAGAGCGAGGAGAGTCACCTATGCTAACGTTGCCAACATATGTGAATGAAGGATGCTCGGCGACTTGAATGAACGTGTCGATACAATTCTGCGACTTACCTTAGCCACCAGCATCCGGTGTGCCTAAAGCGTGGCGACCTACCTTCACTTCAGGATGATCTGGAGCTACGCCAAACCTGACGAGACCAAAAGGAGTTGGTAACATCTCGTACATGTCAATCTTGACTCCAGTGACCTTCTGTTGCAGTCGCCGTGCAGCATAGAAGCCAGCTGGACCGGACCCGATGATTCCCACGCGAGGTGCTCTATCTCTTGCAGTACTGTAATTTTGTTGGGCCCTGGCAGTGATAGACAGGCCTGCATTCGCTCGTCGTCGCGATAAGGTCTCACGCCATGATTGGCGACAGGCAGCGCACACATATGACATGATGGCAGCCTGTACGCAGACGAAGGAGCGGTCGTCGAACGTGAAATTCACTTTGCATGACGCAGATGCTTCGAAAGAGGTCCAAACATCGCGAACCGCGGGAAGCGCGGCAGAAGCCGAGGTGAGCTTAACCTTATTTTCGTTGCTCCGTCGACTGCTTGCCAGTGCAAACACTTGACTTGCCGGACCCCTCTCTTGTCCCCAACCAGATTTCAGATGGATCATCTCTTCCCTCGATAAATCGATACCCACTGCTCTCATTTAGATATCCTCAACATCCCTTTCGCATTGTGACGCTAGCACCATGAAGGCAGGGGCTCCCTACCTCTACACGCCCTCCATCAACAATGGCTCGACCTTTGACTTCAATCCTCGCGCATATTCACAAGCCAGCTATGCAGCTTCGATGGAAAAGCAGTCGCCGAAACCAAAAAGAGAAGGACCATTGATCGACTTGAACAGACATCCGGACTCATGGATGGTGGTCACCCCTAACCAGATGCACGTTGAGCCAATGCCTCCGAACACTAGAGTCAAGGTCTTGACATGTCGCGGTATACAACTGCTGTTCCGTATTCTTCAGCTAATCGGGGCGCTGGGGCTTTTTGTGTGCACGGTTTGTATTCGCGGTACACAGGATGTCCAAGGTTGGATCATGAGGATCCCCGTAAGTCCAGCAGCATCAAGGCCACGACCTCGAAGAAGCTAACAGAAAGCAGCCTGCGTACGATGCTGTGCTCAACATTTACGCGATCTACCATCTCATTCGCTCAGCTCACAGTCGTCCAGCCGGATCATCAGCAAGCTACCACTTCTTCGCCCTTTGCATGGATGGTGGTCTCACTCCATTCTATGTCTACACAGCGATGTTCTCTTACTCCAACTATATGCAGGTCCCGGGTACCGAAGGACGATGGCGTACCTTCTTTGACAATGACGACGCAACCGCCAAAGTACTTTGGACCGCTTTTCTCACTGCCTGCACAGTCGGCGGCATGCATGTCCTCTCCATGGTCCTCGACATTCTGCTCCTAATCTGGTTCCGCAAGATCTCCAACATGCCACCAGACATGAATCCTCTCGAGATCGGCCCCAAGCTCTCCAAACACAAGCACAAGAACAGCGAGCTTTCCACCTCCACCCTTTCCACCAAGCAGAAGCACTTCTCCATCGACTCGCTCGCAAAGGGCGTCCCAGCCCCTCAGTATCGGCAAATTCCCTTCTCTCACTCCCGCATGGACTCCGACCCAACTTTCAACGCCCACACACTCGAATCCGCCCGCATCTCCCGCACCGGACCGCAGACCAACTCCCGCCCGAACTCTTCCTACGCCCACTCCCCCTCCGCACGCGGCAACCACACTTCGGTCCCCGTCCCACAGTACCAAGTCAACGGCAACGACGTGCACTCGCCTTTCGCAGGGCACGTCTTCCCTTTCCCACCAGGCCAGGACCGCGCTTCGTTCGTCGCTTCGTCACGACCCAATTCGGCTCCACGAAACGATAGCGCGAGTCCAGCTACCCAGGCAGCGCAGGATCCGAGGGAGGTGAGGATGCAGCAGAGCCAGGGCCTGTTGCGAAAGGAGACGGGGGATAATTGGTATGTGTTCGACGAAGGGAGCGATCTTGGTTCTCCTGACAGGGGGAACACACCTGTTCCATCGTCCGTCGGTGGGAGGGGTAGAGCGATGACGACGAAAGGGGACGACAGAGTGGTGGTTCAGCCGCGTAAGACGGAGGTCAGGAAGAGTGTGCCGGAGGGAATGGATTGGAAGATGGTGCAGCAGATGGAGGCGGTGGACAAGGAGAACAAGAATAATCTTGGCGTGGAGGGGATCAGGAGGCAGTTGACGGTTAGTAGTTCCGTGTACTCGGATGACCAGAGCGTGGTCTCCATGGGCACGGCGAGAGTGCAGAGATACTATGGTGATTTGAGTGAGGAGCGGAGGTATGAAGTCCCGGTCGAACAGACTGAGAATAGGGTTTTGAGCCGGACTGGTGTGGAGCTGAGGGATGATGGACCGGTGGGCGTGAGAGGCAGGAATGTCAGTGGCAAGGGAGCCGAAGAGGGCAGGGGCGGGAGGTGGTGAGTGCTGGACGCTCTTGTAGGGAAGAAAATGGATTATGCATGATGGTTAGATGTCATTGTATATTAGCATAGCTAGGAGATTCGAAACGGATACAAGTTAGGGATCAATCAAATTTTGACAGACTCTTTAAAACTACTTATATGGTCCGGTGGTGAAGAAGTGAAAGACGAGGTATGGTGATGGTGATCGTCGCATACTCCACCTTCGGCTTCCAGACGCCGTGATAGTTCGGTCTACAGACCGACTGTATCGAGTGTTTGCCTATGCCAGTAATTGACAAAGTTGGTATATAGTCATCGATGAGACGTCAGGCTCTCTCATACAGACATGTTAGGGATCGACTAGTCGCACTTAATCCACAAGTTCTCCTTTGAGAAATACCGACGTGGCGACATGCTATCTCCTCTTGGGCGTAGTACGGCACAAGCTCTTTCGAAGCAATGTCGACAGTTCTCAAGTACAGCCGCACGAACCGCTGACTTTACGCATGCTATAATCGGTGGTGGTGCAGTTGGACTTGCAATCGCACGACGATTGCAGCAACGAGACGGAGCATCCAGTATCCTGATAGAGAAGCATGGAGCGGTAGGCACAGAGACCAGCAGTCGAAATAGTGAGGTAAGTGATGCATTTTGCAAATTGCATGGCTCAGATGTTTCCATGCTTGCTCTACGACAGTCTTGATCATCGTACTGACATGACCAGGTCATTCACGCAGGCCTCTACTACGCCCCCACCTCCCTCAAAGCCTCCCTCTGCATCAAAGGCAAATCCCTCCTATACGACCTCTGCCAAAAGAATTCGATACCACACAAACAATGCGGCAAATGGATCGTCGCCCAGACTCCCGCCCAGCGCTCCGCTCTCGACCAGATCCACGCCCGCGCCAACCAGCTCTCCGTGCCCACCCACTTCCTCTCCTCCACGGAACTCGCTACCGAACCCTCCGTCCGCGCTGAAGCCGGTGCCCTCCTGTCCCCTACGACAGGTATCCTCGACAGCCACAGCTACATGCAATTCCTGCACGGAGCCTACACCGAGTCAGGCGGGGACACAGCCTTCGGGTCCGAAGTGATCCGCATCGACGCCCCCTCGTCTTCTTCCGCAGAGTGGACGGTGCACGTCCGCTCCCCCGACGGTGAGGAGTACAGCGTCACGAGCGAGACGTTGATCAATTCCGCCGGCCTGTACGCCGTGCAAATCGCGAATATGGTCGTACCTGAAGACAGGCATCTGAAGGCGTTCTACGCTAAGGGAACGTATTTCTCGTACGCTTCGCGCAGTCCAAGGCCGAAGGTCCTGGTCTATCCCGCGCCCGTAGAGGGACATGGTGGGCTGGGCACGCATTTGACGCTCGATCTGCAGGGGAGGGTGAGGTTCGGACCCGATGTGGAGTGGGTCGATACGCCGGACTACACGCCTAGTATGGATCAGGGAAGGATGGAGGAGGCGGTGAGGGAGATAAGGAGCTATCTGCCTGAGGTGGAGGGGACCAAAATCGAGGTCGATTACTGTGGTGTGAGGCCCAAGTTGGCTGGGAAAGAAGGTGGTGGCGGGAAGGACTTTTACATTGTGAAGGAGGAGGGCTTTGGTGGGAGTTTTGTGAATTTGTGTGGGATTGAGAGCCCGGGTTTGACGAGTAGTTTGGCAATTGGGGAGATGGTGGAAGGATTGTTGTATAAGTGATCACGAGGATGAAGTGATGCACATAGCTGGAAAGCTTGAATTCATGTACATACGCAGAGACCATTTCCTGAACGCCGTACTTGATGCTCGCCTGAGCAATGAGCTCATCCTGCCATGCCGAATAAGAGGTACTATATGGTACGAAAAGAATCCGAACGAGAGAGAAGGGACAAAATTAGGAGAGCTACTCGTCATCCGCCTCCTCCACGGTAGCCTTCCTATGCGACAGTTGGCCTTCGGCGACTTCTGCGCCAGTCGCACCCTCAGCGACCTCGACGTTCTTTTCGTCCTCTTCCTCCTCTCCACTGCCGCTTTCTTCGACCTCTTCTTCCTCAACATGGCCATGCTGGTGTCCGTTCATTCTAGCAGCCCTCCTCTCGAGCCTAGCCTGCTTCTTAGCTCGCTTGGTCGCACGTGCAGCCTTTCTACTCTCTTTTGTCTCTTGCCACGCCCACAGAGGTCTGAAACTGTCGAAAAAGCCGACGTCCTCGAACAAGTTGGGATATAGCCAGATGCCTGGTGGGATAGCGAACATGGTGATGATGAAGCCGATCAAACGAACAATTGCCATACCGAAGAAGAGACCGAGAAGACCGAGGGCGCCCATACTGAGATACCAGACGCCGAGGCGGAGTTTGTATGGCCAAACGGGGAAGAAAACGACGGCGAGGATGAGAGCGAGCGCACCGACCGCGTACAGCTTGGTCTTGATCTGTGAGCCTTCATAAATCCAAATGTAGTACATGTCGTCATGCGCTTCCTGTGACTTGTCAGATCCTTTTTTCCTCCGGGACCCATTATGTGGCTTACCTGATGCTGCTCGACCTTGACGGACCACTGTCCCTTGACCCTCTTTTTCGGTCCGTGATTGTGTCCTTCGTGCGGATCTACCTTGCTAACTCTCAGAGCTAGTAGCGACATTGGGAGCATTTTGAATGTGTTCTCTGCGGTGACTCTGTCGTGAACTTCCGGTAGTAGTGGGTTCTTGGATCGCGCTTTTTGGTAAGCGGGACTTTCTAGAGCTCTAATGGCGCGCTTGACCCGGAACATCTCTTTGCGCTCATTGTTAAATAAAGAGGTACGCGGTTTGAGGTCTTGTGATTTGAGGAAGTTGGCGACGGCAAGAGCCTCTGGCTTCGGTGGTGGATGATCGCCGTTCAATGAGATCTGTTGTGCTTGCGGTTGACCCTCTTGCTGTTCATGCTGATGCTGATGTTGGCCCTGTTGCTGCTGTGCTTGTTGCTGCATGCGCATCTGCTGCTGGTGCTGCGCCATGGCCTGCGCCTTGAGCTGCTCGACATACTGCTGGACAGATACACCAGCTTTGCGAGCTTCTTCGACAAGCTGTCGCTGCATCTCCGCGATCTGTTCAGGTGTAGGTTGTGGCATTCCCGGAGGAGCCTGAAAGACAGGCATGCCTTCTGGCGGCCCTTGATCTGCCATGGTGGGCTGTCGAAAAGATGTGGAAAGAGGGATGTGTCACGGAAGAAATAACGTCTACCTCTCCGTAAAATAAGTTCAGATGTTGCAACTTGGTCTCCCGCAAGGTCAGGGTTTCGCGCCAAGGTCGGGGTCAGATCAGCCGACTTTCAGCCGATCCCGCGGCGCACCTTGCCAGCGAAATGAAGATTCTCTGGAAATTTTGAACGTCTCGAGATCACCACCACCCACCAATACTTCATTCAACCGTCAAGGAGACAGACTACCTTGCGCACTAGCCATGCGTAAGTATCGTCCCCTTGATCATTGGCTCAAGCAGCCTGGCTAATTATCGTCTCATGCAGCTCCCAAATTCGATCCCAGCGAGGTCAAAGTCATCCACCTGAGAGCCACAGGTGGTGAAGTCGGTGCTTCTTCCGCACTCGCCCCCAAGATTGGTCCTCTTGGTTTATCACCAAAGAAGGTCGGTGAAGATATTGCCAAGGCGACCGGTGACTGGGTAAGGACGAGAACTTTGGAGAGGTCGAGCTGGGTCGACTCACGATTTTACAGAAAGGTCTCCGTGTGACCGTCAGGCTCACCATCCAAAACCGTCAAGCCGCCGTATCCGTCGTTCCCTCCGCTTCATCGCTCGTCATCAAGGCCCTCAAGGAGCCTCCACGAGACCGCAAGAAGGAGAAGAACATCAAGCACACCAAGTCGATCCCTCTCGATGAGATCATTGAGATCGCCCGCAAGATGAGGTTCAAGTCCATGGCCAAAGACCTCAAGGGTACCGTCAAGGAGATTTTAGGAACTGCTTTCTCGACCGGATGCCAGGTTGATGGCAGGAGCCCAAAGGCAATCAGCGACGACATTGACTCTGGCGAAATCGAGAGTACGTTGATTGCTGAATGTACCAATTCAATCGCTGACATATTACAGTTCCCGAGGAGTAGATGATCCATCCTACCAGCTTCGAAAAGTGCTGAATGCATAATGATATCCCGGCGTCAGGGCCACTTTCTAACGACTTGACAAAGTTCTCTTTCATGTGTCTTGTGATGTGTTACCCTTTGCCAACACTCTGCTTTATACCTCCACATGGAACTCGATGGTATCTGGCTATTTTGGTGCAAAGGAGATGATAGTCTCCTGACAGTCCAATTACTCACCGCAATGTCTTTGCTTCGGCGGTGGACATGGCGGTCCATCTTTCAAGGTCTACATCCATGTTACTCAGGATACCTATCTCAATATCGATATTGCTATGTGTCTCAGATACCATCACAACCCTGATTGACCAATATAAGGATCGCCGTGTCCATAGCATTACGCGGTGTGCTTTGACGAATGACGGTCTACTCTCGGTCAAGGTGACACGCGCGATGAATATCGTGCTGGCAGATCCCAAGAAACGCCAAAAGTCTTGTCAAATGCAGCCAGATGTACGCGGGGCAAATCGATTCGGAATAGAAAATGGTTGAACCAAAGTTGATCAAAGCGGGATCTGACGAAGACCTTTGACATGGATCAAGGCACACCGGCTGCAGGGCGACTTCTGCATAGTTGTCGATCAGCAACATCTCGACCCGCACTCTTTCCCTGCGGGAAGCCGAATTGGATGGCAAGAAGTGGTTCGGCGAAAGAAACGAGATCAAGAGAGTTGGATCACAGGTTGCGTGCCACAGTTTGCCTACTGCACCTTGCCGTGGGTTAGCGCAAGAAACAAGCAGCCTTGCCGCCGTCAACCATACATTCCACTGGAAGTCACTGGTAGTACTGGCCCGCAATCACGTACCAATTAATAAACTCTAATCACCGACCCACTAGGTATGCGAAGCAGTTTGCAGTGCCTCATTGCATTCCAAACGACCTCAATCCGACGCGGTGCGGCGGGTGACTGATATGAAGGATGCAGCAGGATAAGATCCGGGTTGGTGTCTCCTCCGACATCCCTGTCATGTTGTTAAGTATGACTTGTGGCAGTATTACAATAATTACAACAAGGTGGTGGAGACAAGGAAAAAAAGAGACCTCATACTCGTGTCAGTGTTTCAACTATGAACGCGAAGCTGGGGTCAAGTTTCCGTTCAAGTTTCGGCGAGGTCAGGCACATTTTTGGCCGCACTTGACCGCACTTCTTCAGCCTCTCGGGCCTCTTGTAGCGGGTGTGGCTTTCCGGTGGGTCGCGCCAATCACTCAAGGATGCCGCATGGATGCCACTCCGCCGCAGATCGTCGTCTGGTAATCTGTCGCATCGCTGTCACTTCCACTGCCTACCAGAAAAGAGAATGCCACCGCTTACAGCTTTCCTCTTCCAACCTTTTCGTATCTGTTCCTGTACCTCTCACCGACTTGTCCGACACTCACAGCCTGCAGCGTAAAACATCAGTAGCAACTCGACCGCCATCGAATCCTTCTGCAGCCGAACGCTCACACGAGACTGCTGCAACCAAGAGCGCGGGAGGACTGATTGGCCCGCCTTGAATACCAACTCACTGGCTGACCATCTTACGATTTGTTTTGAACAGAAGCGATCGCGGAATCCCGGGAGATTTGTAGAATATCTCTTCGCTTCATATCCGCTCGCTCTCCATCTTTACCGTCTATTCACGAGCCTTCCTATTATTTTCCGATTCCAGTCCGCGGTCCATGTAGGGTCAGCAGGACCAAGCGAACCACGGCGCACTGTTCGTGCTGGAATAGCAAGAGAGGGAAACACAAATTGCAGCGGGAGAATGTCCGAAAAACGGAACACACTAGTGTCATTATCTTGAGCACACCGATCATGTCCATGTCTTGCCTCGCATCGTGAGGTTCGAGGTCTGGCATACACGCTGACATGCTCAAATTGGCATCCTCCGCGAACAGGACCAATATGGGTTCAGACGGAGGTCCACCACTTCCGAGTGGATACCCGAGCCAGGATGCCATACCAGAGTGGGCTGGGGAAATGCGGCAAGATATAGGCTGGAACGGCCAACCTGTGCCGTTTGCCTCGTCTAATGGCCCTGCTAGGTCTAGTAAGATGAACATGTCCCTGCGCATATCTCCTGGTTACATGGGACAACCAGGATTGGATCCTTCAGCGTATCCCATGTCTGCGGAGAACACCTTGAGACGGAAAACTCCCAGCGGAACCTTTAATGCTGGATTCCAGAGCAGTCTGCATCCTTCAGCTTCTTGCAAGCAGCTCATCACCCCTACAGGATCTATTCCTTCGCCATATCCTGTATCTATCCATCAAGCAAGCTATGATTCTATCATGTATCAAGGTCAGGGATACCCACTACAGTATGTCAATCCTTTGGTACAGGGAGGAGCCACCGTAATTCAGGCCAACGGTCAACTCTATGGACCGACGGCATCTTCGCTGAATGGAAACGGACCATTCGGGCCTTACTGGCATGATGGAACTTTTGTACCTTATCGCGCAAATGCCATTAGGGATCCTCGCTATTACTCACAAGTCACCCAAAAAGTCCATGGGCTGGGTCTCCGGATGCCCATGCCTATGGCATATCCGCAACAATCTCCTGATGCTGGCATGATGAGATCTCGATACTGTAATCGACCAATTTCTAATATGCTTTCCCCGGAGCTTTCTTACGGGTATGCTCAATATCCGATACACATGGCACAGCCGAGTCCGACCATACCCCAATCACCACCACTACTGCCGTTTGCGGAGCCTCTAGCGGATGCTGAAGCAGCATCTGCAAGTGCGCAGGACCGCGAACGCATCTTCAATCTCGCGCTGCGAACCTACAGAGAGCTTCTTCAATTTCTGGAGCAGGTCAGGAAGACAAATTCCCAGATCCAACATGGACACACGAACACGAGACCCGGAATCTACCCTAAGCCACCATCTTCTTCGACGGGACATTCTCCCGTTGTAACGCCGGACGGCACAGCGAGCTTCTCAACCACAGCATCAAAGTCGCCTTCCGAACAGCGATCTCAAAGCCAAGATTATTTGAGTATTAATCCGCATGGCCAAGGGCAGATGCGAAGCCCAAATGGCCCGCAAGGCGCCTTCGATCGAAGACAGTGGACTGGGGATCAAATTAATTCAAGTGTTCCGATGAGACATCAGTCCTATCCCAACCAACAATCATCTTGGCCATACCCGCAAGGAGCTCAATTCGAGCGAGCGAAGATAATTCGCCGATCATCCGCTTCACTCATTGCGACTGCTGCAGCTCAGTATGCGGCCCAAAATACAGTGGTCCCGCGTGCCACCAACGCGCTTTCTACATTAACTTCCCTGTGTCAGTACACTGGATGGCAATGGATCGATGGTTTGAACCTGAGCGGCTGTCTTGCATACGGACTAGGTGATCACAATAAAGCTCTGGAGCTTTACAATCGCGTTTTGAATCTCGATCCGAAACATGTCGAAGCCACGGCAAATCTGGCAGCCACACTGCTTGCACTTGGCAGGAAGGTAGAGGCAGAACAACTTTGGATCAAGACAGTGAAGCAGGCACCAAGCTATTTCGAAGCGGTCGAACATCTGGTCGGCCTTCTTTGCTCGAGCAGTCGTGGTAGAGATGCTGTCAAAGTGATCGAATTCGTCGAACAAAAATTACGAGCAGCCTCGAAAGAGCTCAAGCCGACTGACCAGCAAAGTGATGCTTCGTCTATGGCCAGTCGATCGCCCTGCATTTCTGAAGTATCCGACAAGATCACATTTGATTACGATATCGAGAGTGAAGCACAATCTCACAGCTTCAGAAAGGATTCTGGAGTTAGTGAGCCCGGTTTCGGCTCGAGTGGATATGCCATACCAGGCAGCGACAATGGCAGAATGCTTTCCCTTGTCCATGCCAAGGGCAACATGATGTACTCCCAAGGCGACAACAGTGGAGCTGCTCGAGCTTTCGAGGACGTCGTGTTGATCGCTACTGGTCGACGCTACAAGAGCATCAAGAATATCGTCCGTCATGTTCTCGATGTTGTTTCCGCTGGCAACACGGAAAATAACATCCCTGCTTCCCCTGTTGGATCGACCGATCCTATATTGTTATATCCGGAGCAAGCAGTACAGGTCGCAAAGCTCTGCTTTCCTGATCAAGGCGATCTGCCTGGACTTACTTGGCTGCCTGGTGACGCTTCGACACTCGCAAGGAAGAGCGCGATATTGACGACCAGCAATTCACTTCTCTCCCTAGCAAAGATCTTCCAAGACGGAATGTCGACAAGCGCCAAGGGAACACAAGTCTGTCAGCTGATCTCCGGTGTACGGGAAATACTTGCTCTGTACTACTTATCGCTTGCACTTCAGCCGAGTCCATCAACGGCGAACAACGTCGGTATTCTCCTTGCCGGAATACAACAAACAGCGGCTCCTACGCAGAAGCCACGGAAACCGACTCCCATCGAGCAGAACGTTGCAAATGTGGTTGAAGGAAGCGGCATCGCCCTTGCTCTGGCCTACTATAATCACGGTCTTGCACTCGATTCGCGACACGCACATCTCTACACGAATCTCGGCAGTCTGTTGAAGGACATTGGTCATCTCGACGTGGCCATTGAGATGTACAAACGAGCAGTCCAGTGCGATGGCAAATTCGACATTGCGCTTGCCAATCTGGCCAACGCAGTCAAGGACAAGGGCAGGATCAGTGAAGCTATCGACTATTACAATCGCGCTGTTGAGGTCAACCCTGACTTTGCAGAGGCCGTCTGCGGACTCGCTAATGCCCTCAACTCTGTATGTCGGTGGAAGTCGAGAGGTGGCATTGCGCTCGGCAATGGCTCGTACGATCGCTGGCATGTCGATAGTCAAGGCATGCTCGTTGATCCTACTCAGGCGGGTACTGAGAGCTCGGGCTGGATCAAGCGCGTGGTTGACATTGTTGAGAAGCAGCTTGCCGATGGGGAAGACTGGGGAATGGGCACTTTGAACACGTCCACTATCCAAGGTCTTGTCATGCAGGTCCTGGCACTGGAGGACGATCATACTGATGACGAGGAAAAGGGAGACAATATCCAGAAGGCTCTTGTCGGCTGGTCTGGTCAGAAATATGAAGGCGCTCGTCTCGTTCGTCTCGTCGAACGTCTCACCCGCCGCGTCACCTGGCGATGGTATCGCGATAAATACGTCAAGAAGCGAGAACGGGGTATCTCCCACTACCGACGTCCCCTTCTACCGTCAGCTCTGACTGTTCCGCCTGCACCGACAGTCCTACCCTTTCACACGTTCACGAGCCCGCTGTCAGCGCGGCAAGTTCGCCTTATATCGCAACGCAATGGGTATAGGATCTCTGCATCAACCCTGAAGACGCCTTGGCTTGGTTCGACTGTTTTTCCACCACCTGCGCCGCCGTCGCCTGCCTTGAAGGTTGGCTACGTTTCTTCCGACTTCAACAATCATCCTCTGGCGCATCTCATGCAATCTGTGTTTGGTCTGCACGACCCACGTCGAGTCGAGGCATACTGCTACGCAACGACTGCCACCGACAACTCTGTGCATAGACAGCAAATCGAGTCAGAAGCGCCCCACTTCCGCGACGCGTCGACTTGGTCGAATGAGAAGCTTGTCCATAAGATCGTTGCTGACGGCATTCATATCCTCGTCAACCTCAATGGATACACACGAGGTGCCCGCAACGAAGTGTTCGCCGCTCGTCCCTCACCAATTCAAATGTCCTTCATGGGCTTCGCCGGCACTCTCGGCGCCGAATGGTGCGACTACCTCTTCGCAGACAGCACATCCATCCCTGTTTCCACCCTCCGACCCTGGCGCCGCAACGTTGACATCACTGACCAACTCCTCGACAACAACAGCGTCCCGAACCCAAGCAAATCCGATGCATGGGTCTATGGCGAAAACATCATCTTTTCCCGCTCGACATTCTTCTGCTGCGACCACCGCCAATCGGCACCCGACTCTTCCTCCCCACCTCTCTCATGGCCTCAAGAGCTCCGCTCCCGACTCGCCCTCCGCAAAGAGCTCTTCCCCAATCTTCCCCCTCAAACCATCATCCTCGCCAACTTCAACCAGCTCTACAAGATCGACCCATCGACCTTCCGCTCCTGGCTCCGGATCCTCTCCCGCGTCCCCAACGCCGTCCTCTGGCTCCTCCGCTTTCCCGATCTCGGCGAAGCGAACCTGCTGCGCACAGCGACGCAGTGGGCCGGCGTTGAAGTCGCCAGCCGCGTCATGTTCACCGACGTGGCGGGCAAAAACGCCCACATCGCGCGCGCCAAAGTCGTCGACCTCTTCCTCGATACGCCGGAATGCAACGCCCACACCACCGCCGCGGACGTGCTGTGGAGCGGGTGTCCGATCCTCACGTGGCCAAGGTACGAATACAAGATGTGCAGCCGTATGGCGGCGAGTATTCTCAAGGGCGCCTTGCCTGATGCTGGTCGCGAGGAGGCGGAGAGGGATCTCATCGCTGACAGTGAGGGGGATTATGAGACTAAGGCGGTGCGGTTGGCGAAGGGTTTAAGGTATCCCGTTCCAGAAGAGCAAGGGGGGGAGGAGGAGGGGTTTGGTGAAGGACGGTTGTTGGATCTCAGGAGGAGTTTGACGGAGCATAGGTGGAAGAGCAGGCTCTTTGATACGAGGAGGTGGGTTGGGGAGTTGGAGGACGCGTGCGAGGAGGTTTGGAGACGGTGGGTTGCCGGTGAGGGTGGGGATGTGTTTATGGATGAGGTGCCGAGGGGAAAGAGGACGTAATAGAGAGACTGGAAGAAGGGCTAGACAGGCTAGCGATGAGGGACAGGAGGGGACACGTATGCGCATACGTCTATTTTTCTGTTGGCTTCTTGCGATTCGAGCGGTAATGATGGATGACATTTAGGATACCCTGCAGCACAATTCTTTAGTAGTACCGATACCCCCTTGCGTAAATATTACACGTTCACTAATTCACAAACCATATTGCCCCATAGTTCAGTGTTCCCAGTTGTCTTTTTGTCCCTCTTTCTTTGGTCATCCAAGCAAGGATTCTGTAATAGTGGCAGTACGGTACGCGAGCAAGGAGCTTTACCAAGAAAACCGAAGGCGTGTCTTCCAGCTCTGCATCGAACCATCGCCCTGACGCCTTCCATGAGCAGTGAAGAGATCGGAGGATCACTGATTTTCCGTCGAAGTAGCTGAAGACAGCTACATGCCGAACACGAGCCATCCCCTGAAGGTCAAGAGTCAAGCCGCTATACATTGGTCGAATCTAGGTGCAGTAGTGTACATTTTTGAGATTATCTACCCGAGTCGTGAGACATATCATTTGTCCAAATGTCCATCCCATCTAGCCCTGAAAGTAGCTCAGGAACCGCGCCAAAAGCAGAACGCAGCCGTCTTACCAATCCTGCAATACCCAATGAGCACAATTTTAATCTATCCGACTCCGACACCCAGGACAACAAGCGATCCCGCGCATCCAGTGACACAATGAATAACTTCCACGCAGCCGTCCCTCTAGAGCCTCGCGAACGCCCTCCGCTGCAAAGAACAATCAAGAAGGCACCCCCTCATACTCGCCCAACCCATCCCTCGCGCCCTTGCGCTGCCTCCTCCTCTTGACCACCGCTCGATTAGCAGCACATTTGATGAACACCGTCAGCCCCGCTAGTACAAAGACAATCACCGCCGCGACCACCGGCACGATGACCCTTCTGCTCGCCTCCCCTGCTCTAGGCGCATAGGGACACGTCGCGTTGATGCCTTGCACCCAACACCCCTGTACGTCCAGATCGTTCAGATTTAGCCACACCAGCGTATCGTCGGTATCCTGCCTCCTCAGTAGCCGTCTATCATCGCTGTCGAAGCCAGATAGACTGAGGTCCAGAGCGCTGAGAGAGGCATCGTCGGCGCCGCGTAGTCGGGCGACGGTGGCGCGCAAGTGGCTATTCTCGAGCGCGGTATGGGGGACGGAGAAGCTTGAATTGGGCGGACAAACGCGCGGGATGGAGTCATAGGGCCCTCGCTGCGTAGACAAAGTCCATTCATAGGGCTGGTTTGCGATGCGGCATGCCCCTTGCAGTCGCGTTGTGCAGGGGGATACCTGCCAGCGGCCATTGGGAGCGGTGAGATTGAGGGTTGCGCAGCGATCTTGAGTGTCGTTTACGGTGGAGATGGGCTGGTCTGGCTGCCAGGACCAGAGAGCGGCGCGGATGTAGGACGTGTATGGGCCGATGGTTGTGGCGGGAGTGGTGAGGGTGGTATTAAGGAGAGGAGAGATGCCGCATGCTGACAGCGAGGAGGTGAGGTTGTAGATCTGGTTTGGTAAAGTGGAAAAGAAGGAGAGAGAGGCAGGGGCGGGGATGGCGAAGGACACATTGGGCTGGCATGGTGAGAGCGAGGCGTTTGTATGGAGACAGCCTGAGTCGACGGCTCCATTAGAAGAGACCATCACGTCTTGTGGTGTAGCGAGACTGCCAGGTGGAAAGATGATCGCGTCGTCCAGACTTGTGTTGTATTGGTCTGCTGGGACGGAAGTGTTCCCAAATCCGATAAGTATTCGCTTTGCCTGTATCAGCTCTGCATAGCCTTCGCTCGGCCATGCATCGCTGGTAGTGGCGACGTTGGCATCATTGATTGTATAGCGATAGTACAGCGTGTCTGGTTGTTGATTGAAAGGAGCAGCGAACCATGACGCATTGAGATTGCTTCTCTGATCCCGCAGATTGTCCGGTGTATATATGAAAGGCGCAAGCGTAGTGTTGAGAGCTCTAGATATGGATGACAGATCTGATGGCGGAGCAGAGTCGGGGTCAAAGTCTTCGCCTGACAGGATCTCAGCAGAACGGAGATTCAGTATGAGATACTTGAGAGTAGCATTGAGATTATTGCCGGTATTGACAAAGTGGTCCTCAAATATATCCCGAATCAGATTAATATTCGCTGTCGATGTACATTGATATTGACCCAGCTGAAAGAGACCCGGCGAACCAGCGACCTCGGTGGGCAAAGGGCTGCTGGAGGCTGCCGCTGTCGAGGAGACGGGGGAGGTCAGACTACCCGTCGTCGCCGGAGTGGTCGCCACCGCGGAAGTCTGTCGCCTTTGGACGTCGACGCCGTGTGCATCATCGGGTCGATCCGTCGGGGTGTGCCTTGGAATGATGCCAGTGGTAGGTAACTCTGAGATGGACAATCCAGTAGTTTGCGCCGCGGACCTAGTCGCCTCGAAACTGGACGATGCGTCATTGGAAAGTTGCGCTGGCACAGCGGCTGGACAGAGACTCCATTGTGTCAGCAGGGGATCCCAATACACATCAAGCAAGATGCGCCTGAAGCCTGTCGACAGGAGATTGCTGAGACATTTCCTAATCGTATTGTCCTCGTAGCGGTTGTCGTTGAAGCAGGCAGCGGACAGTGAGACACTGGGATGGGTCACGAAGTTGATTGGTATCCGAGCTGAAAGATCTCGTTGTGACTAAAGGGTAGGTCATGTCAGCATCGCAGAGAGTCGCGACCAACGTTGATGACGTACGAGAATAGCAGTTGCAAGAGAGCCACTGGGTACAGCATCTGGATCCGGATCGTAGTCTCTTTGACTCATTTGCACTTATTAGGCATTACTGCTGTGATTGTGCTCATTCGGCTGGACGCAAGGGACTCGTGTTGATGATGGACGAGTAGAAGTCACAGATGGATGCACAACACCGAACACCGGAAGTCGTCGGAGTGAGACAATGCAGCCTTCTGATTGGCTGCGCGAGCATCTCGAACCATCATTATTGTAGACAATTCTTGACCTATTTTGGTTCTTGTCAAGCTGCTCTAAGGATTACAATTCTTACTCGGGATGGCAATGGGATATCCTAGTGTTACTGAAAATACGATACGCACAAGCTTGTCAACTTTTTCTATGAAGCGACACGTATTTGCAGCGAGAAGTGTGAACAATTTCCGATCGAGCATGGATGAGACCCAAAGGTCAAGACAGCAGTCCGCTGATCGACCAGACCATGCTTCTCACGGATAGCATCCAATACAAGCATCAGGGAACATCAGGGTACCTGATACGGAAAGCTTGATAGACGAGGGCCATGAGCAGATCACTGGAGGCCGAAGACCGCGAGACATGTCGCAATAGAGGTAGATCATTCTACAGGACAAGTAGACGGTATACTCGGCTAGACACCGAATAGTCGGCCTCGATACGGATTAGGTACATGCCAAAATATACACGGCGCTCATTTGAGCATGAAACAAGTATCGATACTTGTCCTGATCATCACCATGGTGCTGCGTTTCAGAAGCATAAGCTCAGATTGACAGGGGCCGATCGCAATGAACCTAGATTTGACTGCTACGAGCTGATTGTCTCTAAGTAGCTCTGCAATGAGACCGACGATCAGGTTTGATATGATATCCGAGAAGAGGTGCTGCATTGTATTTGAGTTACCTATTGGGTGATCGACGTTTAGCCGCTGATCAGGGTAGAGGCAAGAATTGATCGGCCTCATCTCCAGGTTTCGGGGACGGA
Organism: Elsinoe perseae; assembly: GCA_029448695.1. Classification (NCBI taxonomy): domain Eukaryota; kingdom Fungi; phylum Ascomycota; class Dothideomycetes; order Myriangiales; family Elsinoaceae; genus Elsinoe; species Elsinoe perseae. Next base: position 19,674 of record JARDAA010000112.1, read on the forward strand.
TCGTCACAGAGGGACAGAGTCACAGAGGGACCTTCTTCGAGTTGCCCGCAAAACCGTTGAGACCCAGGACCGGCCCGATGATGATCATCACAGCAGGGTCTTGTGGCCGAAAGGACATGTTCTACCACGTCATTCGGCTCGTCTGCTCTTGCGCAACCAGATGATCGACGTGGATAGATTTGTCTCCGTAGTAGTTATCCGAGCCATTTCGATCCGCGGCATTTTTGATATTGGCCACCCAAGACACGGTCGCCTTGACTACATACGCCGTGGCGCCGACAGAGGGCAGGACGGATAGTGCGGCAATCGGTGTGTGGACGATGTAAGGGGAGCGAAAAATAGGACGGTGGCTGTGACGCTTCAAAGGACGGCCGTCTCAAGAACTTTCGACGGTAGACATGACCATGCCTCATCGAGATGTGGGATAGGCGGACTGACTCGAAAGAGATGAACGTGCATAGACTGCGTGCAAATTCCTTGCAGATTCGGGTGTCCGACCGTGAAGGGCTAGACAGGGTTGGCACGATCACTTTTGTTATGCATGTCCAATCTGAATCGCGCTGCATGTGGCTGCAGTAGTCGCTATTCTTTGATTCGAGCTTACGGCCAAGTCCGACTGTGGATGCATGTGTGTGCGGCGCAAACAATTGTGGCTGCCATGCATCGATCCTCGAAGGAGTACTATGTACCAGAACTTGCTGAAGGAAGCTTAGGGCGACTAAAGAAAAATTGATGGGTGGAGACGTCGTCGATAGCCCGTGAGGCAACCACTGGTAAAGCCGACTAGCATAATCCTTGAGAACATCAAGTTCGGTGGATATCGAGTCGACGAAGATCAGTGTGGCTTGCGTGTGCGGCGGTGTTTGTAAAGCTCCCCACTTCGCCCTCGGAAACCTGCCTCGTACAATGTGATCGGAGATGCACGGTCAACCATGAAGATCGTGTTGTGGCCAACCGATCCATGTTCTGTATCTCCTTTGTGATCAGCTTGATGCCACATCCCTACATGTCATTCCCTTGTGTGCTGTTAGCGATATTTCTCAGCCACATCGCCTGTTGAACCCGGCACATTCAATCGGACACATGGACCACTTTGCGAAGGAGTCGATTCGGACACATTGCTCGAAATAGTATCGAGGGGGAAAAGACCTTCAGGAGATCAAGTCGCCAAAGCTCAGAGCTGCATAATCCGATAGATTGCTTGTGGCCACATGGTCGGGTCCAATTGCTCCCTTCTTCAAGTCCGCCTGTCAGCGGACTGTTCCGAAAAGTCGGTTTGGACAGGGGTGTACCCCTGTACCAAACCTGTCCAAACATGTCCAAACGACTGGCGAATGGCGAACGACCAATGAGAAATGGAACTGCGAAGCCAGCAGATTACCGGTCTGCGAACTACCTGCATAGTCCACGAAATCGATCGTCTTCTCAGTCTCCTCGGAGGCTGCTGGTAGTACGACTGTTGCGAGAACCAATGTTTGACCTGTATAACGAATACTGTAGCAGAAGGCACGTCAGATAGGTGAGATAGGCACGGCTTGTCACCGATCCGGACTGAGCTCCGAATTGGCTTTCAGGTCTGGCTAGTTATGGCTAGTCATGGCAAACATGGAGGGCGTGACGTTTGTTCGATTGCGCACTGGACGAGATCTGAGAGTCTGTGTGACCTGCATACTGTGGTCCCTCGGCGCGTCCTGACTGTCGCATTGTTGATATCGCCCCTCCCCCACCGCAGTGGGCTCCACGTCCCAAAGAGACCACTACAGAGGAAAAGGGACGACTAGAGTTGCCGTATCTGATAGTCTTTCGCTTCAAATGTGGTCCGGGATGAGCAGCACTCGAGGGGAAGGGGACAGGGGTGATGGGCCGGCACCAAAGGGAGTTTAGCGTACCGGCGATTTCAAATCAGACCAGCCAATGTCCTCTTCGGGATTCTCTCTTGTGCCAAGTCTGGTTGACTTTTTGACGTAGCCTTTGCTCGAATCATGCACTCCTGCAGCAGGAGCAGAAGCCATTCATGGTTCCAGGATGGCTTGCTCTACGCCTGGCCGCCATCGCTCGCCTCCCTGCTCGGCTTTTGTCTACAGTGCGTGAAGGGTTGCCGATACTGCATGCAGCATGACAATTCGTCGACACGGCGCACAGCAGGAGGATTTCGGCTCGGTTCAGCAGATCTTTTCGTCTGAGCAAATAGAATCCGGAGAAGTAATAGCGTGTGAATCGTAGACAGCATTATTGATTCAGACTGGACGGCTCAGTAGGCTTCTTCTACGACTCATGTGACCGTCGTAACGTCACGAGCTTGACCGGGTCGAGTCGATGATTCAAGCTTCCTCGCTCCGAAATGGGTGCAACGAGCTCAGTATGACAGACAACGGACAGGCTTGACAGTGCCCGGCGGAAAGAGCAGACTTTCAGCCACGGGCAGGCCAGCCAGACCGACGAGGACGGGCCGCTCCTCTCCTGGTACGCGTTGACCGATGCCACGGCCGACACATGCTTGTGCACCCTTATGCACCTCATCCGCAAGCGCGTCCCTTAGCCTGACATGCATGCAGCACAGGCTTTGTGGCTGCAGATTGCCATCCTCATCGTGGGGAGCCCACCCAAACACCACTCGGTCGGGAGTGGTCCAAGGACGTATTCCTGATCAAGAATCGCACTCACCAAATAGGCCCAAACTGTAATCCGCATCCATGTCCCAATCCATCAGGAATCGGCATCGCCGGACGAGCTTGCCAAAAGTCCAGCCTCTTGTCTCTCACTACTCGATTGAGCGAGCAATCAGCTCTAGGGAAACAGTTATTTGCGACCTGAGTACAATCGAACGGTTGTTTATTGGAGATAGAAACGTCTCGCTCGAATGCGGGTGATGTCCAACGTCTCCAGGCACAATTGTAACGGCTGACTGAGATGAGCCAAGACAAGTCCGAGAGAGGCCTGAATGGTCTCTACCACGTGTGATGGCTTGTCTGGCTTCAGATGGGGCGGACTAGTGCCATCGGAGTGAGAGAGGGTGGTGAGGGTGGAGTCAAGAGGGTAAAGTAAAGCATATGCTGTAGTGTGACGAACGAATGGTACCCTAGAAGGGCGAAAAGGAAGCAGATCCGAAAAGAAAAGCAGTGGACAGGGATCGCGGCAGCCACAAACCAAAGCAGAACTCACCATGATGTTAGGAAGAATGCTACGAGGTGCGTTCCCTTGCGTCCCACTTACGGAGGAGGGCTTGGGGACTTGACATGTCCCCCCGATTCCACGGGACCATCACAGATGGCTGCTGCTGCCGCTGCCACTGCTGCTTTTCCTCCACATCATCCCTGTCGCCTCGTCCAATTCTACTTTTATCCCATCGAGCATCGAATTCATTCATCGTACATTTCACGCTAACACACTGAGGCAGTTCTTTGACTATCGCAAAGACCACCTGCAAGCCCTCTCACGCTCAGGCTCGAGTCCCACTCCCTGCACCACATGTACTATACCAGACCATCCACCGTCCCAGACGCCTGGGATTAGACTCTACGCCAGCACTGACGTCGTCAGACAAACCCGTGAACAGAAAGCACGATTGTGGATCCTCTCCCAAAAGGAATAGGGATCCAATCGAGATACTTCCTGCCAGGACGGGCTCAACACGGACACCCTCTGGCCAGACATAAGGTCTCTTTCGCCGGCCCAGAGCACCATCCAGCCGGATCTTCCTCCTGCTGCTGTCAAAGACGCGACCGACCTGCCCTACGCTTCCCGCACCGTTGACAACGTCTTCTGCCCCGATTGTCAATTCGCACCGTTGGACACAACCTCCTGGGAACTATCGGCCGGCAGTCTGAGACTGTGTGCTCGCCCGGACCGCGCACATCATACTGTCATCGAGAGCTCAGCTTTGGCTTTGCTGTCTCCCCTGCATCCAAAGCAGTCATTCACCACCGTTGCATCCGTCAGATCAGGACAATAACAAATTTAACACCTTAAACGTCCCTCGACGTTCCAACACTACATAAACACCCACGGTTGCCAACTGTCTGGCAGCTCGAACATCTGTACCTGCTTCCTTATAACGCCCTCGCACACCCGGTTTCAACTGTGATCATCAACCAGTCGAAACGTACTCCACACTACTTTGCCAGAGAAGCATATTCGACCAAAGGTATGTGAGCCTCAGAGCCTACCTCGCCGTCGACCATACTGATTGTCAGCGCAGTCTATCCTTACCCAACACTCAACCACACTCACAATGCCTGCTCACAAGAGAGGTCCCTGGTCCCAGGCCGAGGACCAGTTCCTCCTGAGCCTCGTCCACACGCAGGGCGCTCACAACTGGGTCCGCATCTCCTCCATGATTCAGACCAGATCTCCCAAGCAATGCCGGGAGCGGTATCACCAGAACCTCAAGCCTAACCTCAACCATGACCCGATCACTCCTGAAGAGGGTGCTTTGATCGAGCAGATGGTCGCCGAGATGGGCAAGCGCTGGGCTGAGATTGCCCGCCGCCTGCATGGCCGCAGCGACAACGCAGTAAAGAACTGGTGGAATGGTGGACAGAACCGCCGCAGGAGGAACGCACAGCGCCGCTCCGAAATGGAGGCTCGCCAGCAAGGTCAAATGTCCGGCGGCAACCCCATGATGGGTCAAGGCCACGGCATGCCTGACCAGTCCATGTACTACAATGGAGCCATCCAGGGCCGCACCTACTACGAGCAGTCCCTCCCAGCCATTTACCAGCAACAGGCACACATTCCACCCAGCATCATGGTTCCTCACCTTGCCGCTCCACCCATGACCCGTACCAACACTGGCCGCTTCGAGACTCCTCTCCCATCTCCATCCGCCTACTCTCAGCTTTCCAACGAGGCTCCTTCCATGATCTCAGACTCTTCCGCCTCAAGCGCTCGCTCGCCTTATCCTATCAACTCCCCAGTCGACCTTCCTCCCCTCAGCCACCAGAAGGGTCTCCACCACAGACTCGGTGTTCCAGGTGGTTACACTCCTACTGAGGAGGACTACCCCACTCAGATCCACCTCGGTCATGAGCAGAAGCGCCCTCATATGCTCCAGGAAGCTTTCAGCCCGTACCCCATGCAGGGCTACAGGAACTCGAACGAGTTCGCCGCCCCTCAGCTCCAGTATGGCCAGCACCAATCACCTCTTCCCCACATCTACGCTCAGCTCGACCAGCAACATCACCAACACACTCCCACCAGCATGCCATACCAAGGTCAGCCAATGTCCGCCACCGTCTCGCATCACCAGCTTCAGCTTCCCAGCTTCTCGGACATGAAGCCACAACACCCCAACGACATGCGATCGCCGCTTGCCAGCATTGATCCTTCTCTCGAGCACAAGGCCCCTGAGCGGGATCAGTCCGAGTCACCCAAGGAGCGCATGCGCCTCTCATCCATGATCAACGCCTAGATGCATTGGTCGATTTCATTCGCTTCTTCATTACGACCATCTACGTCGGCGTACCAGGGCGTACTCCGGAGTCACTGATCCATTTCATCACATTTTGTCACACTATCACGGGCTTTGGGGTCTTGTTTGGTTTTTCACTAGCGAGGCGTTCTGCTGGTGGGGAACATGGAAGAGGAAAGTGTGGTTCAGCACCAACAGAAAAGACTAGGGTTCAGTCTCTAGGGAATGACTGGACAGAGAGAAGGTCACGATGACCATTCGATCGCTCGCTGCTTTTTTTTTTCCCTCGTGTGCATATACCCAGATGCGCAGCGCAATCGCTTGGTCCAATAGAGACTTTGAATTGAAATCTGTCTACTCTCAAAACCTTTGTTCGTCTCCCGTGACTTGTGCATTCAAATCTCTCCCCCTCACTATTGATCCCTTGATACCATCCTAACCATTCTGTTCTCCCCTTGCCCCGCACCGAAAGCACTTGTCACGTCGCAAAGAAGCAAGAACAACCCCTCCCCACCCCTCTTTGACCTTTCCCTTCCTTAGCATGAAGTCAATATCTGAGACATGTCCCGCGGCGTCCTCCCATGGATCTCGCCTGTACTAGTCGCGGTCAAAATTTGGCCGAGCAGCGCAAGTGACCCAGAAATCTCGTACCAAACCTGACGACCCAGCGATCTCTTCGGGAGCGATCTCTTCGGGAGCGACCAGAATGGAAAAAGACGCAATCCGGGAGGCAGCAGCCGAGGGCAAGGGATGAACAGAGTGGACCTGCCTGCGCTTCGACTCGACTTGACGCGGAATGCTCATGCTCTATCCTTCCCTTCGGACTCGTCTGTCTGGGACACGGTGGGTACAGGGACACCGTGACCCTTTACACTGCATAGTGTCAACCGAGGATGAGTAAGGCACTACACAGTGCGCATTGCATAAACTATGTTGTAAGGACATGCTACGGCGAATTCGGACTTTGCACCACCTTCTGCCATCTTCGCTGTCCCGCTCTGCTCCTCAGGCTACCGAAACCTCCTCCACGGCCGAAACCAGAGACCACCTCTCCTCCCACCACCCCAATCCGACCTCACCTAGCTCTTGTCTCTGCAACTATCTCACCATCACAAATTCTAGCCTTCCCAATGGCCTAGTCTTCTCTTCTAATCTCTAAGTCAAAAAAGGACCGTTACAATCACAACGTGTCTACTGGTTTTTGCCCTTTCTACGCACAAAAGAGGCACGATAGCCCGCATCATCGCGGTCCCGAAACGGACGAGGGTAAGGCGAGACACGGTCATTACGATCTCTGTAGCGGTGACGATGGGGGCTTGATGCAGTCAAGATGTGCGCTATCGTTTCGTTCTGGTGTCCCTTCTGCCCTAATGTCCTCTCCGGGCGGCAGGGCCGGGACGTTGGGGTTCGAGAGACACTGCGGTACAGGCACGAATTGGTCGACGTCTGTCTTATCGCTGGAATGGGATGCAGATAGCTGAGGTGAGCGGAACGCAGAGACACTCGATTGCGAGACACTCCGCTGTCTCGAGAGGCGCCTTCAAATTCGGCGCGGGACTGATTGACAGCTGTCAGACCGCTGCTGGACAAGAGTGCGCATTACAAGATGTGATACATGGCTGGAAAAGGCAATAGGCGATGTCCTGCCCTTGTCAGTCGCTTACTGACCTCGTCCTCGGATGCCTTAGTTGGCCGAGAGACACGGTCTAGCTGGCAGATGCTAGTCGTGAAAGGTAAAGGCAGGTCGAGACAGGTAGGTCACGCTGTACTTGCATGCTTTCGCTCGGTATACACGAGTTTCATTTTGATCTGCGTTGTCCATGAGCTTGTTCTCGTTCTCGTTGTGCCTCTTGCGGTTGACACGGACGGTAAGAACGGATATGCGCCGCTGTTCTCGCTCACAGCAAGCTTAGATGGCCGTTTGGGCGGGAGGTTGGGCTTCCGGTTTGATGGACGGTGATGGACGGTGCGAGAACTGCAGAGGGGATTTCATGGGGATGGAACTAGGGACGATGGAGCGGTGATGCTTATTGTGAGATGGTGATTGTGGCGACAGTGAGGCGAACGATAGAACACCATGGTAAGTGAGCTCGTACAATGCGAGACCTTGCTTTGACGCCGAATGATTACCAATGATGATGCTCGATAACAAAGAGATCGTGCTGGTGTAATTGCCGCCTTCGATCATGCGCCAGATGATCTGAGTAAGATACTGCTTGTGTACCCACCGAGACTGGCCACAGTAGGCTTCAATAGCAGGACATCTCATTCATTGTGGCTATTACCTACTATGCTGTTGCTCACCTGATTGAGTCACATGAGATATTCAATCGGCCATCACCAATGATATGGTCGTCACTGCATTCATGCTCACTGGTTCGGTACATGCTTCAACTCAAACTCCCGTCCAGGGCTTACTCTCCTGCCTACCACAGCGAACAGAGCCAAGGATAGTCCCTGTCCAAATAGTTATGCAAAGCAAGTACTTCTGCATTCATCTCACGCTCAAAGGTATCCAAGTACCCGCACGCCATGATCCTTGCCTCGTCACATCGCAGCACATGTCGTCCCACACTCCACACAGGGTCCAGCCTAAGCGTACCAGCAACTCGACTCGGGCAAAGCAACGCTCCTCCCCACCACATCCTTGATGCATTGGGTTCGGGAGATGCGCATCCTTCGACCAGAGATCTGGACGACTGAGTCGCGCCTCTTTCTGCTGCGGGAAGTCTACGCATGCACGAGCTCCTTCATGCAGGAGAAGGCACCGTCGAAGTAGGCAAAAGTAGGCATACGCGGCCCCACAGACCTGCGATTGGGAAAAAGGATGGTAAGTGCTTCGTTGTCCAACCTGGACTGGACCTCCTTGCCGGAAAGCACGGCGCAGGAGGCGAGATGCAATGCACGGAGGAAGCCAATCTTGAGAGGCGAGATGAGTAGAGCACAGGCGTGTTACAGGATCTCGTTTCTCGTTGACGTTGCTGGTGCAGCAGCAGTCCGCGTGTGCTGCCCTCTTGGACGCGGACTGGGCTTTCAGGGATTGTGACAGGCGTTCCCGGAGTTCGTCGGAGGGGCAGGTCAGATGACGCTGAGCAGCCGAAGGGTATGGAAAGGGTCATTCAAGGTTTGCGAGCACGAGATAGGAAAAGATTGCGGCCGTTGGGGTGCGCACTTACGCTTTCGGGACCACTGGGAGAAGGGGACCGAGCGAATCAGGCCGACGGTGACGTTGAGAATGACCGAGTCTGAAGCCTTTCAGTGAAGGAGGGTGGACGGGATGGGTATGGTGGAGCGTTATGCCCGGCGGATGTGAAACGGTTGTGAAGTCTGTCGTGAGCGCGATTTGAGGCCGGCTTGGCGAGATGTGTCGATGGGCGAGAACGGCACGAGGTCAGCTGACTGGCCGAAGATCAGCATCGAAGGCGGGGACGAGATCTTTTGGTATATGCCTATCACTTCTGGCCAGATTGGACTGCATTCGTTGAGTGACTTGAGCGTCTACTTGCAGAACGCAGGCTTCGCCGAAGTAAACAAACGGCACATCACCTCGATTATCAAACGATATGGACACTGTCGGCCTCATATCGACACTTCCATTACCACACGTGCCGAAGACGGACACATGACGGACAAGCGGGCAATTGTGCGGAACTTTATGAGGCAAAAGTTCTGGAGGACAAGAGGAGTGACGTTGGCCCACCAGAGATCAAATTCCCCCAATCGGCCAGTCCCGTCGACGATCTCCTTTAGCGGATCCGACGTCCTGGTTCGCGGGTTGCTCTTTCGGCTGTACTCTTTTCTTGTATTTGGGTATCCTCGCTATTGCTTGTCCTTATCGGCATGATAGATCAATCGCCCAGTCCATGGCTGTTTTCTAGACAATTTGCATTCTGTCGAGGGTATCATGCAATATTGCCTAAATATAGGACCGAGCCTTACTGCCATGTGTCTGAAGCAACGGTAATGCAGAAGCGCAACTGCCAGCTCTGAAAATAGGTGCAGATATAGTGGCGGTGGCCATGACTGTCGTTCTTATTTTATGCTAACAACCCGACCACTATGACGTGCGAAGCTCATGAGTATAAAGCGAATGATCAGAAACAGATTGGCCCTTAAGCCAGCTCCAAAAGGCCAGGAAAAGGTACAGTATCATGTTGCCCACCTCGTAACTTCAGATAGGTGATTCTCCTTTCTCAGGACATTTTCTTGCATTATGGAACAGGTGCTGTGGTTCTGATCTGGCGGCAATCGAACGATGCCTACTCTCTACGTGCAGCTACTGAAAGCACTGAACGAGATACCGAAGCAATGAAGGGATAGAGGAGGTACTGTTACACAAGAAGACTGACGTCACGTGCGAGCTCTCTAGGCAGCTGCGGGGAAAGCTCGAGGCTCTCTGAATATCTCAAGCTGCGATTCACAACACGACGCCAATAAATCATACATCAATTGATAGCCTGGATATAGCCCTTACTACATCCATTGCAAATTTAGGGGATCGCGCAGACTTTGCGCAAACCCACCGGCATCGACGTCCTCAGAGTTTCAGGTTCACAGCTAATGCGCCGCACCCTCCCAAGCATGGCCTCGAAAATCCTCAACATATCCGAGATACCCTCCATCGCTCAACTCTACACCTCCTCGACCCTGGCTCCCAGCACAGTCTCTCCAAGTCCACTGCACACTCTCTCAAGCCCGCCCCGCATCTCGACATTCAACTCTCGCCTCCACCTCATCCGCTACGACATCACTAAGCTCCGTCTCACAGCCATTGTCAATGCCGCCAACTCCTCCCTGCTAGGTGGCGGCGGTGTCGACGGCGCCATTCACCGCGCCGCTGGACCTGAATTGTACGACGAGTGCGAGAAGCTAGACGGGTGCGACACTGGCGATGCCAAAGTCACGAAAGGATACGAGCTGCCTGCCAAGTATGTGATACACGCTGTCGGGCCGATGTATCCCGTTGAGCGACGCAAGAAGGAGGGAAGAGAGGAGGAGTTATTGGCGAGGTGCTACAGGAAGAGCTTGGAGTTGGCAAAGGAGCTTGATGAGAAGCAGGACAAGTCAGAGCCGAGCAAAACGGAGGATGGCTGGGAGAACGTCAACAAGGAGGAGGGCGAGGGCGTGAGTATCGGGTTTTCAGGACTGAGCACAGGTGTCTATGGATATCCGAAGGAGCAGGCGGCAAAAGTGGCTGTCGCAACCGTGGTTCAGTGGTTGAAGGAGGAGAGAGAAGCTGCCGTGAAGGAAGGGAGACAGGAGGGAGTGAGGGATGTTGCATTTGTGTGCTTCGAGCAGAAGGACTACGACGCTTACTTGAAGTGGTTGCCGTGAGTGTAGCTCCGATGAAGTCCATGTGCAGATACTGACTTGTTTCCAGACAATTCTGTCCACCAGAAGAAGAGGCTAGTAAGAGCGAAAAGGAGGTCACTACCACTACTGTGGAGGGACAGACTGAGAAGGCTCTCGAAGAGACCAAGACGGATGAGAAACTCGATCTTCCAGATCCTCCATCCGGGCAGCCAAAAGTCCCAGGCGAGCCTGACTCTAAGAGAGTCAAGACCGACCACGAGGATGAGAGCAAGATCTAGTCAGGGAGATTCTGGCACAATAGGGTGGATTTTGGGCTAGACGAAAAGCCCAGCGACAGGATCGCTACGATAGACATGACCTTTTGCCTAGCATAGCACAGCAGTATACCCAACGAATGCACACAGTGACCTCTACATCGTCTTCATCGGGTGTGTCTTCACAGTGGGAATCGTATTTGACTCAACCCTAGTAATGCAATACAAGAAGCAATACGCTATGCCATAACGCCACGCTCATTACCCATTGCAAGCATCAACGAGCCTCGTTGCCGTCCATCAAGCAATGCATACCAAATCCAAATGTCTGTCGTCACTTCTCGCCCACAACCCTCACCCCATCATCCCTCGCCACGCGCTCAATTTCCGCCATAATCGCCAACACCCAATGGTCCCTCTCAGCCCTACTGCGACACTTGAACACCATACTCCTCCCCTTGACACCCAGCTGATTCACCCTCTTCAGCCGTCCCTTGATGCCACCACCAGTATCGCTCCCCGTCCCATCGCGATTCCAGAACCACCCCTTGCGCGCACCGCTCCACAGCGCGAAGGTAGTCATCGCGTCCTCATCCGTACTGCTCCATCCGTCATGGCGCCAGACGCGAGGCAGAGCCGTATTGCCCGGCATGTTAGCGTCGAAAGTGCGATTTTGGTACAGCAGGTCCGACTCTGTGATGAGGCCAGAGTAGAGGTAGCAATCCGCTAGCTCGACGGTGCCGATACGTTCATGGTAGATGTGCTCTACTTTCTTGCCCGACAAGGTGCGCTCTGTGTCACGGAATAAAAGCAGCTGGCCTCTGCATAGAATGACGTAGACTTTTTCGAAGGTCGCGTGAATGCGTTTCTTGCGGTATAGTTGTCCGGCTACGTGTACCGTTCTGCAGCCGGAGATGCCGCACATGTTGTACAGCTCTGGGCTGGCGAAGGATTTGGTCACTTCCCATTTGGCGGCGAATTGGCCGAACTCGGCTTCGGCGCGTTCGTCGATATTGAGGGCGCGCAAGTTCTCTTGGCGCACGGCGCGGAAGAGGGCGACATCGGCGGCGGCGCGTGACGTCCAGTACTTGACTAGGGCGCGGAGGCGGAGGATCCATTCTTGTTGGGTGGCGCGGTTGAAGGCTTGGAGACGGACCACAAGGCCGTTGCGGAGGACGAGTTCCAAGGTGCGGCCGGCATCGACGGTGCTGGTCGCGCCATCTGGAGCAGTAGCGTCGGTAGCATCAGCGTCAAAGTCGACGTCTGAGCCGGAGTCAGGGGTGGCGTCTTCAGCGGTGGAAGATGGATCAAATGATCGTACACGAAGGACGTCGGAGAGGTTGATAAAACCATCACTGTCTTGTAGTGCTCCGAAGACACGATTTGATTCGTCGAACGCATCAGCGTCGTGCTTACCGGCAGGCTGTGGCGACCTCTCCTCTAGCCAGTCGATCGATGCGCCTGAGGTTGGATATGGGTTCACCGCGTATATAAGGGGAATCTTGCCGGCTAGCTGACCTGCTGACGCGATAGCAGACGACTCAGTCATGGGTAGTGTCGGTGGTGGCGGCGGTCGTGCGTGACCAGGACGAAGAAAGACCAGGAATTGATTGTGAGTAGTAAAATAGAGCCGCTTGAAGAAATATTTGCCCATCCTCTGATGGGCGCCCTTCTGAGACGTCAACCGAATCAGGAAGCCTTCTACTGGAGCAGGTTCGGCTACGGTCTTGTCACTCTTGTTCTTCGTCGTCTGTGGATAGTGCTGCTTTGACCGCAGCTCGAGATCGTGCGTTCGTAGCATCGCATTCGCGCCATACATCTTTCGTTCATGTTCGCCATGGACCCATTCGAGTCTGTCATATCTTTTCCAGCAAAGGCCGATGTGATCATGATTAGCCCATGCTTCCAGAACACCACTCCACTCGTCGCCTTTTGCGAGCATAGTGAGACACCGATCGATAATGTTCCTAGCAACTGATGACTCAGCTTCGACACTTTTTGTCAGTGCCTCTTCATCTCCTGCCACGGCCTTCTCAAGGTCTTCTTCATCCACAAGTCGGTCGAAGGGGTTATCTAATCGAACTGTCGCACTAAGATCTGGAATGTTGACTTGAATTGTCCTTGCTCTGCGAAGACCCAAAATCTGCCTGAGGAAGTGGAACCACTCCACTGAGCTCGTACCTGAGCGGGTGCGGAGGAAGAACACTTTTGTCCGAGGTCCTTCAGGGGTACAGATGGCGATCGTCTTGTCGAGGGATGAGTAGAGATTGATTCGGACGGTGGCTCGATTCAAGGCGATTTCGTGCTTCGATCTCTTCTTGACTTTGCTCTCGTTCGACGCAGGAATGACTCTGGTCTGATAGAACTGCAGGATAAATTCTGGAGAATCGTCAACGATATCCTCGTCCTCGGTCTCTTCGCCAATCAGCTTGTTCTTCGGCTTCAGAGGAGTGCTGCACTCTCGGCAGACCACCATGAATTCCCGCCACTTTTCAATGACTCGAGTATCGATGCGCTGACTGTCCTTTTCCGTGAAGTCTGCCTCGGGCTGCTCAGCTCCAGAGGCAAGATCAATGCGCAGCAGCATTTTCTCCATCTTGATGATCTCGCCACTTTTGAATCTACCACGAGTAGTGATTCTGCCTCGAGTCTTCAATCCAGCCTGCGCAAATCGCGCTCGTACTTGCAGCTCTGCCCGCCGTGATCGAGCATCCGGTAAATTAAACTGGACTTTAGACCTAGCTGTGCTAACACGCCGCTCCTTCACTTGCGAGATGGACTTTCGTGGTTTCGCTGCATCGGCATGGCCCTGATCAGGGGGCCGTCCTGACACAGTGTTAAGTCGTGAAACTTCACCGCCTTGTTCTCCATGTAACAGTGATGCGGTAGACCCTGCCATGCCGGACAAGGTTGGCGAGGACGGAGAGGCCAAGTTGAGGCTACCAGGCATGGCTGCAGAGTTTCGAGGGCTAGCATGATCGGTATTGACGACCGTGATGCCAGGAGGATCGTCCGGCCCACTCGGCGGCGCATGAGTCTCCTGTTCGTGTTCCTCTTGCGGGGAGTCAATTGGTACAGGAGCGGTGTCCTCAAGGTTCTCCCTAGCAGTCTTGTACGACGTCGCGGACATTTGTCGTTTCGTCTGAGGTTTGGCCGGCTTTTTCCTGGGCGTTAATTCCTTCTTCTTGCTTTTGGGTCTGAGCAGGCCTGCTTCCGTATCTATCTTCTTTGAGGTCTCCGGATCCATCTTCGACACAGGATGGTTTGTGCTGTGGAGACCTTGCTCTCTTAAGAGTGGACCATTGTTGCCTGAAGTGCCCCTTGGTACCTCTACGGCAGGTGGCGCATCCACTACGGCCTCCTCGTCCTCACCTCCATCTTCGCCCTCAGCAGCAGGTCCTTGGTCGTAGGCGCCTACCACATTTGAGCTGGCAGTACTATCGACGGCGTCTACAGGCTGAGGAAAGCTCGGCTTGACGGGTCCATCGATGACCGTCATGCGACGCTGGGAACTGACATTGGCGGGCGCGGAGAAGGAAGGGCGTTTGGAGGAGTGGTTGATACCCAGATAGTGCTTGTACCATTGTTTGCGGTGACTCTTCAACCATCCTTCCGGGATGGGACCTATGAAACATCTTCTGGTAGTCAGATGCAAATGTTCTGCATCTGCATGTTGCTGCCAAGTTGGTCAGAGGGTCTCGTATCGCGATCGGATTTGCAAGAAGACCCACCAGGCGCTGTGCAGTGTATGAATCTTCACCAAGCGAATTGATGGCGGCAGTCAGTGTGTGGTCTTGCTGAAGCAGGGTGGACGGCGCCACAGGGCTCATTTGAATTTCGTGTCGGGGTATATTATAACATTACAATCATAAAATCATACAGCATATGAAGAGAAGTATGCGCAAGTGTTGCGGTAGGCGTGGTGGAGATTTTGGGTTTCCGAAAGTCTGGATCCTCGAGGTGGTAAATGATCGACAGAATGAAATGAATCGCTCAAACCGGCTCTGGCAACAGCCGCCTACGTCAAACTGGTGGGACGCGCGGAGAGAACTGGCATGGATTGGTAACATTGGCAGGGAGGAGAACTTGATAATGGCATGGCTTGCAACTACCAGATCGAGAAGTGGGATACGATATCTTTTCTTGGACTTGCTCATATCTTAGTTTCCATCCTCTTCGTCTTCCCCCTTTCAATTTCCTATCATAATGCCTTCTCTTCCTAGCAAAATGCAAATCGACTCCACCCAAAGCGACAGAAAACGGGCTCTGCCCAAGCTCGTGCGGGATCGCCCGGATGAGCCGATCAGTTTGCGGGGCGCAATCAAGACTCGTCAATCTCGTAACAAACTCTGTAATGTTTCACTTCAACACACACATGCTCCAGCCGTGTCAACAACAGTAGTCATGGACGAGAAGGTGAGGCGGAGTGCCAGACAGCACTCTGGTGGGCATACAGCTACCAATGGAGAGACTACTAAGGGAAGCAAGTCCCCCAATGCTTCTCTCGCCATCAGAACCAATTCCAAGCGCATTCGACGAGAGCCAAGTGCGACTTCATTAGCTTCGAGAGCTTCCAAATCCAAGAAAGCAAAAATTAGACCTTCTGTGAGCAGGAACAGCAGTACTCTCAGCATTCCTTCGCGATCTGGTCTCAGCAGGAACAGCTCGATTCGAAGCGTCAAGCGCCTCCAGATACCGAACACCGACGATGTCGCGATCACTTCCGGCGATGAGGGATACGAAGACTCCGTGATGGAGTCGTCCTTGCCGCTGAAGCCCATCATTGCTATCAACCTCGAGGAGCCTATGAATGAGAGGCCGGACTGGACTGTGAGGCACCGCATCTACGTCGATAATGAATTAATTTCCACAACCACTTCCATGCAACGACCTGGATACCACAAGTTCCAGGATATTCTCCTTCGTGAGCAGATTGAGACAAGACTCCACACGAATCACCACGGCGAGAGCGCTCACTTTGCAACTCGTCATGCTATTCTTCGCTTCTGGCTGGGAGACGGAACCTTGTCGGAGAAATGGATGGATAAGGACATGGGAGGAGAGAAAGAGCATGAATTCGCAATGGAAAATATGAATGACTGGACGATCTTATACCTTTCTATGGGCGGCGAAGATACTGCCTCAGACAGCGGTTCAGAAGCGGACGCAGACATGTCCGTCAACCACACAGACACCGAAACAGCCGACGAAGCCATCATGGACGACGACGACAATGACGATACCCCAAACACGGATGAGGTATCCTCCACCATGGATATAGTATCCCATTACATCACGGACTATCACGACGCACGAAACATCGCCTCAGCCCCCGGCGTTTCCGTCTCAGACGACGAAGAAGACGAGCAAGAAGAGAACGAACAGCTCCCATCCCCCCAGAACGACACCAAGCCCGAACTCGACCGGCCCTCACTCGAACGCAAAGACTCCGTTCCCATCTACCACTGGGTCGAAGAACGACGCCGCACCCTCGAGCACCAGCTCCGCACCTACTTCCACTGCCCCTCCCCCTCCTGCTTCAACAAAGGCGGCACCTGCCTCGTTATCTCCCCTGCCCAACACCTTCACGTCGGCGTCAAAGACCTCACCGACTGGTCCCAGCAAATCGCGCACGCGAATCGCTCCATCTCCGCCACGACGCTGCACCTCGCGGCGAAATTGATCGATGACCAAGTCCGCGCCCAAGACGAACGCTTAGCCGACGTCGGACGTGAGCGCGAAGACGAAGATCATCTCGGGGAGGTCCTGCGCGCTTACCCTGTGCTAGGCGGCATGCGCCCCTCTGGCCCCGACGACGAGCCGGTGGAAATGGAGATGTTGGATTAATTTATCGCGAAGAGCAACGCATACGACAGCACTATCATTGATATCTGACTTTTTATTTGTTTTTATGTTGGATCTCATCTGCTTCTATTTAGGTCCTCGCATATACCACGGCATTATGGCCAGCGGGGAATTTCTGTGCGCTTTACTTCTCCTTTTCTGGGGGTTCTCATTGGAGTTGGTGGGGGAGAAGAAGGGAGGCCAGCTGGACTGGTTTTGTAGGACAGATGGAGACATGAATGGAATGACGGCCGTGATTATAAGTACAATTGCTGAATTATTTGACGCTACGTGACTCTGCAGTGCCCTAGCTAGTAGGATACATGCTGACGGACTACCAAGGTCGCTCCCCGCCGTGGTAGTGCATCTCCTCCCACCCAGGCACATGAATAGACAGGAACTTCCCATTGTCCTTGGTCCCGACAGTATCAATCTGCTTGACGATACCGTTCGCACTTTGCTCGATCGTGAGATGAGCAGCATCGGTGCCGAGCTCGGATTTGACCCACTTGGACGTGTCAGCCGTCATGTCAGGTAGAGAAAAGAGAAGAAGGAGACCTACACCAGGGCAGAGAGCGATGAAAGTGAAGCCCTCGTCGGCAAAGGCTTCAGAGTACTGCACTGTGAGCATATTGAGGGCTGCTTTGGAGACTTTGTACGCGGGTGCGGGCTGCTGTTTGAAGTAGCTGGACATGCCGTTGGAGCCCATTGTTGAGGTGCTGCATTCGTCAGTCAAAGTTCAATTCTGGTAAGGTGATTATGCTTACACATTGATCACCTTCTTGGTGCTGCCTTTCTTGAGCAAAGGCAGAAACGCGGCGGTCACGTTCTGTGTGCCGACGACATTGACGGCGAAGGTGGACTCGAGGTCAGTGCTGGACTTGTCAGCTAGCACTACCAGCATACGAAGGGAGAACGAACATGTTCTCAACACCATCTGGGGTAACGTTCAAGATGCCGGCGCAGTTGATCAGCACATCGAGGCCTTTGTCACCTACGGATTCATGAACCGTGGCCGCAGCCTCCTTGACCTGTTGTTGGTTGGTGATTTCCAGTGGAACGAATTCGACCCGGCCGTTGGATGAGGCGATCAGCTTATCAAGCTTCTCGTTGGACTTGCGGCCTGCGGCAAAGACTTTGGCGACTTCTGACTCGGGACTGGAGACGAGGACTGTCGCGACACCGAGACCGATGCCGCGGGCACCTCCTGTGATAAAGTATGAGGCCATTGGAGCTGAGGTCACACTAATCGATCACGATTGGTGTAGATTGATGGGAAATGTTCAGATTACGTCGCTGGGCTGCTGAGAATCGTAGAGAAAGATTGTGGTATTTGATTGTGATATCAGAACAGAGATTGTTGGACCTACTGCGCCTTTTTATACCTACAACAGCAGAATACGTTACGACCGTCCATGCTGCACATGGCAAGCCTGAACATGTTCGGAGAATTGTCAAAACCGGCGGAGAGATTTCGAGTATATGGAGCTGG
Source organism: Elsinoe perseae (assembly GCA_029448695.1). Lineage (NCBI taxonomy): Eukaryota > Fungi > Ascomycota > Dothideomycetes > Myriangiales > Elsinoaceae > Elsinoe > Elsinoe perseae. The sequence continues at coordinate 37,987 of JARDAA010000112.1, forward strand.
AGATAGGTGACAGAGTCCGGGGCGTGGCGGAGATAATGTGTAAGCACAACCCCCGGAGCAATCATACGAAAAACAGCATCGTCTGCCCCAATTCTTTGGGGACAAGAGATCCGCGCCTCCTGTGAGCAAAGCCTGCTACAACTCCTTCTTGGACAAAGGTCGATATCATCGAGCAGATATCAAATTAGGAGGATACTAAATTACTTATTGGATTTGAAGATTGAACTTCCTGTCGCGCCAGAGTATTAATTGGTGCCAGACGGCGTATAGCAAGAAAACCGTTTTCTCTCCATCACTGACTCCATTTATGATTAACCCTGTGGTACTCATACCTCCATAAGCTGTCAAGTAGCCCAGCTCTTGGTGGGAGCTATTCTCCACGGATATTTAGCTTGCCATCAATAGCGTGCCTGCTTCCAGGAGCAATTCATAGTGTACCAGTGGCGCCAGTATAAGACAACGCTTGACGAAGCTTTGAGCCATACATCGAGCATCCGGAACGTATGTTCGATAAAGGTGCTACCGGCGACGGTGGTATGCAAATACTGCTCCGAAAAGTCATGCTCAAGGACTAATACGGCGACTGGTCTTGCGGCTCTTTACTTTACCCGGTTTTAGCCGGATCAGCTCCACCACTCCAATGCCTCCTCCTAACATCGGGAGATGTGCCTTTGCGTTTTGGCATATAAGTCACTTGACCCTCGCTGCATTTGTGGGACGTGTCTCGAATACTGGTAGAATCCTTGTAGGTACTACGTCGCCTTTCTTGACTGTCTGCTGCATCGTCGAGCATAAAGTGTCTTGTCCTTGGATTCGCTCAACTCACCCACGCTGCTTCTCGTGTCAGTCCCCCACTGCATCATGTCAAATGGTATCTTGCGTGTCCAAGGGGACAAAGTGGTCGATGCAGCTGGTAGCCCGAAGATTCTTCGCGGATCAGCATTAGGTAATCACCCTCGACCACGCGCACTGCCACAGACATGCTAACACAAAACCCAGGAGGATGGATGAATCAGGAGAACTTCATCGTTGGCTATCCCGGTCACGAGCACCAATTTCGTGCCTCACTCGCCAAAGTGCTCGGACCAAAGAAAGCCGACTTCTTCTTCGACCGCTTCCTCCATCACTTCTTCACCGAAAGTGACGCCGAGTTCTTCTCCTCGCTCGGCCTCAACCTGCTGCGCCTACCCTTCAACTATCGCCACTTCGAGGATGACATGAATCCTCGTGTTCTCAAGCAAGAAGGCTTCAAGCACCTCGACCGAGTGATCGACCTCTGCGCCAAGCACGGCATTTACACCATCCTCGACCTGCACACGGCTCCTGGCGGACAGAACGGAGACTGGCACAGCGATAACGCAACCAACCACGCTGCATTCTGGGAGCACAAGGACTTCCAGGACAGAGTTGTGTGGCTGTGGGAGCAGCTCGCGGAGCGATACAAGGGCAACCCATGGGTGGCGGGGTACAACCCGCTCAACGAGCCCTGCGATCCGCTGCACTATCGGCTGCCGAAGTATTACGAGAGGCTGGAGAAGGCGATCAGGAAAGTGGATCCGGACCATATCCTGTGGTTGGATGGCAATACGTTCAGTATGGAGTGGAAGTACTTCGAGACTGGTCTGCCGAATACGGTGTATGCGCTGCACGATTATGCTATGGCTGGCTTCCCGAAAGGACCGCGGTATGAGGGAACGAAAGATGAAGATGGCAAGCTGGAGAGACAGTTCTGCAGGAAAGCCGAGAGCATGTACCGACTGCAGACGCCGATCTACAACGGCGAGTTCGGACCCGTGTATGCTGATCCGGAAGTGGAGAAGGGTGCAGATCACATCAATGAGGCAAGGTACAATCTGCTCGAGAAGCAGCTCGAGATCTACGGTCGGTATCTCATCCACTGGAGTGTTTGGCTGTACAAGGATATTGGACTCCAAGCTATGGTGACGCTGGACAAGCAAAGCAAGTTTATGCAGACCATCAAGTCGTTCCAGGAGAAGAAGCGGGCGCTGCAGCTGGACGCGTGGGGACGGATGCCGAGTGCAGAGGCGGAAAAGGTCATCTACCCGCTCGTCGAGTGGATCGACAAGGTCGCTCCCACGAGCGATGGCCAGTACCCTACTCCATGGGCGACCGAGAGGCAGGTCACCCGCCTCATCAACCAGATCTGGGTGAGCGGCTGTCTGTCGGACGAGTTCGCAGAGCTGTTCCGGGGAATGAGCGAGGATGATCTTGAGGAGTGCGCGAAGAGTTGGAGCTTCGAGAGCTGTGTGCAAAGAGAGGAACTTTGCAAGCGGCTTGGTAGTCACGGCAAGGATGAGAAGCTGAAGATCGACACACCGAGACCCAAGAACATCTGGCTCGAGGAACAGATCAACGGACATGGCAAGAACGCTGACCAGGATGATTCGCTGAAGAATGACTAAGGGTATCAAGTGTTGCCTATAACGCAGCCATCTGGTCCACCTCGTGGACTTGTCATAAGGGGCGCGACCTTCGTCGTTGACAATACATTCCCTGCTTGCAAGGCGTGAGAGAATGATCTTCGGTATAATTCAGTGCCGATGTCGCAAAAGGTTGATGAAAGTTCGTGATCGAATCAAGCCATTTCTCGAGCTTTGGGTCGTTCGTTAATAGCATACTTTTGGTAAGTGCCGGCAACTTCTCGAACATGACTGCGTAGCCATGATCTAAATAGAGCTTGATCATCTTCAGACGCTTCATCATCGAAGAGATGCCTCCGCTGCGATCCTTGATCACCTCCATGGTGGGACGTAAAGCATGGATGTCGCTCAGCATCTAGACTTCCTCGCAATGTTTGTCGAGATAAGTCTTGAGTGGCATGACGGGGTTGAACAGCCCATACTGAGTGGGTGCAAGATCGACAATGAAGGGTTCACCTGACTTGAGGATAATGTTGATTACGGTGTGCCTTATGCAGATGAAACCGTTCTCGACGTGGTCAGAAACGCCATCAAGAACGCCGTGAGTGGTGAGAGGATAGTCTTTGAGCTCAACAGCAAGACTTCCGGCAGATTCACGTTCTTACCAAGCTTTGAGCATTGCAAGAAGCAGGGACGTGGCGAGGACAGTAATCTCCTTACACGCCATGAATGACAAGATGGACTGCTGATCATAGCAAGAGAGAGAGACAACCAGAGCGGTACTGGTAAGGCAACGCGACGACTCGCCGTGCCATCTTATCGAGACGTACATTATCTTTCTAATCTCCTCACCTCTCACCACGATACCTCATGCAGGATAGAAGTCAACTAACAGAGGCATTGCCAAGGATGAAGCAGTACGTCCGCTACTCTGTGCAGCTCCGCTTGTCAGAGCTTACCCGCCATCGTGGTCTGCAAAGTCAGGGGGAGGGATATGCAGATCTGAATGTGCCATTCCGACAAGCTTCCTCTGCTGCGTAGTACCGAGAAACAATCCCATCTTGTTTAGCACATGAAGACTGCGGGACGGGGAGTTGATGATCTAACGTGGTCGGCAAGCTCGTTAGTCATGTAACCTCGGTAGTCAAAACACGTCAAAACGCGGTCTCCTTTCTCTGAACGCGTCTTATTCCACAACTTTGTATTACAATGACGTTCCAAAATGAAGGCAGAGTGCTTCTAG
>JARDAA010000130.1:0-493266 GCA_029448695.1 Elsinoe perseae
GTGAAGCCAACATCCCTCAAACACCACAAACTATTTCCCGATCGGGTGGGGTCACGTGACCCAGCCCTTCCCGGCTTGGCGCGGGGAGGATTGGTCGTGACTGTCCTGTTCCGCAGGTCCTCTGGAGGACCTTCGTAACAATAATATAGGATCCTTATTGTTGTGTATCCTCTCTATTCTACCTACAGACTATAGCCTTTAGATGTTAGTTACTTTGCTCCTCTTGTAACTTTCTATAGCTAGCTGCTTAATAAGCAGACAAGGCTTTCTAAGGGCTAAACAAGGATAACAAAGAGGGACTTCTTTAGGTGCTTCTATCTAGCATAGTAATAAGCCTTCACAGAGAAGAATTTGGCTTTAGCTTAGTATAAGACTAGCCTCTAGCCTTCTAATCTAGATGTGGTGCTTAGTAAGCTCAAGCTAAGGAACTAGAGGGAGGTCACCCTAAGACAACATAGTAGAGGTCCTTTAAGTAGTCTACCTCTTTATTAGGATACCCCTTTATCTAAGAAGAAGCTTAGAGCCTATGTTAATAAGACTATTAACAGAAGAGCTAAGAAGATTATTAAAAGACTAAGCTTAGACCTCTATAAGAGCAGGGCAGAGACTATGCTTAAAAGGATCGACAAGGAGAAAGCAATTAAGGCCCTAGGGTATAAGAAGAAGAAAAGGAAGAGAGGTAAGAAGTTAATTAAAGAGTTTAGAGCTGAGGAAGGCTCTAGTGCTATCCTGTTCTCACCTAGTAAGATCAAATCAATTCTGGAGCTTTAGGATAGAAGGGAGCAACATAAGGAGCAAGAGAGGTCGCAAAAGAAGTATAGAGTCTAAGAGAAAGCCGCTACAAAGCTTCTAAAGGAGCAAGAGGCTTAGAGAAAGCGTGAAGAGAAAGTCGCAGCCTAAGCTATAAAAAAGAAGTAGCTAGCCCTTTAGAAGGCTTCAAAAGCTGCAGAGAGGGAGGCTAAAAAGGCTTAGAAACTGCTTACATAACAAGCTAAGGCAAGAAACAAGAAGTTAGTAGGTCGGCTAAAGAAGCAGTAGCCTTTCTAGAAGCCTATAAAGAGGATAAAACCAGCTGGAGTTCAGAAGGTAGTAAAACAGTCAACGTCAAGGTCGGGGAGAGCTATTCGTACACTAGTGCATTTATTTAATTAAAATTTTTAGTGTGGATCCAAACTAGATCCATTTATATTGTGTCTGGATCTCATTCGGATCCAAGCTGGATTCAGGATGTTATTAATGAATTACTGCTGCTACTGCTTGGAGATTATCGTGAGCACGCGGTGTGTCTGTGCACACGGTGGGGAAGACTTCTAACGGCTTATCAGGTTGTTCCAGTTCACGACCTGTTCATAGCATTATTTGTACGCATGTTTGGCACGCAAGATGAGCTTGATCTCTTCAATAACCTCTCTGCGGGCAGGTCGCTTGCTCGTCCAGTCTGGCAAGTCAGCTACACTTAAGGTGATATCGAAGCGACTCCTATCAAGCTCTGCCGTACGACAGACAGATGGCGTTTTTAGAGCATTGACTGAAAGCCGGATACAAACACCATGGATCGATGCTTTTCGAGCAAAAGAAGAGGCCGAGCGATCTGGCACGACAGAATCTCCCAGTGAGCCAGCAACGCCTTCAGATCGAGATCTATCTCCTCGAAAAATGGCCGACAGCTACTACCGTGTCGTCCTACCTCTGGGGCAAGACAAATGGCTTCTGGATACCTACGCAAACTCTTCTGGTCACATACGGTTCGGAACGATCATGATGGACCTCGACGCCTTGTCCGGTGTCGTGGCATACCGCCACACCGGAGACGACGTTACAACCGTCACTGCTGCATGCGACCGCATCGTCATCAACAATCCTCTCACCGAGATCTGTGACCTCGAGTACAGTGGTCGGGTCACTTATGCCACCGGTCGATCCAGCATGGAGATCTCCGTACAAGTCGCGAAAGCGCCAGCACCCGGCCAAACTGCGAAAGAATCCGACATTCTCTTGACTTGTCAATTTACGATGGTGTCTCTGGACAAGAATACGAAGAAGCCCGTACCCATTCCACCTGTCATTCCCGAGACTGACCTGGAGAAACGCCTTTTCGCAGAAGGCGAGAAGAACCACGCTCATCGCAAAGAACTCAAGGAGCGCTCTCTCCTCCGTCAGACGCCCAATGACGAAGAGTCCGACCTCATCCACGCCATGTGGCAGCGTCAGCTGCAGTACCACGATCCAAACGACCCCCTGCGCAAACCGAACAACGTCCACTTCATGGAGACCACACGCCTTTCGACAGCGAGTATAATGCAGCCGCAATATCGCAACCGTCATTCATTCATGATCTTTGGCGGCTTTTTGCTCAAGCAGACGTTCGAGTTGGCGTTCTGCTGTGCGGCGTCATTCGCTCACGTCCGCCCCACTTTTGTCTCGCTTGATCCAAGCACGTTCCAGAACCCAGTCCCAGTCGGGAGCGTGCTGTACCTTACTGCGACGGTGGTGTACACTGATCCGCCGCTAGTGAAGGGCGCGTCGGACGAGTCGCATCCTGAAAGGGACCAGAAGGTGGCGGAAGGTGAAGGGGAGTACACGCGTGTGCAGGTACGTGTGGACAGCAAAGTGCGCAATGTCGAGCACGGCGAGACGAAGCCGACGGGCCAGTTCAACTACACCTTTATGGTCAAGAAGAATGTCAAGGTCATGCCGAAGAGCTATAGTGAATTTATGATGTATGTCGATGCGAGGAGGAGGGCGATGAGGGTGAGGGACACGCTGAGGTTAGGAGACGCGGATGAGGGGGCAAAGGAGAGAGTGACTGAGTGAGGAGTATCGAGGGCGCAGAACGTGGTAGAATGAGCGAGCAATGTGGGCGATCTGAGCAAAGGGTATGGAAAGGTCTTGAATTCCAACACGCTGTCTTGAGGTATCTATAACATAAAACGTACAAACATGGTCGCTAACAAGTCTAGCCGTCTCTTCCCTGCCCTACATGGATGCTGGACGCTGAAATGCAAAATCGCTGAAACGCGCAAATGAACGATAACAAGCGGGTATTCTTCCTTCGCCTTCAATGCTCGTGGCCGCGCGCCGAATCAGTCAGGCCTGCGTTCCCTCCTCTTCTAGGGTCACCGGCAGTGTCTCCTACTCTTCCAATTGGAACTCGAGGGTGTGGTCTTCACTGCACTCTCGGCAGTAGTAGTTGCTGATACCACCGCACTCGACAGTGCTGTTCTTGCACATGTCGATGCTCCAGATGTCGGGCGAGTAGCCGGAAAGGAAGCGGTTCCAGCAGGCCTCCATACTGTCAGCCCAGATGAAGTAGGTGCAGCCGCATCGGTAGTATGAGTAGGTGTAGGAGCACATTGTAGTGGTAGGGTTATATGGCGCGAGACTCGAGGTTTTTGTGTGTTATCGGAAGAAGGCTATGAGTCAATCGCGTCGAGGGTAGGAAGCGACTACGCAGGATCGGCTATAGGCTATGTTGGGAGAGGGTCTTATAAGAGAAAGACTTGTCGGAGTTTAATGGCTGAGTCGAGGATCTTCAAAGAGGATATGTACAAAGAGGATGCGATAAGGACAGTCGCGTGAGCAAGGGGGGCAGAGACAACCAAAAAAGATGCCAGCGATACGAAGAACGCGAGACAGCAAAGGCAGGGTACAAACCGTGACGATATTAAATGACAGGACATTGGATAGCCGGACAGTCATGCCATCTTCCGGGTCGCCCGATAACGAGGGTCCAGAGCCGCTGGAAGATTAGCATACTGTTACAGGGCGGACCCCTCGAGCCATTCCAGTATTCAACGGCGAGCGTTCTTCTCGTGCCGTAGACCAAAATAAGCTCAATGGTACCGGTCTTGGAGGAACGGACCAGCAAGGCGCAATAAGGCTCGTGACCATTCGGACAGATTTGGAGATAGGCAAGACTCGGGGCGAAGAAGACAAGAAGCTGAGGTAAGGAGATGAGGTGTCGCCAACAAGGTGCATGACACGTACGGTAGATCATCCCTGGACCCTGATAGATTTCCATTTGCACCACACGCACGGGTACGCGAGCTGGGGTTCCTGTCTCAGGCTGGGGAAAGGCAGATGATAACCCAACACCACTCCACAGGTCTAGAACTCCTTTGAGTATGTCAGACGAACTATCAAAGGGTCATGTGTGCATGCAAGGCACGTTCGGGGTCTAGAAGATCTGCGATGCATGTGTCAAAACAAAGGCGCAAAGATAAGGCAGTGTTCAGGGAAACAACAATTGAGCATTTCGGAGGTGCAAGCAACGGCAGATTGGACCCTGAAGACAGCCTCGGAGCGGCGCGGCGTCGAGTCGAACTGGCAAGAAGGATAAGGGTCCGAAACAGGAGACAATCCAGATGCAAGAGGCCGAGGTCGGCCATGGCGGACACTTCCCTGCTGTCACTGCCGAGCAGCCAATCAGACGTTGGCTGTGATGGCAGCTACAGCTTCATGGATCCAAAAAATGTCCTAGCTATGGTCACCAACCATCACGCTTCTTATCATGAATTTCTAATCACCGCAATGACTCTCCAGCTCTTGCCAGACTGCCCTATACCTCTCCAGTCCAGCATCGGCATTGACGAACCCCCACAATGTCCTCCCTCCTGATCTACTCCTCCTGCCTCACGACTCTCCTGCTCGCCTTCCTCCTCACGCTTTTCCCACCACGGACCTACTTCGCCCCTGCCCCTCTCAATATCAGCAACCGAACCTCATGGTCCATCCTGACGCACCTCGGCGGCTCCGGCCCCTGGATCCCACACAGTCACCGCGCACTCACCCATAACCTCTCCCCACCGCCAGGATGCCGCGTCGACCAAGTCCACCTCCTCTCACGCCATGCGGCGCGCTACCCTACCCATCCAGCAGGTATCCGCATGCTCCAGCTGTACCACCGCCTCGTGCACCTCAACAGGACCTTCTCTGGCCCCTTGACTTTCCTGAACGAGTGGAACTTCTTTATGCCCGACCCTGCTGGACGGCTGGAGAATCTGGTTCCCGTCGGGCCTTACGCTGGGACTATGCAGGCTTTCCAAACGGGAACGGAGATGCGGACACGGTATGAGGATCTGATTGAGGAAGCGACGCGGAGGGGACAGACGACATTCTGGGCGAGTGGGAGTAGGAGGGTGGAAGAGACGGCAAGGTACTGGGCCTTAGGCATGTGGGGACTGGAGTGGGAGGGGAGGGCGAGATTGGAGGTCGTGAGTGAAGGAGTGGAAAGAGGTGGGGATACGTTGACACCGGGGAGGACTTGTGAGAGGTACAGGGACGAAAAGGAGGTAGAAGGGAGGGTGAAAGGTTATATCAAGCTGGAGGACTGGATGGGCGTGTACCTGCCCAGGATCGGGAAGAGACTGAAGGAATTTCTCCCGGATGTGACGTTCTCGAAGTTTGAGATCTTCACGATGCAAGAGATGTGTGGATTTGAGATACTGGCGAGAGGAAGCAGTCCCTGGTGTGAGGTCTTCACGCACGAGGAGTGGGAAGAGTTTGAGTATGCAAGGGACTTGCTGCACTACTACAGGGCTGGTGAGGGCAACAAGTACGGGGCGACTATGGGCTGGTTGTTCCTGAATGCGACCAAGGACCTGCTGGTTCAAGGGCCCGAGGCAGGACAGCTGTTTGCCAGCTTCGTGCATGATGGAGACCTTGTACCTTTTCTGGCTGCTTTGGACCTGCTGCCTCAGCTGCGCAAGCTCTCGGCTGACCATGTCATGCACAACAGGACTTGGAAGACAAGTGATGTGACGCCGATGGGTGGACGGGTTATTCTCGAGAGACTCGCATGTCCAGCGCCGCAGAATTGCTGGAGCAATGAGCCTTACTACCCAAATCACGTCTATTGTGATCCGGTCGGAGACGATCACTTCGTAAGAATCAACGTCAACGATGCCATTGTAGCTCTACCAGATTGTCAAAATGGTCCTGGTGCAAGTTGTCCTCTCGACAGATTCGTCGAGCATGTCAAGATGCGGCGCAGACATGCAGAGGATTTCCGCAAACTATGTGGTCTGTCTGAAGACGCACCTGAGCGGATGACCTTCCTCAAACAGCCACAACAGAAGGAAGAGGGGTGAGGAGGCCTAGAGCTCGCGTTCTGATCAATTTGCCCAGTTCATGGCTGAACAGCTGCGTGGCCGAGAGTACCCGTCCAGGCAGCACGCCGCATGGATATATGGATCAAAGACTAACAGACTGCTTGGAAGACTAGCAAACGTCAATTTCCCAGCGGCTCGAGCGGAGATGCATCCTGCGAAGGCGCGACCACGAGGCTTACCAGGATCATGTCGAATAGAGTGACAGACCAAAAGGCACGATGTACGATCGTCCCAAAGCCAAAAGTCTGGATATGATGTATTTCCTAGAGACGCAGAAGCTAGATTGCCCCGCAGCAACCCCACTTCTCTCTTCAGACTGGCAGCTCACCCCGCAATCTGGACGCACGCCGTTGATTCACATGCGGGCAATGACAACATGCATGCTCCGGTTTTCTGGAGCGACAGAGTAGCGACCGGTAGTTGTGATTGTGGTCAGAAGGAGTCCAAGCTCAGCTGAGCTCCTCCTCTGGACCGGCTCGGGGAGGGACAAACACAATGAATTGAAGTCTATCTTCTGCTTTCGCACTTCCTTTCCTCATCTCACAACATCCTCAATTCTCGAGTTGTACTGCTGCTTATACCATACCAATTGATTCGCTGCCATCCTCGCCATGTCGAACATGAAAGCCGTCCACTATGAAGGACCATTCAAGGTCTCTGTCAAGGAAGTCCCACTACCCACCATTCAACACCCAGATGATGTGCTTGTCAAAGTCACCACTGCAGGTCGGATCTCCAAGTCATCTTGCTCAATTCATGGCGACTGACCCTCCTTTCAGCTATTTGCGGTTCCGACCTGCACATGTACCAAGGCCGTACAGCCGCCGAAGCCGGTCTCGTTTTCGGCCACGAGAACATGGGCATCATTACCGAAGTCGGCGAGGGCGTGACGCTGCTGAAGAAGGGCGATCGAATCGTCCTGCCATTCAATGTAGCAGACGGACGCTGCAGGAACTGCGAAGAAGGAAGGACCGCGTTCTGCACAGGTGCGACTGGCTTTCCTCATGAGCCTTCACAACGCTAATTGCGCGCAGGTGTCAACCCAGGCTTCGCAGGCGGAGCGTACGGCTACGTGGCCATGGGTCCTTACCAAGGTGGTCAAGCGCAGTACCTCCGCGTTCCATACGCAGACTTCAACGCGCTCAAGCTCCCACAGGGCACCGAGCATGAGGCCGATTTCATTTTGCTCGCAGACATCTTCCCAACTGGCTGGCACGGCTTGGTGCTGTCCGGCTTCAAGTCCGGCGAGACAGTCGCAGTCTTTGGTGCTGGACCCGTCGGTCTCATGGCGGCGTACTCTGGCGTCATCCGTGGCGCGAGCAGGGTCTTCGTGGTCGATCAGGTCAAGGAGCGATTGGATGCTGCGAAGAAGATTGGTTGCATTCCCGTAAATTTTACAGAAGGAGATCCTGTGGCCAAGATCATCGAGCTGAATGGCGGGGAGATGGTCGATCGCGCCGTTGACGCTGTCGGATACCAAGCTGTAGACAAGGGTGGAAAGAAGGAGCAGCCGAATGTGGTGCTCGACCAGTTGATTATGGTCACGAGGCCGACTGGCGGTCTTGGTATTCCGGGTCTCTATGTGCCTTCGGTAGGTTCTCTGCTCCTCATTGCCAGGTAATTGTGGCTCACTATTCCCAGGACCCAGGTGCTCCCGACTCCCAATCCGCGAAGGGACAGATCCTAATCTCCTTCGGCAAGCTCTTCGAGAAGGGTCTGACCCTTGGTACTGGCCAGTGCAATGTCAAGTCGTACAACCGCTACTTGCGTGACTTGATCATCTCCGGAAAAGCCAAGCCAAGCTTCGTCGTCAGCCACGAGATCACTCTCGATAATGCGGTCGAGGCCTACGACAAGTTCGACCGTAGGATAGACGGCTACACAAAGGTGCTCATCCACCCGAACGGACCGCTGTCCTGATCCCTTCTCCTAGCTCTTGGGAAGGAAGAACTCGTTGTACATAGCTCCTGCATTGATGCGACTTCCTCTCAATCATCTCCCTCCACCACCTTGGCGCTGACGATCCTGACCTCCTCCATAGGTTTGTCGTCCCTGTCAGTCTTGACGAGTCCCATCCTCTGCACTATCCTCATCCCGCTTTTGACCCTTCCAAACACGGTATGCTTCCCATCCAACCAAGGCGTCGGCGCAAGTGTGATGAAGAACTGGCTTCCGTTCGTGTTCGGTCCGCTGTTTGCCATGCTCAGAATTCCAGCGCCAGTGTGCTTCAGCTCAGGGCTGATCTCGTCCTCGAACTTATCGCCGTAGATGCTTGCACCTCCACGACCAGTACCAGTTGGGTCGCCGCCTTGGATCATGAATGAGGGTATAATGCGGTGGAAGATAGTGCCATTGTAGTATCCTCGGGATGCCAGAGTAGCGAAGTTTTTGACTGTGCGTGGACAGTGGGTGGTGTACAACTCGACTGAGATGGCGCCGAGTGAAGTCTCGAACAACACTTTCTGAGCCATTGTGGACGATGACGGAGTGTTGGAGACGAAGTCAAAGAGTAAGCGGGGTCATTGAAGAAGGAGCATTCTCGTCCATCAAGGTGCCGAAATTTCCAAGCTCTTGCGGCGATCGGGCCGTATCCCCGTCAATCTCGAGGTCACCTTCCCAGCATCGTTGTTGCTGCTGTCCTCTATCCATTGATCTCCTCATCACTACCATGCTCGTCTCTCTCACAGTCGGCAAAGTCGACGCCGGCGTCGCCGTGCTGCTGACAGAGGACAAGCGTCTCGTATGCTCCCATTTCTGCCCAATCGCTCCCGTCTAACCCCCCCAGATCGAGTTCCCATCCATCCTGCTTCCCCCCGACATCACCTCCGGCAGCATAGTCGACATCGACGTATCGCGCAACTTCGCCAGCGAAGCGACAGCCTCGAAGAAATTCAACTCGCTGCAAGAAGAAATCTTTAGCACGTTCGGACAAGCGACACCTTGTCCGCCCGTGCTACGATGCAGAAACGCAACCCAGACGTCTGTAGTGCTAGAATGGGATCCGGTCTCCATCGCCACCGCCGAACTGCGCAGTCTCAGTCTCTATCGTAACGGCAGCAAGGCGGGCAATATCCCGCGCGACAAACTCAGCACCAAGATCTCCGGTCTGCAGGTCGATCACGAGTACACGTTCCACCTTGTCCTGCGCACTTCTGCAGGAACGTATAGTAGCGAGAAGCTCGAGGTGCGCACGCAGAAGATGACAGATCTTACTGGTATAACAATCACACCTGGCATCATGCCCGCGCCGCTGAGGGAGAGTTTAGAGGAGACAGTCAAGAAGATCGGGGCCAAAGTGATCGACACGGTGCGCATCGACACGACGCATTTCGTCTGCACCGAGGGGCGGGGTCAAGCATGGGAGAAAGCAGTAGAGATGAACGTGCCCGTCGTCGTACCGGATTGGGTCAAGGGGTGCGAGCGAGAAGGCAGAATCGTCGGCGTGAGAGGCTACTATCTCAACGCGGACCCGAAACTGCGCCAGGTCGGACCCATGACTATCAATACCGCCCAGCCGTCTTCGCAGAGCGTACAGTCCCCGCAACAAGGCAGCGCCGAGAACGAACAGGTGCGGAATCTGAGAGCCGAGACGCCGCGCATAGAGCATACCCCGCCGACGCCGGAGCAGACGGGAAAGCAGCGCGAGAGGGAGGCGCAGAGACGCGAGGAGGAGGAGGAGGACGAGGAGGGGAGGAGCGAGCCTCCTACGCCCCCGCCGAAGATGGAGGCGTTCCCTGATGCGCCGACGGAGTTGGAGGATGATGTTGAGCCGGAGGAGGAAGGGCAGCAGGCGCATCAGAGGATTGTGACGGAAGTGGTGGAGGATGATGCAGTGAGTGAGACCAGCGACACGACGGAGAAGGCGAATGGAGATGTGGCAGAAGCAAGGAAGGATGAAGGGACAGAGGCGTCGGGGGGAAAGACGGAAGCGAAAAAGGGCGATGAGGAAGACGGGGACTTGGAGGATGTTAGCTTGTAGCGTTAGGACTGCTACTCTGTATCTATAACCCAGTACCTGCCTTCTCAGGCAAGCTTCAATCATCCCCACTATTCTCGCTATACGCTTCCTCCTCATCAGAGACTAGGTCACTCATTTCCGCCTCCTCGCTCTCGCTCTCATACTTCTTCCCTCGTCCCTTACCCGTAGTTTTCTTCGGCTTCTCTGCCCCCTCGTCCTCGTCATCCTCCCAGCCTTCATCCCCTCCCTTCTTCGCCCCATGCCGCTTCACCAAATGATCAATCGGACATCCCTTCTTCCACCCCACGCTCCCCATTCCTGTCGCAGCTCTACACCTCCCGCACGTCTTGCCATGCTTGATCAGTAACTGATGCAGCGCGTACTTCAACTCATCCGGCACCATGACCTCGCAGTGACTATACGTGCTATTCCGCTCCACCTTGGGCCACCCATTCTCCTTCGCCTCAGCATCACTGGGCACCCAGCCCAGATACCTGCAAAGCCTAAAGACATGCGTATCGACCGCGAACGATGGACGCTGGAGACAGAAGAGCAAGACACAACTCGCCGTCTTAGGTCCAATACCAGGGTACGAAACGAGCTTGTTGAACGCCTCTTCGCTGCTGAGTAGGTGCAAGTGATCTAGACTCAACACGCCGGCTTCGGCGCGACTGACTTCGCTGTTCTTCTCGTCTTTGCTCTCGTGCTCTTCCCCTTTGACGTCGGTGCTATCCTGCTTCAACCCCTTCGCTCGCTCTTGGTTCTCAGCCCACACGAGATCAAGAATCTCTTTGATGTCCTTGCTTTTACTTCCCGCTAGGCCGCCGCATTTGATTGCTTCGAAGACGTCGTTGAGAGATGCTTGGCGCACGGCGTTCCAGTCTACGCTCCCCTTGCCCACGCCTGAGGAAATGGTGCCAAAGCGTTTGACGAGGCCTTGGAAGGCGCGCGAGCTGTTCGTACCGGTCGTGGCGGCTGAAAGGCGCGTGCGGATCAGTGCGTCGAGGACGGAGGGGACTTCCCCGCAGCCTGCTGTTGTGAGGGATGGAGGTCGGATCTCTTTCGGTGCAGAGACTTTGCCGTGGACTTTAGATAGGAGGCGGACGACTTCGTGGCACTCGGCTTCTGTGGGGTGGTTGTAGCCTGGGTACGGGGAGGTGCCGGGTGTGAGCTTGTAGTTGATGTTCTTCTTTTTCTTTTGGCTTGACGCTGGAGCTTCGTCCTCTGGTGAGGGCGAAATGAGGCCGGCTTTGGAGGCAACTTTGGCCATCTCGTCCGTGGAGGGTTTTACATCCTTCTTAGCTGGGGTCTTCTTGGGGGCAGAGGCAGCTTTCTTGGGTGTCGCCTTACTATTGCGAGAGCGCTTGGCTGGTGGCTCACTACTAGGAGTGGGGAGATCTCCGAGGTTGTGAGGTAGATCATTGAGTGACTCCTCGATCTTTGCGGCCGGACGGGCTCGCTTGCGAGATTTCGTTGTAGATGCTGGAGTTCCCGGCTCCTGCTTGACATCTCCTTGTTTGATCTCATCCTTCTGTGCACCACTCGACTTGCGAGAGCCTCGCTTCGAAGATGGCGCTGGGGTCTGAGGTGGACTCGAGAGCTGAGCGGGCTCTGCTGCCGCTTGGGAGCGAGTGCTGCGGCGAGCCATGATCGAAGACGATTGGAAACTAGACGCGAACCAGCGTGACGCTTTGTATGCTCGAGGAGTAGGTCTCAGTGAACAGAAGTAAGCTTGTCGAGTCACGCTCTGGAGCTTGGTCGAACCTCTTAGAAATTGTAGCAGCCGGCTCGACTGGAGAAATTGGCGAACAGCGTCAATCTTGATTGCTGTAAAGTACTATAAGTTTTTCCGGAGACAAAGCCACCTAAATTCGCAAGATAAAGGGGTGAGGAATGGTAAGAGTGCGAGCCCGACATTTTATTTGTACGAAGTGAGGCTTGCTGAATGACGTCGACGTGAACCGTACGCGCTTGACCCTGGCAGTGCTCATCAGGAACAAGATCCAGATCGTGGAGAAAAAAGGAGATTCAGATCGGGCATGGATCCATTAACCTCCAGGCATGGATTCTCCTATCATTCTGTCAGGTTTTCGATTCAGAACCGCAGCCGTGCACACAAGGCAAGGGGAAGCACCGGAATACAAGTCATTCAATTGCGCTTACTCATTACTGTACAGACGTGACCTCACCATGAACCGAAGTCAGGGTATTCTTACTAAATCGCATAATTCTCAGCGTGCATCCAGACCTCCTCCCTTCCTTCTCGCCTCCAGATGCTACTCTGCAGCTCAGCTACTCCTCTACATACGTCCACACGCATGCTGGGCGGACCGCACACGTAGACCGCCACCCTCTTGCCCGTCCACGTCCGCTCCATCTCTCTGAGCATGTACCTGATATCTGGTCTTCCGTACTCGGTCGTCCATCCGCTGTTGCGGCTTTTGATGGCCGCTGGGAGGAAAGCGAAGCGCATGAGGTTCTTCTGGAACTCGGTAGGTGTGGAGGGGAAGCCAAAATCAAAGTTTCGCTGGTTTGCTGCGGTCGATGCTATCGAAGGCGACGACGTTTGTCGCTGTAGCGAATGATCTGGATCGTACGTCTGTGAAGGTGTAGTGGTGGCTTTCTGCGCAGAGGAAATGTCGAGATGGAGGTTGGCGGCTAGTGCTCGCTTCTGCGCCAGGTGCGAGCTCCTGGGTTTCTCTGAGACTGGTAATGCTGGAACCGGTGGAGGTGGAGTGACATTGCTGCTGCGGTTGCTGTGGTTGCTGGCTCGACTGTTGGCTCGAGCTGGCACTAAATGTGCCTGCGGCAGTGGTCGAATGCGGTCCTCTTCCTCGTCGCGAAGTACTTTCTCTCGTGTTGGATCTATCGCCGCCTCGTCCGCAATCAGGGCCGAATGCCTATGAGCAGAGTATGTGCTATGTCTATTATCTGCGATGCTTTGGAAAGCGTTATTGACCTTCTCGTGGAAGAATCCACTAATGGGTCGAGTGGGTGTTTGTGCAGACACTAGCTTGCCTGTCTTCCCCTGCCTCTTTGCAGCTGTGATGTAGAATTGACACTGTGTCGTACCCGGTGGAGCATACTCTCGGCAGATTCGCAATTCTTCCTTGAACCACTCCAATACTTCAGGTCGCTTGAGCGCCCACACTACTTGTACTGTCTTTGTCACTGCCTTGTCTTCCCTCATCCGCTTGATCAGATCCAGCAGTTGTGAGATCAGTGCTGTGATACCACTACCACCAGCAAAGAGCACAACATGGTCGAATGAATGTAGCGTTCTGTTCATGCCACCGTATGGTCCGTCGATGAAAGCTCGATACGTATGCCATGGGCCGTGCTCAATGGCACTGTCGAAGACTTTCTTGGTGAATCCACCAAACGGTCTAAATACGAGGACCATGTCTCGATACTCCTCGCCGTAGGTGGAGTGAAAGTCCTCGCTACATAGTGAAGCAATAGTGAATGGGTGGTTCTCGAACATCGACACGCCTGGCATGCGGAGGTAGACGTACTGTCCCGGCTTCCACCTCACTTGCGTGGGAATTGTGACTTTGATGGCATTTTCCGGCATAAGTGTGACTGCAGCCTCCTCACCGATCAGCCAGGATTTCCTCCATGGATTTGACCAGTTCAAGAAGAAGAGTCGGGCCATGTACGAGAGGATCCAGATTCCGGCTGTAGCACCTAAATAGTGCCAGCTCGTGAGATAGTTCTTGCAATGCCAGAATAGCAGACCCAAGTACACTATCGCAAGCGGGACATGCAGGGCTACGAACAGCTCATACATCTTGCGTCTAAAGATTGGGAGTGATTGTGTACAGAGCAAGCCGAGCGGTACCAGAGCACATATTCCGGTTGTGTAGACGTAGCCTCCGTTCCTTGGAAAATAAGTCTTGTAGATCTGATAGCCTTGTGCATCAGACGTGGGAGTGATGTAGAACGGCACGGTATGTATGATGCTTAGGATTAAGCAGAGATACGCCAGCCACCTGTGGAGGACGTTCAGCCTCTCATGGCTGATTCCGGTAAGTAAAGTAAGTGCGTTTGCTTTCATGCTTAATGCGATGATCCATGGCATGAGTGCGACTGCAAGCATTCCAGCACGAATGGCCAGTGGCGGTGAACCGAAAGCAAAGCTTTGCCAAAAGTACGGCTGAGGAATGAAACAGTAACCAATCGTGAAGGCGAGTGCGGTGATGAAGAGAAGCACGACACCAGGATTTGGGAGATTGACAGGTCGCATCCTCTTCTTTAGCTTGTTGACCTTGAGCAAAGGCAAAGGCCGGTAGAAGACATATCTGAAGGCCGCGATGGTAAGGTTGACTGGCCTGATCGTTGACAAGGAGGACTCGGCTTTGGGTGGTTTGGGAAGTTCTCCTTTTGATGGGAAGAAGCGCCTGGTAGATGTGCTTGTGGGCAGGGCAGAAGGCAAAGACGACATCTCGTAGTCCGACCCAGGCGACGAGCCTTTGCCAGACTGGATCGTTTCTTCCTTGTAGAATGCAGTCCGCAGCTTGTCCGTCCATAACGAATATAGTCGTTTCAGAGTCGCTATGACAAGAAGGATGACGCAGAAGTATACCCATCCCAGAGCGTATTTGGACGCCTTTCTCCATGGGTCGAGAGTGTTGGCCTCAACGAGGCCTGCAGGACTCGTTCGGTTGCAGCAAGGGATGTTCACTCGTCTTTCAAGACCAGCGCTGTGCTCGAGCGCCAGGCCCACCATGTCAGTCGTCACCTCTAACTGTGATAGAGCGAGGCCGGCTCTTCGGGCCAGCAATTCAACGATTGACGGCATGATGCAGGATCTGGTGACTCCAAGAAAATCAACAGCAGACAAGTCCTGAGATGGATCTGCTAGTCGTGACGGCGGTGGCAGCCAGCGAACCCAGTGAACCCAGTTCGCAATCAGAGATACGATAGTGCTATCTAATGGTAAGTCTACATCGCCACGATATTTCGCTCGGTAGCCCTTCCAGTTCGTGACTGTCAGTAGATAGGAGTCGGAGTTGCTGTGTGAAAGGCCGCAGGCGAGGAAGAAGAACGAAGATCAGTCAAAGTGCGTGCATAGAGATTAAAGGTCAATGTCCATCCCACAACACCTACCTATCAAGACTCGGGCCCAGATCCGGCGCGAGGGATGCGGGTGAACTACACATTCGCCATCACACTGCCGCCCACTGGTTCGCTGTGCATCTGCGCTACCACACATATGCGGCACGAATTAGTCCGGGCAGCAGTAGACACAAGCGCCACTACCTGCTTCCTCAAAGCTTGGAATAAACTCGATCGGGAGCAACCTCTGTGACGGGACAGGTCGAGTCGTCCCCCAAGGGCGAGCGTTGTATACTCGGCCAGGGTCGATAGCCAATGGAACGAGTCAGAGGCAGGTTGCTTTAGATGAGGGTCCAAGCCAATCATGCAGGTCTCAAGCCTCACTCAGCTTTGATGCAGGATTAGCTGCTTCTGACCTGCTCGGGATGCCGCTTTGTGGGCTTTTCCGGCTCGTCACCTTCGCTTCCAGAAGCTTTCGACATTTGATGCTGTACCACTCTTGCCTTCGTGTCTCTTCTGCCGTGCAGGCACATGTCAGTAGTATAGACAGATCATGCCCAACTCAAAGACTGGCATCCTGTGCCGTCTAGAGGGGTCATTTAGCAGATCGATAGCCGGATGTGCGCCGACTAGCTTTGGACCGTGTATGTTGCGTGCAACCAATGAGAGTTTATGAGAAGCTCAAGAAACGCTCGACTTGCTGCAGGGTGATGAGGAGAAATGGAGGAGATGCGAGAAGTCCCTGTGGCTGTCCACTCATTATGCCTGTGGAAGCGCTGGCGCTTTTCCTGTTTGGGACAAGACAGCTACACGTCTGATTGGCCGGCTTGTCATCACCGCTTCTTGGGCTCCGCCGTATCTGGTGGTACATCTCGACGACAGCGTGAGATGTGCAGTCATGACATTTGCTAATTAGAATATACCTTCATATGTCTGGTAGTTCGAGATGATTCATAACAAGCCAGAGCTGGCACTACGCTGGCAGTGACGGGAACTACCAGACTCCATTCCTAGGAAGCCATGATCTTGCACAAGCTGTGATGTTCGCTGTGCGGTTGCACCATGATTGAAGGGGCTATCGTGGTAGTAATGCTCAGGGCGCAGCTTCGATGATGCATTTCTCCGATCGAGCTATAACCTTCCTCTGAAAGCAATCTGGTAGTATCCCTCATCATATCTTCCCATGACTAACAGCATTTGGTCCTCTTCAAAGCAATCTGGTAGTATCCTTCGTGAGGTCCTCACCATGACTACCAGCTTTCTTTCCGTTCTCCCCGTTATCGAGCCGATGGCTACCACTTCGCGCTCCTGCATAGCTTGCACATGAGCCCCTTGATCAACCCTTCGTCCATCTTCCTGCAACACTGCGGACAGACCTTCTTCCCACAACGCTCGCAATTCAAAAACGTGTCAAATTTCTCAATCCCCTCTCCCTCCTGGCTGAGCATCCACAGCTTCTCGAGCTTCTTGTCGATACATTGCTTCCCGCCGTGCTCCATACCCGACATGCCGTGCTTGAGTATACTCTTCAGACGTTCTTCTTCGCAACATAGCTTTCCGCAGATGACGCACTCATGGCGGTGGACTGCGCAGTGTAGCTTTTTGGCGTACCAGCCAAAGGGATGGTTGGGGTGAGACGCTTGGTTTTTGGGTCCGACGACCAGAGCGGGCATGTAGAAGGCCTGGCGGGCTGCGGTCATGGCTCTGCATGTGAGGTTCTTGATGATCGCCTCTTGTTCGTTACTCTCCAGCTGCTCGAGCTGAGCTGGAGACTTGTTTATGTCGATGGAAGATTTGGAGACGAGGTGTGTGGAGGATGTGTTGTGCTCGTCGATGGTTTCAAGCTTCTGTGCATGTTTCTTGCGCTCTTTGGCGCCGGACCCGAACTTGAAGTTCTTGCGTAGGTCGATGAAAGATAGACGGCCGAGCTTGGACGGCTTCGCCTTGGTGATTTCTGCAGCTTTTGGCTGAGAGTCGTCGCTGTCTGAGGACCAGACGCTCTGATAAGATTGGAGTGTTGACTGCGATGGGTACGGTCGTGAGTAAGGATGGCTGAAGTTGGGCTGGTCGGGAGAAGGGGTCGAAGCGTTGAGGTTCTCTATGAACTCGACTGCTGGTGCAGCGATCTCTTCGTCGGGGTCGAGCGAGGAAACCGGCGTGCGGTTGATGACACGCTGTGAGCTGAGGTGAGGATCCTTTGGATCGAGTGGCGAGACTTTGTAGTCTTCGAGGAGAGAAGATGAGTCTTTGTCATCATATTCAGCCGCATCTGTGGCGGTTGGTGTTGGGAAGGAGGTTGTGATGGGTGTGAAAGGCCCATATAGTGATGAAGGATGAGCTGTCGCACTTGGCGATGCTGATACTGGTGATACTGATGTGAGCGCATAGTGCGCCTTGACCGGTCTTGGTATCTTCGACGGTCTGGTATCTGGTGAGGCAGGGAGACTGACCTTGCCTTTGCCTTTGCTGGTTGACCAATCGCCTATTGCATGGTCAATGAGCTTCAACACAGAATCGGCGGACTCACTGCCCTGCCCGAAGGCAGGGTGCTTTCCCAGCACCTTCTCCAGTGCCGTGGGGTCGTCACTGCTCGCAATACCGAGCTCTCCAGTGGTCATGTCGTAAACGACCTTCTTGCCGTTCCAGCATCCAGGTCCAGTGGCAGGCGAGGCAGCGGGCGGAGCGAGAGCGGGCGCAAAAGAAAGACTTGCTGGGGGCATACCTTGAGCATTTGCGTTGCCCCCTCCCCCGACCATTCCGACAATACTGCTGGGGGCCATCACCCCACCCGGCACATCGCCAAAAGCGATCCCAAGACCGCCCCTTCCCTCCCTCCACCGGGCCATCTCGTCTGGGCGAGGAACCACCACCCGACCCAGATCGAGACTTCCGGTGGGGATCTCCACCCCCAAAACCCCGGTGCTCCTCGACGCGAGAGGAGAGCCGGCCGCCACGGCCCTCCCCCCGTTCGTCCTCCTCCGCCCTGCAAAGACGTTAGCCTCATGTCTTTCACAAAAATATGTGATGCGTCTTGTATAGCGGAAAGTAGCAGCGAATCTCCCGCGTCCACCAGCAGAGGAGGCCCAACAGCTCGCATGGGTATTGTTTGCGGAGCTCGAAGGCCTAGAATGATGGTGAAGCAGTGTAAAATAGTGAGGGGTCAAAGAAGTGGTAAGATGTGAGGAACTTGCAAGTGAGCTCTTCTGCAGAACAGCGAAGTAATGAGAAGGGGTATCTGAGGAAGAAATTGAAGGATTGAACAACATACTCGCCACCGGCGTTGTCGCGAGGCGCGACCTCCCCTCACCCTCCCTCCTCTTCCGCATCCTCAGCGCCACCGTCGGCACCAAGCCCAACGGTGCGCTAACTCGAGGGCCTGTGGGGGTCGACCCCCCCGACCCTTCTGTCGTGGCCGGCGAGGTGTCCCCCGCCCCAGTCTCCTCCAGCGGCTGATGAGAGGTCAGCACGGTGAACTAACATGTCGAAAAGTATGGACGCTCACATTTCTTGTGGTGAAGATCGTCGTGACGTCTCCAATGAATGACGAGCGCTGTGTGCTCACACGAGGGTCGCGAGGGGTGCCAGGCGACCTCATCTTGACAAGTTGGTATGAAGGTGTGAACGGAAGCGAAGTATGTGAGAGGCGAGGAATGAAGCGCGTTGAGGAGGAGCTAGAGCAAGACACGACGTGGCAGTGAGTCGCCAGGTCGATGTGAAGCATTACTGGCTTGACATGTGAAAGTGGTTGATACCCTCCATCTTGACAACAAGCTCGACAGCACTAGGAATAACATATCAACGGAAAGGAGTCCGGTCGTCCAGTAGAATTGTCTTCATCTTTTCTTAGAGTGAACGTCTTGCAATGGTATGTTCTAATGTGAACGATACTACATCTGTGGTGCTTTCAGCCCGTCATGCTCTCAGCAGCACTACCTACCTGACATGTATGACCAGCCGTGAACTTCAGAGATTGGAGCGATGGTTTAGCCACATATCCGCCACCACTGGATGTTGAGATGAAAGAATGATTACTTCGAACGATCTTTTTGGACGTGGCAAACAAAGGAAGCTTGTTGATCAACCATGACATGAAAGGAGCCTACTCATCCGCTTGAATGTGCCATACTCTGGCTGAGAAGCCGCGCAACGCCGACAATGCATCTCCGCTAAGTATTGTAGAGTGCCCATACGAAAAAACGGTCATCACTGTGTCCCAACTGGCGGCATGCAGGCAGATCTGCCAAACATGTTTCCCTCTTACGCCTTTGCATACTCCCGAGTCCATTCCCGGGCTGTTTCTATCGCTGCATTCTGATCTTCTTTCCATCTTTGTGCAACGTCGTTGGCTAGCGGGTCATCTGGATTCGGAGCTCCGAGAAGAGCTTGGATGGAGAGCAAAATGGTTCGGATTTGAAGTGCCGGAGACCAGTTGCCTGCAGCTCTATTAGCCAATATTCCCTTGAGATTTGACTGTGGAGCGGCATACTCTTCAACACGTCCAGACATATCCGCCCGAGTCTGTCAATGTTGGGGTGGTAGATCTTGGTAAGGAAACGGATCTTGGGTGGGGTCATGGGGTAGTCGTCTGGAAGAAATAGCTCGAGCTTGAAGACACCGCCTGAGATGAAGCGTTAGATCGTGTGATTCGAGCACGCAAATCTGCACTGACCCTCATAAGGAGATTGTGATGGGCCATCGATCTTGACATCGAAGTACCTTAGATTGTCGTCGTGCGGGACAGCGGATATGCCTGATACTCTACATTGTGGTCAGATGGCGCAAATTTCACCGAGTTTTACACTCACGGCTCAGCCATGAGACGCTCCGTCTCCTTGATAATACGCTTGGGAAGAGCCATATTCGCGTGGACCGATTGCACGATGAGGGGCTGTTGATGGATGCTGGCGAGAGAAGCAACTGTGCCTAAATTTCGCGGTTTACGGACACAGATATAAGGTGACGGTTGGACAGCTTCTTTTGTTGGAGACGAAGAGTTGTTCGTAAGGTATTCTACGGAAGTCGTTGACGAATTGTACCGATCGCAAAGGCAAGATGGTTGCTGACGTAAATGTCAAGTTTCAGGCCGTCGACCGCGGGGAATGGACAGCTCATGCCCAGCTTCTCACGTGACAGGCGTTTTTAAATTGATTACCAACGTGCGGCTTATCTCACTAAGACCGTCATAGTCCTTCCTAGCATTGAAATTCATGATAGCCCAAGTTTAGCTGTACTCTCAACATTTGTATATCTATAGTATGTACATTTCATCCGTGTTGCCGCGTCCTAAGAGAGTGAGATATCCTTTATTACAACCCAGCAACACTTGCTTTGACACTATCTTCGAGACTCGTATACCCATGCCCGTAAGCATCTTTCAACAGCGTCTCGACTTTGCCTGCTTCAGCATTTACGCATAGCTCTTCTCCGTCATCCTCGAAACCGTCCAGCTTTCTTCCCGGATAGGCTTTCCTCAAGATCCTCACAATCTCGCTCACCGGTGATGGCGCTACCATACCCAGCAGCCTTCTCTCGCTCAAGTCAGGATGAGCCAGTGCAATAACATGCAGCTTGGCGTCATCGACGACATTGATGTAGTGCTCTGGAACACGCTTGAGCTGATCATATTTACCGTCCCAGATATTCTTGGTCCATCCAGCCGTTGTCGGGTAGCCTTGATGCTGAGGTTGAAGAACCGGACCGAGATTTGCATTAGGATTTATCGAGTTTATCACGATGCTGGCTTTGTTTTCTTTCTTCCAAGCATGAAGGGCGCGCTCGACCTCGACCTTGGATGCTGCATATACTGTGGCGCCCTCCGCTGTGCCATCCCTGATCTTCTGTAGTGCCTCCTCATTGTAAGTCGACTCGGGAACTGTGAATCTCGTGTTTGGCTTCGGCTGAGTCACAGCGAAGGAGGACGAAGTATACACAAATCTCTTCAATCCAGCATCTGCAGATGCCTTCAAAGCATTCACTGCCATGTTAACTGAGTAGGGGATCGCGACTTTGGGGTCACTCGAGCCGCCCATGTCATGTGCTACATGAATAATCCCTGGGCTCCTATGCGAGGTCAGCTCGATTCTCTCAAAACTCATCTGCATCTGCTTTCTCTGAAGTTTGGACAATCAGCTAACATACCCTGTACTGCGTCGTCAAAGACCCCATCTTTGGCCAAGTCCTTAACATCAACAAGTTCGAAGGTCCCTTGACCATATCTTTTGGTAAAGTAGTCCGTAAGCCAAGCATTCTTCTTGGAGTCTCTTGAAGTTCCGCGGACCTTGTAGCCGGCAGCGAGGACTTGATCAGTTACGTGGGAGCCGATGAACCCACTGCAACCGGTGATGACAATCAAGCTGCCATACGGAATTGCTGGGTTTTTGATACCTGGAATAGTCATGATTAAAAATACGATGCCTTTCCAAAAGACAATTCTCGAAGAAACGTAACGGAGTTCTTTGGCCCTGCGAATGAAGTACCTCATACCATATAAAATCAGCCACTATTCGACTGCCCCGCGTTCGTGAGCGATGACGTCCGCCTGGCTTTGGTGAGAACTTCTGCCGGCTACGAGACGGACAGCTTGGCGCGGCTCTGCTTTGTAAGGGTGAATGCAGTACGCGCCACAAGGATAGTGCATCCCTATACATATACAGAATTCAAAGCTAGGGTGGCTCTGTCTTTGCTCGGTGCTGAGAGCGTTCCTTCTCCTGCTGTGCTCTGGGCAGCATGACATGTGCAGGCATGGATGAGGACTACGACTACAGACCCATACTTGGAACGCGAAACGTTTCCGCGACTAGCACCGTATAGGTAGATGTGATTAGGCATACATCCAAAGGAGATTTGGACATGACTGTCATCGATGGAGTAGCGTCAGATGCGGTCTCGGCTTTCCAGAGCCCAACCTTCGATCGAGATCTTAGCATTGATGTCCCGGACCCGATTGGATCAGCCACCATCTCCCCCAGCGGACGAGACATCGCTTTGGCATCAAAGCATGGATTGCATATCATCGATCTTGATAATCCATACTCACCTCCGCGACATGTCCGCCATGAATCGCCTTGGACTCCGGCCGATGTGCAATGGTCACCATTCGCTAGCAAGCCATACTGGATTGTCAGTACCTCCAACCAGAGGGCACTTGTATGGAATCTCGCTCTCACGACTACCAAAGCCCCAATTGAGTTCGTACTGCACGGGCACTATCGCGCTATCACGGATATAAATTTCTCACCTTTCCACCCGGACCTCTTGGCCACGTGTGCTGTGGATGGGTTTGTACATACATGGGACCTCCGCGTCCCTACGCGGCCATCGACAAGCTTCAATGACTGGTTCGCTGGAGCCACCCAAGTCAAATATAATCGGAAGGACTCTCACATTGTAGCGTCGTCACATGATCGCTTTCTCCGCATCTGGGACGATCGCAAGGGAGCGATACCTTTGACCTCGATCGAGGCGCACAGGACGAAGATCTATGGCGTGGACTGGAGCCGCTTCAACGAGAACAAGGTCATAACATGCTCATTAGACCGTACCATCAAGATCTGGGATTACTCTGTCTCTGATGATCACCCAGAGCGCATTATAAGGACACCGTATCCTGTGTGGCGCGCAAGGCACACTCCATTCGGAGAAGCCATTCTAGCAATGCCACAACGAGGCGACAACAGGCTGCACCTCTTCGACGCCAGACCTGATCCTGCAGCGCCATACGATGCCAGTGTGGAACCCGTGTACTCGTTCAAGGGCCACGAGGATAGTGTCAAAGAATTTCTTTGGAGGGCTCGAGGCACAGTCAATGAACACATGGAAGACCATCGCGAATTCCAACTCATATCATGGGGCAACGACCACAAGTTAATCCTCCATAGGATGAAAGACAAGCCTTATGAGGGAGTCGGCTTCAAGAAAGGCATGCGTCTCAACAGACAGTTGCAATTGTCTCGAAAGGGCAGTCAGTATATCTCTTACCATGATCCGCCGGCGCGAAGCATCTATGACGAGTTGAGCGAGTCGGCAACTTGGCAAGAACAACAAACAGGTGCAGCAACTATTCATGGTGTACAAGACAGTAAGCGGCCTCCTATACGAGCAGTTATGACACGCCCAGTCAACGCAACCAATGCAGCCATGACTTCGACAACCGTCATTTCCTGGATGAAAGGGGTCAGGTTCGGCAAAGGCTCTAAGGCTAGTCGGAGGAATGCAAGGCGCTCGTTCCAAGCGCTCTCTAAGTTTTCTGGTCCAATCGGTCAGCGTGAAACGCTCAGCGACGAGATCATCCATGTCAGCGACACCTTCAAAAAGCTGAGCTTCGACGAAGTCGATGTGAAAGCACGCCGTGCCCTTATCTCACTCAGTGGCCCATGGGGGTCCGATGGCAAATCAATATTCATTAAGCTCGAGGTTTCCTTTCCGCGTGGATACCCGATCACTGCTCCTGCGCATTTAAATTTGGGGAAGTCCTCGGCGCTTAGCAATGATCGCATGGAAGAGCTAGAAGATGATCTTGAGCGAATCGCCGAAGCACATCGGAAACAGCGAGCCGGCTGCCTTGAATCGATACTATACTACCTCACTGGGGAGCACACTTTGAAGCAGAGTGTGGCGTGGTTGAGCATTGAAGAAGATGACGTCAAGATCCATGACAAAGTGGACAGTTCTAGCGATGAAGAAGATCCCTTGGGCGACTTTGCAACAAGTGAGTCTCAAGTACTTCCCGGAGAAGGACCAGGCTCTAGTGTACTAAGCAGTAATGTGAATGTACCGATACCAAAGGCTTGCGGCGCGATATGGGCGCCAGACGGTCGCTTGATCTGTTTCTTCCCGCCAAAAGCTCTCCCTCCATCCCTGTTTGAGAGGATTCATCCTACGCAAGTCTCGAGGACAAACTCGGATGTGATGTTGGAAGGACTGGGTCGACTTCATACAGAAGATACTGAGAAGCCCAAGGCAACTTCCCATGGCTCCCCGGAAGAGTCACCGGAAGAATCTGACTTTGGCGATTCATCCTCTAGTAGCTCCTCGTCGGAATCATCTGCCGAAGTTGGCTTTCCTGCGTTCTCCACCAACTTGTATCGTAGAACAGGCTGGAACCGATCATCGTTAAAGGACAAATTGCGAGCCGGCTCCGTCGAAGGGTCGCAGCGCACTAGTGCTGGCCCAGCCAAATCCTTAGGTGCTGCAAAGCCTAAGACGATTGTGTCTATACAATGCCATGATGAAGTGCTCCCGGCAAAGATTGGTCTTGCCGACCAGTACATCATCTTCGGCGACAGCACTACAGTATGTCGTCATAACAGCGAAGTCGCATTACGATATGGTCATAGTAATATAGCTGATGTCTGGAGCCTGCTAAGCTTCATCCTGGATAAAGAGGTACCGCTCATCTCACTGATGCTTGACGGTCAAAGCAGTGCATTTATCATGGCGAAGCGCGCACTCGTCCGCATTCAAAGACAAGATAGCGGGCTGGACTTGTCTTTCGACGAACCAGATGCAGTGTCGCATCCGGCACTCTGGGGTCAATTGAAGTGGGGCAATCATCCATTCAGCTCGACTTGGCTCATTGCCACGATTTTCGACCACTTTGAGCGGCTAGCCGATGTGCAGATGCTAGCAATGCTATCTTGCATTCTTGCTGACACGCCAACTTCTAGTCCTGCTCTACCACCATCTATCACCGCAGTCTACCCAGGTCATACCATTTCCTACTTCCCCTCGGAAGACACCGCTCTCCTCACGTCTCATCCTCGAATCACACTCTCCTCCTCTCACGCCTCCTCCGATGGACACGGGCACGGCCAATACGGCTCGCATCCTTCCTCCGACGGCTTTGAGCCAGCTCCACGCACGTCCTCGGACCTACCCACCCCACTCTCCACCGCATCAACTCCACCGACTCTGTCGCGCCAGGCATCTACCCGCGCCTCTCTCAATGCCTCTCTCTCCGTCTCCCCAGATACCAAAGCCACCCCAATATCCGCCCACCCCTCCTTCGCAAGCAGCATGTGGTCCCGCCCCTTCCAGCTCTCCTCTTCTCCGCCCGCCGGGCGAAACCGCCACTCCACCTCCGGCGACGAGAACCTCGCCTCCTCCCTCACGTCATCAGGAGGCATAACGTGGGGTCCGATCACTGTGCACGGGAGCAACGCCACCATGCGCCGTGCCTTCCTCAGAGACCACGACGACAGCGACTCGGAAGACGAAGACGAGGTGCCCACGCCTGAAGACCACGGAGTGAAGGTCCTGCTCAAGAACAGCATGCAGTTCGACGACGAAGGCGCCGGGCACAAAGGGCTGATGAGCACTGAGATCCAAGGGCGAGCGAGAGGTTGGAGGGAAGCGTACGCTGGCTTGCTGGATAGTTGGGGATTCAGCGTCCAGGCGGCGGAGGTGCGGAAATTCTTAACGGGAAGTCAGGAGGAGAGGAGGGAGAGAGTGCTGGATGATGGGATGAGTCAGATCACTATGGTTGGCGATTTTCAGGCTGCGGAAGCGAAGGAGAGTAAGGATGGGTTAGTGGTTGGTCGGTGTTGTGCACGGTGTGGACTTGTTATTAGTGGTGGGAAAGAGGGGAGGTGTCCGAGGTGTAATACAAGACGGAGAGCGCTGGGTTGTGGGGTTTGTAACGAGCCTGTTAGGGGATTACATAAGGCTTGTTTCAATTGTGGGCATGTGGCGCATATGGAGTGCTTTACGGAGTTGGATTCGGTGATGGTTGACCGGAAGGTCGTTGGGCAGGGATTGTGTGAGGTTGGTTGCGGATGTGATTGCGCGGCTTATGGTACTTTGCAGCTTGAAGAGTGATGTCGGCGTAGACTTTGATACCCAGAAGGAAACTGAAAAACTATCGTACATTCAGCCTTTGTGGCTCTACTGGTTTTCGTGGCTGCTCTACTAAATGTACTCGATTCGAGCTTGAAGGCGCTGCAAACGACCTTTCCACCTAACGGATGTATGAGCTGGAGACTTTTGTGTGGAGAGTTGTGTTGTACACGGGCGTTTCTGTCGCTGTCGATTTGGATATCGGTTCCGCTCACTTGCTCTTGGACGGCCTCTTCCCAATATTCCAGCCCCAGCCTCGGAGTGTCTTCACTACCTTAGGCGTTACCGCAGCTGTGAGCGGTACTCGAATGAAGATGAACGACTTGTGTATGGCATATGCTAGAGCTAGTTGTGTCCATATGGCTGCGCACGTCAGTGTTGGTGGACCTGGCGTTTCCGCTTTTGTACTTACAGGCATTCTCTCCTGTGTTGGCCTCCTCGGCCTTCTCTACCCCCCAGCCCTCTCGTATCTTGCCATCCTCTTCCTCATTGACCGCCTTGCCCCTATCAATCCAGTCCGGCACGATCCATTCTACTGTCCGCCAAAAGGCCGATACAGCAGCATGCTCGATATGTCCTATTCGTTCGGTACCTACCAGTCGCACAGTAAGGAAGCAGAAAGGGAAGTCCGCTGCCGAGAGCGCGAGATAGACGCCTAACGCTGACCAGCCATACTCGCGCGAGAGCTTTCGCATGCGCGCACTGAGGGTTTGCGATTCTGGCGATCCAAGGTTTGGGGTAGGATTCGGCGACGGTGGTTTCTGTTCGCTATAGTGACGCTTCGTGCGGAGGTTGCGAAGAAAGGAAGACGGTCGTTGCGATCGCCGCGACGGTAAGCTCTGCCATTGTACCGTCCCTACTCTGTTGGTGTGTAATTGTCTTGTCTGCGCAACTCGAGTTGGAATCTGGATAGCACGGAATAGCTGTTGCGCTGCTTTCTGGTTGATCACAAACCGTGTGACCGAGGAGGAGAAGATCACGGACATGACCGAACCTGTGACACAGTTTGCGGGCGTACGACAAGCCGTTTATGGTGTTAGTCGAAGCATCGCAGTCAAGAGCTGGTCAATACTAGGACGCTGAAGCCTTGACGCGGATCTGGAAAAGTTTAAGCATACCCGCTTTCAGGTCTAGTTGTCGGGAAGTCGGATCTGCGGCTCCGACTACTGTCCCTGCCAGCTCTTGGCATACTGGACACCGCAATCGACGGAGAATCTGTGTCTCGAGCTTATCGGATGAGTTGAATAAAGTTCAACTGGAAAGCCGTTGTAAGCGAAAGCGTCTATCAATCTTGCATGTTAATCTGAACGCGAAAAGCTTGTCTTTTGGCTCTTGAGCCGCGCTGGTCTGGGATGTGCTGACTCAGAGGCGGGAGTCTTTGCTTGCGAGCCCCTCCGTGCTTCAGCATACTTTAACGTCCTGCCATAGCTTACCTTAGAAACCCTGTCTGGCCCTCTATTCTCACAACCTGTTGCGAGGCTGGAGTCTATCGAGGCTCGTCCCTGCTCGGCCGTGCTGGTCGACAAGCCCTACGTGGGCCGTTTCCTTGCCTGATCATGGACCTTGCTCAGCTTCTTTTAACCGAGCCAGCGTACTTGCCCAAGTCCACCCTTGGAGAGTGGCCCCACAACGTACAGTAGATGCAAATGATCAGCGAACTTTCTGTATACTTCGTGCTTATGATTTGTGCCACATGGGTCCCACAAAGCTTGCTGCAGCATAAAGCACGCTGATCATCAACACTAGCTGTCATCATGCACGCCGAGGCTGTGGGGGTCTAACGAGTGGTCGTAAAAGTTTCTAAGCATTTCGAATCTAATCATAGACAAGCGCCGACGCAGTGCATTATTCTCTTGTGTTCCAGTCGCATAACAGCAACTATGCCTGTCTCCTGTAGTGCGCACCTTCGTGCAGCTTGGAATCGGCCTGAGATCCGTCTCACGTCGCTTAGCAACGGGCTCATGCCCTGAGATCGTGTCATGAAGTCTATTAAGATCCTCGCAACAGCAACATAAGACATGGGGAAGCCTATAGCTGACAACGGATGGCTTCTTGGCAACAGAGAACGTTGGAGTCTATAGTCAATTCGTTGCGGTGTCGCCAGGAGAATGAATTGCGCCTGGTCCATCTGATCCACGCTCAAGCCTCGACGATTTCAAGGTAGAGAGGGGGTGTCAGCTAGAAATAAAATCCGTTCACGTCGACTGATGGTCGTGCCAGCTTGTGCTAAGACCCAGCTCTCACCGTCCTTGCATTCAGACGTTAATCGTACCTCATTAGGCAAAGCTAGTCTCCTTGTATACGCCAAGCATCATGTACTCTTCAGATTGCAGTACAGTAAAGCTGCATTAGCGCCTGATGAAGTAGAATCACATTCTGACGATGACGGTAGGCCGACAGTATATGCTACTAACGTCTGGGCATGCGCGTTATGGATCATTCCCAAAAGCATAAAAGAGAGCTCACATTACGTCAAGCTAGATGATGGTTTGCGTACTGAAGCTTGTCGCCTTCGACTTCCATGCCATGTTTGAACAGAGTTATGATAGTCTGGAAGGCTGGTCGTGGCCGCTGGCACGTGGTGACGAGGACATGGAACTTCCCTCTGAGAGAGAGAGGCGCGGACCGCCACCAGACGCCACATCCTGTAGTGAACTTCACCGTGAGAGTTGGGCGTTACAGCGTCGCCTGCAGCTCACTGCCTTAGGTCCGGCGTCTAAGTACTAATATCGTGGCATCACGGAGAGCTTCTGTTGCTGTGCTTTTCGTAGGTTCCCGCGTTTGGTCATCTCTCGATCCCTGGGAGCTGCATTTCGCTGGCCAAGCGGGCAGAAATCAAAGCTATAGCCAACAAGTAGTGTCTAAACCGTTGCCGCTTTGACCGACCGCTTGTCAGGCCCCAAACGTCAAGGCAATCTCTGACACAGACTCGAGAAGGTCGAAACATTGGTCAAGAGAACCCCTGCGACCGTTGATACGTCCGTAGCGAGGCGTTATCATCACAAGCGTGCCGCTTGAGCTTTGGATGACTCTTGTGACGCTTTGAACAAGGTTGACGATAAGTTTTGTTTGATAATTTATCGTGGTCCTGAGTAGTTGAAGAATGGTCAAGGGACGGCCCAACCGGATTGGAGCCAGGGAGGTGCCGAACCGTGATACGGACTAGTCTTTTTTGGGTAGGCTGGAGGCGGAAAGGAGTCAATCTGCCCCGAAGTAACTGCATAACCTGACTCGTACGGTGCCTGTCATCTCGGGTCTCATCTCTGGCACTGCGCCTTCTACCCACCGCCATGGATTCTGCTCACTCTCCAACAGGCCAAACGACAGCTTAAACGTTATGGTCCCATTACAGCAGGACACCAGCCGCTCCGATACAATCTTGGACCCTCCGGCTGCCGGCTTCTCAGGAGCCCGGGAAAGTCTATCGTTCATGGAAGATCGAATTGTTTCTTGGGTCAGCATGCCGCAGGGCGAGACGCCAACGGCTTTGTACTGGAATAGCCTTTCTCCAGATCGAGGCAGCCATAGCCCTATCATTTCAACGACCACAATTTTACGTTTTGACGGATCCGCTAACCACGAGCCAACTTGACCCCACGGAAGATTGTTTGGCGGCGTGGGTTCTGGTGGCGTGGTAGTACATCGTTTCCTATCCACAACTCTACGTACCGGCCCTTGTCGCCAAGCGTCTGTGGGCGGCCGATAGAGGTTGAAGTGCATCTCTTTCCAACGCTATGTTGACTGTGGAACAGATGCAAACTTAGTTGCATTTCAGCTCTCCATTCAAGTAGTCCTATTCGTCCACGTCGTAGGTCGAGATTCCTCGCTGCAGCTCACCAAGCCACAGCTACAACTATCCCCAATTCTCTACTTTGCGTCACAGCATACCGCTCAGGAATATTCAACCCACCAGTTACCACTGCATCGTCACACTTACGAACAAGCATATATTGCTGTACTTGTCCAGATGGCAGTCATGACCGAGTTTCCTGTCACTGACATTCTGTCACTGGCTTCGCTAAGCATGGGACCTCGTCATGATCCCGATCGCCTGCTTGCCAACCTCTCCATCCAGACTGCCCTTGAGATTGCCCGGAACTCTGATTTCGAAATTGACCCCATCGTATTGAGGTTCCTTGAGGCACAGGTGTCAGATCTGTGGTCGCGAATCAATACGCACACTGGATACGTCATGAACAAGGATGAATTTGCTCTCTTCAATTATTTCATCTATCGCTTCAAGGATTCGAGTCTCGCTGAGCAAGCAATCGCTCGCTTTTGGAAGTGTCACCACAGACAGGACAGCGCAAGTGGTTGAGCAAGTCCACCATCCATATTCTTTCAGACCTTCCTCGATGCTCTGATGGTGAGTCCTTCATATGCCAGTGTTGCGGCGTCACGTGTCACCATGGAATAGGGTCGCTAACCATTTCAGCAGTATCAGCACCAGCAGCTCGATCAGCGGCACGGCTCGTGGCCCTTGGATAAAATTATCCCATCTGTACACGGCAACCATTGACGCCTTCTGACCACGCAAGTGTATCGGCACCTATCATGTCGGAACGTACTCAAATTAGTGCCCGCCCTCAAAGACCATGAAGTCGGCACCATGTCTCGTCTCACACGACGCCCACGTGCGCCACGTAACGACGGAGTTCCTGCTCCAGGGAACCATTCGGGCCGATGACGAGCGGCAGGAGATCTATTGATCATGGCTTGCAGCACGATCCATCGTCACAGAGCACGACTATACTGTGCTTTTCGATCAGCTGACATCTTCTATTCTTGTCAAATACTTACCATAATTCAACAATTGCACTCGAAGATGTTAAGCTGTCCGCGTCGACCTGTGTCTGTTGACTGTGATGAATGACATTGTCCACAACGTTTCAAGCTTTGCGAAGGCCTGAGTAATGGATAGGTCAAACTTGCATCCGGGCAGATCATCTCGTTACAGACTGGCAGTACACTTGAGCTGCGCGTTTTCCACCGTTTTCGTAGTGGACCTGGAGATGCTTATTTGCGTCACTGGTCCCTTACTCTCGTGGGAATATTGTGCCCGCTGCGAGGTCAATGTTAATCCCGGCGCCTAGCGTAGGCATGGCGTGCCGACAAGATATCATCTTCAAGCCCTTCACGTTCTGTGTAGCTGAGTCGGGCTGCCACACCGCTGACACTGGACCATCGTCGCGACCTCTTGGCAAGTGATGCATCTCTGATACTACTCGACGCAATGCAGCACCACGGGTCATCACAACACATGGCGCAGTCGATGCGTGGCGCCAACCGGCTCATCACGGCGAGTTGACGACTGTTCTTGTGGAAGCCATAAGGGTGCGTCCCGGAGCGTGACGCGTCAACATACGACAAATCTGGCGAGCCAACTCAAAATCAGCACAAGGCTCATGGACCGACAAGGGTCTTACGACTGGCCGTTATTTGGTCGGCGTGGGATCACCTGCAAGAAATCTTAGCGCGCGGAGACTCGATCTACAAATGGCAAACATGCGTCGGTCTAAGCACAGGGTAGAAGGTGATGCCCAACAAGCCACGATGAGTTGACCCTTGTGACAGGGGCCAGTTGTCACAGCTAGCGTCATGCGCACGACAGAGCAGCCTAATATGTCCAGGTTCAGGATGTCAGACCCCGAGCAGCATATGACACGAGCGTAGTCATTCGGCTTGAGTCTATTGACGGGAAGAGCTGATCTCCCATGCACATCGGGGCCCTCGGGCACGGCATATGCGTTGGATGGGTCCAATTCGCTTCTTTCCTGATGGCCAGTGAACAGCAGTCCGATGCTGTTCGCCATGACCTGTTCCGCCGATGGGTACCGATTGACGTCTCGCGTCGAGAGTTGCATAGAAGCCCTCCCTGCTCTGCAGAAGTTCTATTTGTCGTCCTTGGTGGCGCCCTCGTCGTGCTGTCCATCTTGATGCTCGAAGATCTGCGCATTCCTTTATACCGGAATCTCTTCAAGAAGCGACCAACAACGCCGAACGAACATTTACAATCTCTGAATCAGCGTGCTCGAGGAATCTAGAAGCATCTTTGACCTACTATGACTTCGTCGTCATGAGGTGGCTAACATCTCGATCATGATGATCCGACGCCAGTAATGCCACAAGTACGAAATAAAATCGGAGCGAAAGCACTGCCATTGCACGTCTACTTTTCGGATTGGAAATCTCGAGAAACAAAACTCAGTTGAACGAGAACGAATGCGAGACCAGTTTCATCTCTTCTCTGAGAGACTTGGAAACGAATGGTCAAAATAGCAAATATACAAACCAGAATGGTATCTCTATTAAGTACGACAAGGCCCATCTCTGAATTCGCCAGATGCCGAGATCATCAGATCACCTTCGGATCAACCCTACCTGGCACGTTGCGCGATAGCGTGAGATCAAAGATAGACGAAATAGCTCTGCGTACAGACTGCGCTTCCCCCCAAATGTACTGCAATGTCTCGAAATACATTGTCGCTTCGAGTCATGACATGTGGTGGAGGTGTCGTGGGGTCAGGAGATGATCTGGAACTTTCCGTCGTGTTTCCCCCCGATCTCCAAATTTCGATGGGACTTACCCACCACCATGCTTACTGTCCTGCAGGGTAAGATGCATATCAGCGCTGGGCAGCTATAGCCAAGACCAGATTTCGTTACGTTTCGTTCTTGTCTCAATTGTATCGAGACACACGCATCCTGCGAATGAGCTACACTCCATCTGTAGTTCAACGGCGCCTCATATCGGTCCTTCATAACGGACAATTGTATCCCTGCCTACCACTGTACCGGCATCGTTGCGAACATCAAAACAACCGTGAAAGGAGCATATCGGTCTCGATCAATGATTCACGAGCACGAGATGAGAACAAGACGTTCCGTACTGCAGCTTTACGGAGGTCCATTCGAATCTTCGTTGTTATTGTATCGCCTGGGTTCGATGTCCACGAAGTGACTATTTGGAAGCGCATGATCTTAAATCGGCGAGTGCCTTTTTTCGACGTGGCTGTTGGCCCAATGCGATTTGGCCGAGCACTGAGACGACGCATTCGCCCGCTGGCGCAACATACCATGGCCTATTTTTCACCTCCCAAGAGTGGGGCCCTTCCTTCCAGCTCCTCAACAACAAGCAAATATACCACAGGTGGACCTGTTGCCTCTGCCTGACAAGCCGAACCTCGCGAACCCTAGAGACTGCACCGCTAAACCTGAACTGGCAAGGTGCCTATAAGCCACTTCCATTTCCTCGGGCACTCCCAATGACTCGATGGCAATTTGTCGAATAAGGCAAGGTTCGCGTTAAATGCTCCTCCGCCGATAACCCCTCATGAGCCAGTCTGTCAAGATCAAAGCCGAAAAATCTGAAGCGGGAGATCGACAAAAGGTCTGCTGTTCATTGCGATGCTTCACCGCAAAATCACCTTGACAAGATGGCCGTATAGTGCCCTGTCGCTTGCCACGAAACATAAAATCTAGCCCAGACTTCGGATAGCATCAACGATTGTCAAAGATAGGAACGCCTGCTCCTTTCTGTATCGACATGATCATCGTAGACGAGGTAAAGTTGACCACTTCTCAACACGTTACATTCGATCACGCCTGTCAGAATCGCACTGCACCAAAGTCTCCTGCCTTCACATCACTGCAATGATTCTGACGACCCACAATACGTGGATTCCAAGCTTAAGCATTTGGTGTGACCCATGTGTGACTTGCTTTGAGGTGCAGATTACCTGCCCTGCTTGCATCCACACAACATGACTCGGCGTAGTACTTGAAGCGGACATGTCTTCCCCCGAAATGAGCATGGGCATGATCGTAGGATTCAATGCCTGTCATCTCCAAGACCTATCGGAGCTGTCCAAGCGGAGCTTTTTTGTCTCCCTCTCACCGTATAGGACAGTCTATCTCCTCGCAACAACGACACTTCTTTTCGGATAGCAGGAATGAGGAAATTAGACCGCAGACAGTGATAGCCAGGCTAAGATGTATGAACCTGTACCTACTTCACGCTGCTCGGTCGCAATCACATCGTCCACACGATCCGACATCTTTGGGTCTTGCATCAGTGTGAAGCAGACTATCAGGTCGCTACGCAATCAAGTATTAGGACCGAATCTGACATCTGGAAGCATGCACGTCAATCAACATGGATGCGATGGTCGTTCCTGCCTTGGAAGTTGTTCTGCTCATGCGTTACGCGCGTCGATTCCTAGCATTCCTGTCAATACGATAACACCTCAGCGATTCGGTCTGTATTGCCAAGGTGAACGGACTGCTTCAAAGCCAGCTGTGTAGAACCGCCTCAGCAGATGATGCTCTGACCTCTGTTAGTTGGATATCGACGAAAAGAGCGAACGACCCCAGGACTGCCGAGGACTAAACACAAGTAGACATGGACACGGGACGACATTACTTTACACGCATCTCGATTTACACGACTTTTCACTGTCCACTCTGTCACCAACTTTCTCAATACCCTCGCTACAATTCTGGAGCCAAGCCAGGCACAAACAATCTACGTGCTTCAATGATGTTCAGGTTGGACTTCTCGGATCATTAATACTCTCGAAGGTGTCGACCTCATTTTGGAAGAAGTCACTTGGTAAACAGCCTCTTACGGGGGCGAAGGGCGTACTGGCGGACGGGATCATGAAGTTTCAGGTTATATCCTCACACCACGTTACACCTCAGCCCGACGTGTAGAGATGGACATGATGACGCCTCAGTCGCGCCAGCAATACAGCTAAGTCGAGGCGATGGACGTTAAAACACCTCCGACAAAGTTCACGCCATATTTAAGCTTCTTTACGACTTCGTCCGTCGGGAAGGTCGACCAGCATCGCCGACAACAGAATTTCCGTTGCTACGACATCACAAGAGGAGCTTATGCCATACAACACACGTGTAAGAGCTCGATGTGACACTTGTTGGCACCATGAGCGCCTGCATGAGATCGGTAAAGAAAGTCGAGCCCCAGAGCCTCAGCAAAGAGGTTAAGCTCAAAGTTCCGGACGATCAGAACCTTTGATACCACGGTCAATCGAAGCGAGCGCGAAGCCGGCACTTCAGCACTGGTCTATGGCGAAGAATAGGATTGCGGTCTTGTTGCGCTCAATCACTCTGTGTGATTTTTCCGCGGCGCGAGATGCAGGATCACTGTGATCTGCCCAATCATTTGTAGATGACCCAGGAGGCAGAAGAAGACAACAGGCAGAAGAGCGATGTCACATCGGATGAGCAATTCAAAGAAAAAATGGTAGGAAGATAAGACAAGAGTAGCGAGAGACCAACATATTCATACACCACCCCCTACAAAGAGCTAGGTACAAGAGAGGGACTTTCCTCCACCAACTATCATCTATCGCTTCAGTGTCCCCCTTCCAATCTTCTCAGCTTCGTCCCTATACGAGGACTGGCTCAATAATAGCGCTGACAGCCGCGTCCCTCTCAACGACTGCGGACTGAGGCGAGCGCTTCGCCACTGTCTCGAGCGTAGAGCGCTTGCCAATCTGAGTGACAGCTTGAGCATCACGTTCCACGATGGGGCCATTGGTGACTTTGGCGTCGCGAGCAGCAATAGCAGTTGCCTGGGCGTCACGAGCGGCAACACCAGTAGCTTGAGCGTCACGCTTGGCTGCGGCAGAACCGCCACCGGACCCGCCAGCAGACTGAGCATCACGGGCGGAGATCCCACCACCAGCAGACTGAGCGGCGCGCGCAGACACTCCACCGCCAGCGGACTGGGCCTCTCTTGCGATGACCGTCGCTTGGGCATCGCGGGCAGAAATTCCACCACCAGCGGATTGGGCGTCGCGGGCAGAAACTCCGCCACCAGCAGACT
The DNA here is from genome assembly GCA_029448695.1 of Elsinoe perseae. Lineage (NCBI taxonomy): Eukaryota > Fungi > Ascomycota > Dothideomycetes > Myriangiales > Elsinoaceae > Elsinoe > Elsinoe perseae. The sequence goes on from JARDAA010000130.1 coordinate 35,810, forward strand.
GAGCCTCGCGCTTGATGCCAGCAGAACCGCCACCAGATCCACCTGCATATCCACCACCAGATCCGCCAGCGGTCTGTCGGGCTTCGAGTACTGCAGGAGCGGTCACCTGAGGCTCCGCCTCACGGGCTGAGACACCACCACCAGCAGATTGAGCGGCACGCGCGGAGACTCCGCCACCAGCAGACTGCGCCTCACGGGCAGCGATGGCGGTAGCCTGTGCCTCGCGCTTGCCAACAGCTGAACCGCCTCCACCGCCGGCAGACTGCGCCTCCCGGGCAGCGATACCAGTTGCTTGCGCCTCTCTCTTGGCAACCGCAGATCCTCCTCCACCACCGGCAGACTGTGCGTCACGAGCAGAGACTCCACCGCCTGCGGACTGAGCCTCACGGGCAGCGATACCAGTTGCTTGCGCCTCTCTCTTGGCAACTGCAGATCCTCCTCCACCGCCGGCAGACTGTGCGTCGCGAGCAGAAACACCACCACCGCCGCCAACAGTCTGCGCGTCCCTCTTCACCTTTGCGCTACCGCCTCCCCCACCTGCCGACTGGCGAGCGACCAGCACCGGACCAGCGGTGATCTGTGGCTCTGCCTCGCGTGCCGAGACGCCTCCACCAGAGCTGGCCTGTGCCTCGCGCTTTTGGTATAGCTCGAGCAGAGCGCGCTCGGCTTCGCGCTTCACCGAGACTGCTTCGTGAACAGCTTGCTCCAGGACTGCGCGGGCGTTAGATGCGGAGTCGCGCTTGGGGATGGTGACAGCGACGCCATTTTGTGGGGCGGGGTGGGCCGCGGCCAGCGCGGTCAGAAGGGGAAAGAGGGTCGAGGGGCGGACCATCTTGGGTGGTGTTGTCGAAGTCGAATGGAGATATTATTGTTGACCTTGTTGTCGATGTGATCGGGATGAGAGAAGTGTTGGGATGGGAGAGGTGAGTTGTTCTGGTAAGCAGACTGGATGAGGCGAGATTGTGCTTTTATATATTTCTCCTGCCGCTTCTTCGTTCCCACAGCACGGGGCTCGACGGTCCGGCGAAGGAGACGCATGCTTCGATCCTGACAGATGCTTCACTTGCTGGTTCATTGCGTCATGATCAAGGATGAGTGCAATGTGGTTGGACATTGCTTCCGTTTTGCTTGACTATCCATGACATGCTGGGAATGCAGAATTTTTGCTGCTGTCAGATGCTACTCTAACCTTGTCGAAGGGACAATCGGACGTCAGACAAGAGCAGGTAGGCTCCGGTTGGTAGAGCCGACTACCGAACGTGCTCGATGGTGGTGACACTCTGACCCGGCATCTGAGGTAAAGTGGGTCTATGCTTGGAGATCTAGAAGCAAAGCTGGAAAGCATATTAGCATCTCATGCTTTGGCTGCGGATTGCGCATCGCAACCACGGACCGAGATGAAGACCGTACAGAAGGTCGGTCAAGCCTTATCCTGGCATACAGTGCGCTTGAACATGGTGGAATCAGCCTCGCTCGAGGTATTCCTTTGCTGTTCGGATCAATCGTAAGATAGTGAATCGCTCGATCTCACGCTCATATGCATCGCCTCTGCAGGTAAGTCTCTCGTAGCCATCTGAAACTTTTCCGAAGTAGATCATTCGTTTGCTCTGCGGCATGGCTAATGAGCGGGTCCAATGCTACGAGGGTATGGCAAAGCGACCACACAGAGACAAAGTAACGTCCGGCAAGATGTATCATCAGACTCGAACGAGTGTCGGAATGTGCGAATCTTTCTTCCAGTGGTGTGGAGAAGTCGAGTGGCGCGGAGATGTGGACGAATGAGGACACTCGGCTGCGCTGCTTCGGTTGAAAGCTTCAAAGTGATTGGCTGTTTTGCCGATTGGGAGACGTCAATTTCCGAGTACCGCTTTCACGTCTTAAGAGCAATTTCGAGCAGTTAATACAGAACAGTGTTTTCAAAACTTTGCAAAAATGTTTGCATTACGATTACAATATCAGGATTATTACAAGTAGTAGTCTAGAAAAATTCACCATAGAAGCAGATTCTAAGACTCCATTCTTCGCGCAAATGAGTGTGACGTCTGTTTGTTCCAGAAACCCCTCCAAAACCGCGCTGAATCAGATGTGCGAAAGAGTGTAATTGCTCAGAGAGCCAGGAGCATACAGAGCGTTGCGCCAATCATAGCGACATCGGCAGCAGTCCTGTCAGCGGCACCAGTGAAGGGAGGTGGTGTAGGACGACCAGTCGTGCCGGGGGCGGTACCATTATGACCGGGCTGAGTGCCGCTGCCTGTACCCTTGGGAGGCAAGGACCCGGTAGGACCACTTGGCTTGCCTGGAGCGGTCCCGGTAGGAGGCAGTGGAGTCGACGTAGGTGAATTGCCGGTAGGTGGCTGGGGAGAAGCTGTGGAGCTAGTGGAAGGTCTGACGGACGTAGTAGAGCTAGTCTGGGAATGCGTGAAAGTGATAGAGCTAGTCTGTTTCTGAGTGGAAGTATCAGTGCTGGTCAGTGATCTCGTCGAAGTCGCCAGCTGGCTGGAAGTAGTGCTAGTGACTGGCACTCCATTACAGAGACCATTATTGCAGGCATTGAAGGCACACTGTGCGTTGCTGGTGCAAGCCGCATTGAAACCACCACAGCGCTTGATCTGCATGACATTACTGGCGAAACATTGAGCTCCACCCGCACAGTCCTTGTCAATGCCGCATTGCTCGCCGAGTTTAAGAGAGCCGATCGGAACATTGATTGGTGGGACAGGGGGCTGATTGCCGGGTGGTGTGGCTCCAGTGGCAGGCGGGCCATTGCAGAGGCCATTCAAGCATGTCTGACCAGAACACTGTGAGTCTGCGGTGCACGCAGCATTGAAGCCACCGCACTTCTTCTGACCAAGGACGTTCGAGGCGAAACACTGAGCACCGCCAGCACACTCGGCATCAGCGCCGCAAGGAGATCCTACTGGGAGGTTGCTGGGTGGTTCCGGCCCTGGATTGGGATCGTAGCAAGACTTGTTGCCAGTCTTGCAGTAGGTGCGCTCGCAGGCGCATGACGCTTCACTATGACCCGCATTCAGACAGACATAGTAGCGTCTGTCGCAGAGGTCGGTGATCTGCCGGGATTTAAGTGCGCTGGCACTTGCGCTGGCAATGGCCAAGACAGAGAGAATAAGAACACTGCGCATCGTGAAAGAAGTGGAAGACTGGATCGCGGAAGATCTCGGAAAAGTTGCCAGAATGATCAAGGTTGTAGCGAGCGTAGTTCAATGAGAGTGCAAATAACTTTTTAGAGTCTGGATCGGTTGTATGTGAATTGATGATGAGAAAGCAACATTATCGAGGACAAGATCGCCATCTTTATAGAGAAAAACTGCTATAGCTGCATACCGTGTATTGGGAAACATCGAAGAGCGCCGTCAGTTGGGGTGAACGAAGTTGTGCTACGAGGACTGCGCCTTCGTATACCACCTTAACCAGTCATCTGGGAGTAAGCCACTCGGTGTCACCCTACCTACGAGAACGCCATGCCCAGACAAATCACTTTATATCGTTGTATTTTTGGCCAATAGCTTACCTTATGACGCCATGCTGCCACCGCGACTGCCTCGACATTGCAATTCTGGATTGTAAAGTGGCTATCCCACGTGTTCGGGAAAGAGTAATAAGCGTGAAAATTGAAAGAAAGAATGCGACGTGAACATCTGTGTTGCGGAGGACAGAAACTTCCAGCCAATCGAAGTTATCTCCGACCGATCTCGCCTATTCCTTCCTAGATCATGTCGTTGCTCTTGAAGTTCGTGTGAGGTCACACCATGTGCGCTTTGCTCTTGCAGACATCTAGTCGCAACGGTTTTAGACACCGCATCTCGGAATACGACGGTCGCCAGTAGTGTCTGCCAAATGAAAGGCAATAGCTAGCGCAAATGCCTGATGATGGCGCTCCGCCCGTGAAGCTTTCGCTTCCATTGGTACAACCATTCCTAGCCGACTTCTTCTCGCTTTGCTGACGATAAGCAGGAATTCCAGCAGGATATCTTTCGGGAACTTCGCGATGAGGACGAGCTCGTGGTCATTGCGCGTGGTCTTGGCCTTCTCAGAATAGTCACCAATCTGCTACACTCATACGACGCAGCAGGCAACTCCCTCGTGATTCTGGTCGGCGCCGACGAACGCGAGAATGGGTGGATGGGCGAGGCGCTGGCTGAGCATGCGGCCATTAGTGGCGCATCAAAATGCAGGGGCCTCAACTTAATCAACACCGAGCTCATGACAGTAGAGCGGCGCCAGGACATGTACGCAAAAGGTGGAATCTTCAGCATCACATCTCAGATCTTGATTGTGGATTTTCTGTCTGGAGTGCTTGATCCTGCAGTAGTCACAGGGCTAGTCCTACTACATGCTGAGAGGGTTGTCGCGACTGCTGCCGAGGCCTTCATCGTGAGAGCATACCGGCAGAAGAACAAAACAGGTTTTCTCAAGGCCTTTTCGGATGCGCCTGAACCCTTGACGACTGGCTTTTCGCCTCTCAGCACTACATTACGGAACCTCTTCCTTCGCAAGCCCGCTTTGTATCCGCGCTTTCATGTCACCGTTGCGCAGTCACTGGAGGGCAAGCGCAAAGCAGAAGTAATCGAGCTGGAAGTGCCCATGACAGACTCGATGCGCGACATTCAGAATGCTGTATTGGAATGTATAGCGGTCAGCATTGGAGAGCTCAAGAAGGGCAATCCCGGCCTAGACATGGAAGACTGGAACGAAGACAGTGCCCTGCACAAGAATTTTGACGGCATAGTCAGACGCCAACTCAACCCGGTATGGCACAGGACTAGCTTCCGGACGAAGCAGATTGTTCGTGATCTTGCTCTACTCAGGAGCATTCTGCATTATTTGCTTGCATACGATGCAGTCTCATTCAATCGCTATCTTGACACCGTGCTTGCCGCCTCGACTCCTCCACCTGGGTCAAACAGGCAAAACCAGTCCCCATGGCTGTTCCTTGATGCCGCTCACACTATCTTTGATACTTCGAAGCGCAGAGTATTCACAGGTAAGATGGCAGACGGTCAGTCGTTTCATGCCGCGCATGGTATCCCCGACTCTCTTCATCCCGTACTTGAAGAACTGCCCAAGTGGGCCTTGCTCGCTGAGATCTTGGATGAGATCGAACGCGACATGTACTTCAACCCATCTCCGCAAGATTCATCAAACAACACAATCCTGATCATGTGTGGAGACCAATCTACATGTCGTCAAATTCGGGAGTATCTGCAAGGTATGTGGACAATGCCAGAGAACTCAAAGGACGACGACAATCCGGATTCGTACATGGCTGAGAAGCCATCCGCCAAGTCGATGATGCGCAAGAAGCTGCGCAACTACCTCCTCTGGAAACGGGACTTCAACAAGTTCTCCGCATCACTATTTCAGGAAAACCAGAAAGCCATCAATGGCGTCACAGACTATCGAAGCAGACCAGGCGAGAAGATGAGAGGCGGAGGCGCTCCGGCTAACAAGCGGAGGCGTATACGAGGCGGGTCAGCCGTAGCTTCTGCTCCGACCCGCGGCGTGACTGGTGCTATTCGTGTTCCTGGCGACAAGGAGGCTCATCTGGCAAGTCTTATGGCGGATCTGGCGCCGACAGAAGCCGAGGCTGCGCAGAAAGCGGAAATTGGCGCCGACCCTCTGGAGGACATGGACGACTATTTCGAGCTATACGACATGCAAGATCTCATAGTCGTGCATCCTTACGATGGCGACTTGGACGAGCATATCTTGGCTGAAGTCAAGCCGAGATACATCATCATGTACGAGCCGGACGCTGCCTTCATCCGGCGAGTAGAGGTCTATCGGTCCAGTCATGGCGACAGAAGTGTCCGAGTATACTTCATGTACTATGGTGCATCAGTCGAAGAGCGGCGCTATCTCGACGCAGTCCGCCGAGAAAAGGATGCATTCACGAAACTCATCCGAGAACGAGGCAGCATGGCGCTCACCTTCACCCACGACACAGCCAACCTCGATCCACAAGAAGCCTTCCTCCGCACCGTCAACACCCGCATCGCAGGTGGTGGCCGTCTCGCAGCAACAGCCGAGCCACCACGCGTAGTCGTCGACGTCCGAGAATTCCGGTCCAGTCTCCCCTCCCTCCTGCACGGCCGCAACATCGTCATCGTTCCCTGCATGCTGACAGTAGGCGACTATGTTCTGACGCCGGAGATCTGCATCGAGCGCAAATCCGTCAGCGATCTAATCAGCAGTTTCGCATCCGGCCGTCTCTATCACCAAGCGGAAGTGATGTTGCAGCATTATAAGTCGCCCATGCTCCTCATCGAATTCGATCAGCAGAAATCCTTCACCCTCGAACCGTTCGCCGATCTGAGTAATGCCGTCGGGAGTACGGGTCTGGGACAAAGTGACCTGCACACCAAGATCGTGCAGTTGACCATCGCCTTTCCGAGACTGAAGATCATCTGGTCTAGCTCGCCGTACCAGACGGCGGAGATCTTTGAGGAGATGAAAAAGTTGCAGGACGAGCCTGATCCTGTCAAGGCGGTGAGCATTGGACTTAACCAGAACGGCGAAGACGAGGAAGGTGGCAAGACGTTCGCGCAGACGCCCATGGATATGCTGCGGATGGTGCCTGGCATCAATCCAAAGAATCTGGGTAAGTTGGTGCTGGAAATGGAAAACGTGGTCGAGATCGCGAATGCCGACGAGGAGGAGCTGGGGATGTTGATTGGTAGAGAGCACGCGAGGCCGATGATGAGGTTCTTCAATAGAAGCGTGTTTGAAGACTAGTGGTATATACAGTACATGGTCTTTCCGCCCCCCCCCCCCCCATATTTTGAGCCCAACGCCGTTTTGGATACTGAAGTTGTGTGAATGCTTTGCTTGAGTCGAGGAATAGGATCACTTCTGCGACATAGCTTTGATCTCTGCCTTTCTCGCGTCGGCTGCCTCTTGCTCGGCTCTCCGCTCCGCCAGCAATTTCTGCACGCCTGCTTCCTTCTGCCGCGCTTGATCCTCTTCCCATGCAGCCCATACTATACAAAGTCAGCCATGCACGATCAGCCAGTATGTCGCGTGATCCTCTCTGTCTAGCCCGTCACGCACTCCCATTCGATTATGACCTGGCGTGCCCATCACATCGGACTCCTCACGTGACTGGGAGCATCGAGAGAGAGAAGATACATACTAGGCTTATCACTCTTCGAGTACTGCTTCAGCCGCGTGACAAAGTTATCGAAATCCTCTTGCTTCTCCTTGCGTCGCTCCAGTGACCGCCGCTGTAGCTCCGGATTATATCGCAGGAAGAGCTCTTCTTCCGAGGGCGTGACGTAGTAGATTAGTGCCGGACCGCCGATACACATAGCGGCGCCGCTGAAGTAGAATTAGTATGCTGACGAGTCTGAATGCGGAGCGGAAGGTGTGGAGAACGTGAGAGGCGAGGGGAGACTTGCGCTATGCCCATTTTGACCCAGGTTGCTGTGCGGGACATGGTGGGGTGGCGGGGAGGTCGGGCGGCGTGATTGTGTTATTTGAGCGGAGACTCGTGTTCGATATTGTCCAGCGCGGTCTAAATATACGATTTTGATGAAAGTAGATGTGATTGAGTGACTTCGTGGTTCGATGTTGAGATGAAATGGAATCTATGCACGACTTCATGGATGATACTTATGCTTGGCGTCATCGATTTGGGCCAAGACTGCACAAGGTGAATGGCATTGATGCTCTCAATGATGAAAACAAACACAGACACTTTCGAGGATAGGCTCGAATGCGATCGCACTATAGATGAAAGGTTAGGAGAGGTTGTAGCAGGCACGGGCTGGTCGAATGGCGTAGGGTATCATAAAACTAGTTCTATCTCTATGCATAATGCAGGCCCAACACGTACCCCCGTGCTTTGTGCACTCCCGTAAGCTCATCACGGAGAGTATATGGCACTTAGCATTGCTAGCAGTTTGAAGTCACCCCGTTGTCGCAGGCGCGTCCGTTACAAGGCTATTTCCAGCATCTCCTGTATTACAGCCTTCAAGTAGCGCAGAACACGAAATCTATAGCTTGGTGATGTGGCTGCTCCAGGCTGTCCAGCGATCAGCCGTGCGGGCAGAGCACACGCTCACCAGATGTCGGCATAGATGTCGGTCTGGAAAATATTCTGAATGGAGACCATCGTCGCTTAGGCAGTCTGCGCTTGACCAACGTTCGTAATGTTCGACTTTGCGAAAGGATCTGCTCCGGCGGAGTCTAGCAGTTGCACGACTTGTCCATCCTCTGTCTCCAAACTCCAGTTGGTCGTCTCAAACTGCGCAGCGTGTTAGCACCGTGTATTCGCAGCTTTTGGACCGCATGCACTTACGTATCCCATCCGATATTTCCGCTCGCTCTTGAACCTCATAAGAGCCTTCTGCTTCCTCCCCTTGACCCAGAATTGAATGTCGATCCTTCCGTGGAGCTGATTGAGCTCGCCCCAAATCCACGGAAACTTGCTTGCAAAGTATATCTCATCTCCCAAAATTTCTCTTGCTTGGTTGTTCGTTCGGAGGGCGTAGAGCGTACTCGACACGACTGACGAGGACGACTTCTGATAATTGAAGATCGCAGCAGACGAGAGACCCATGATCAGGATGAATACGGGCACTGTCCTCAACCATCGCCTCGAATTGTTGACGGATGGTAGTTCACGATCTGATCGTCGGCTCATAAGAGGTCCAGAACCAGGCTTCGGCGCTGCGATCAGTGTGCGACGAAATGCACCGTTTGGTTTCCGGGACCCAAGACCGATTCCTCGCGGGACATTTATGTGCCGTAATATCATTTTGTATTAGTGATGTATAGGGACAGAAAGAAATGGCGCGGAGGTCTCTTTAGGGTGGCTTCGGCATGACGATGGCCCCGCAAACAGCTTCGACCTCGAGCTTTGCACAAGCTTCATTCTGCATTCTAACTTACCGCGATACAATATTGAAAAGTACACCCACGATGTCAATGTTCAAGAAGCTCTTTGGAGAGGTCAGTGTCCTGCTATCGTCGATTGGGGGTTCGCAAAAATTCCACGACCATGTTGACGTTGACACTGGAGGAGGCATGAGCTGACAAGTAGACAGGCGGGCGTCAAAGACGTGATCACTCTGTTCCATGCTCCCAAGAATCCGAGCTCGATAAGAGTATATACGCTACTGAAGCAGACCGCCGGCACTGCGCAGTCGACCGCGACAGAGGACCAGGCGTCCAGCCATGACCAGCAATCTAAGGTCTCAAGAACAGAATTCGACTTCCGTAAGTAAGATGCGACCAAGGTATCGGCATGACCGCTGAGTCATGTACAGAGGTCGAGGAGAATGCGCCGACCAACGATCAACTGCAGAGCATCCTGGAGTACGCTGGTGAAGGGAAGGCAGGATCTGTCGTGGAAGGCGCCACAAGTGTTGCAGATGCACTCAAGAAGGTCAGACAGGGATCGCAGATATCAAGACCTCTACTGGTGGACTGGAACAAGGGTCACGTCGGTCTGTAATACAAGGGCAATAAGAAGCAGACCAATGGCTAATCTGCACAGTGGCCGGGGACAACGAGTCCGAGATCCTTAAGCTTGTCAAGGCACTCCCTCACAAAACGAAATAGATTCAGCGACTCTGCGATAGTAAGCAAGTGCACAATTGGCACACTTTCCGCAATGCTGACGTACACGACAGCCCATTTCATAATATCAATCTTGTCTCGCGGCGCTTCCCCACCAGGTAAGGGGTGGAAGAGAACTCCTCGGGTAAAACGGGTAGTCAATGAAGATGAGGGTCTCTTTCCAGTGAAGTGATCAGAGCCACTCTTCACATGCATGTGCCAGTGCGGGTCGTAAAATGTAATCACACTTTGGTTTGGGGTGTGAGTGTTCATTACTATTTGTGCTCGCGTCTTGCGTCTTGCCTCGCTTGCTCCTCCAACGCACCTGCCGCTCTTAGACCGCTATCACAAGATCTCACTGCTTTGACACCGCGCACATTTGCCTGTCATTACAGTGATCCTATTTCCTCCCAGCATAGTATTGTCACTTTATTCTCTACTAGTCGCATCCGAATCCGCATTCCCTCCTGATCACGAGCACAACTCAAGTTCTGACTCTACCACTTCAACAATACCACCCACCTTTCACACGCGTGTCCGACATACACAAAGCTCTCTAAGTCCAGTCGCTCATCCTTTGACATGAGTCTACCTCTTTCAACTGTAAGGCTCAAGCCTGGAGATCTCGCTTCCAATGGTTCTGCAGCCATGAGCTCACCTTTCCCAAACTTCCAGCGAGGACTTCACAAACCTGCAAAGATTCTCAGATCGGACCCATATTCTGACATTCGTCCGTTCATCGAGCATCTCTGGCGCACTCGCAAGGATATGTGCAAATGCATCTTCACCGATATGTTTCCATGTGGACTTGAGGGTCGGGGTGCCACACAGCAGCAAGAAGACGCATTCATCGCCCGCCATTTCGACCATCAAACCATGTCAGAGCAAGATCCAAGATTTCTCAAGCAGGCGCTTTACAACATCGCTGTTTTCAATGATAATGTTGTGAAAGAGAAGGCTCTAGCTTGGAAGCAGGACAACGAGGAGTATTTCTCCGATCGTGAGTCTATCAACGACTTGCTCAAAAAGGATTCCACCAAGAAGTTTTTCAGCGAGGACGACAGCAATCATTGTGGTAACAGCGAGGAATTGATGAAGCGTATGATGTGGTTCATACAATCTGAAGAGGTCAAGCATAAAGCACAGAGCTGGATAGAGTCGCATGCCGAAGACTTTGACAACCCCGCCAAGTGCGAGCGCATGATTTTGGCGACGGATCCGAGCGATATCTTCAGCGAAGACGACTCCAAGGCCAATGGTAAAAATGCAAGTGTCCTACGTGGTATGATGAGACATGTTCAGCAACGCCTCGTAAAGGGTCAGGCTGCCAGCTGGGAGACTGAGCATGACGCATACTTCAAAGACCACGCATTGCTTCACAGTCTTCTCAATGTCAACTCTGCAGGGCAGTTCTTCGCGAACGATGCGATTGGCAAATTGGGCCTTACTGATCACCTGCTTCGTCTCACTATGATCCGTATCCAAGCGTCGATCCGCCAAAGACTCTTCCAGTCCAAGTCTGATCAGTCACTGTTCGCCCCTGTCAACTATGCTGCAGGATCCTCATCGGCGAGGAAGCGCAGCGATAAGATCTCGCCGACGACCGTAGTCCACATTGATGCTCAGGCCATCCCAGGATCAGTGATGGACAATCAGACCACAGAGACATCAGTTTCACATCAAGGTTACTCATACATCAATTCCAACGAAATATCTACTTATCTTGTGATAGCGCTTCCCGCCATGCAACACGTCCCGCAAAGCACAATCAGATATTCCAATATCGAGTTCGTGCCCTCCCAAGGTGGCGCTGCCAGCATTGCCAATTGGATCAAGAGCGGCTCCAGTAAACATCACGACTCCCCAGATGGGTACAGGGATGTCAACAAGCCACGACAACGAAGCTCCAGCTTTAGGGGCGCGCGTCCTTCTCGAGGACGAGGTCGTGGTAGAACTTCCTTCACGTCAAGTACTCATGGCGACTACCAGAGCAGCTTCAGGGCCAACACTACTAGGGGTGATCGCTGGCAGCAACAACAGGAGAATGTTGCACCGGCCGGACTATATGGGAACCGTGCAGCGTCCTGGTTGAGCGGCGGGCAGACGACCCAGCAGTTGCCCGACCGCCGAATCTTCTCCGAAGGTGATGGGAACGCATACCTTGGCGGCTTCTACAATAACAACGAAGCGTCTGCGGGAAGCTCGCACGGTGCGATGGGTCGTGGTGGCTTCGATCGTCGGCACAATCCGCCCTTGACTCCAGAGCCCTCTCTGTATGCTCAATTCGGTCCGATCGTGCCATTCACTGGTAGTCCGGCCCTGTATTCTTCTACTGGCTGCTATCCGATAGCTGTATCTGATCTCCCGCCTGGACAAACGAAGGCGGACATCGATGCATGGGGAGAAATGCTGGCGCCGGGCTCCTACAGAGGATCCTTCATCACACCTGTGGGACTGCTCCTATTGTATGTAGTCCGACACTTGTTAGCAGAGCCTTACTGACACAGACAGCTTGACGGATCCATCGCTGGCTAACACCCTTATCAAGAACAAATCTCGTAGGTATCTGGACGGATCGTTTGTGACCATTACGTTACCCCTTTCTCAGCAGCATCCCGCGATTCTCAATGAGCATAACCCTCGACGTGGTCTTCACCCGCAGCCATCGTTTGTGCTTTCCAACGGGTCATCGGAGGATCGCCGTTCAACGAATCCCTTCCCCGAGGACGAGATGCCGGTAGCGTCAGCCCAACACTTTTCTATCAGGAATGCGTCAGGGCAGTCAGTCGACCGTACAAGGCTCGGAGGTGATGCGAGGTTGTCCGAGATAGATCGTCTGCCAGTGCCGAAGGTTTCTAAGAGGAAGAGTGGCAAGCAACGAAAGGAGCCAAGCTTTGACACACCGCAACATAGCACGGCTCCAGATCTATCTGTTGCCATTTCTTCGGGAAGCAAATCTCAAGTACAGCAAGCTGTTCCAACAATGGTGGAGGACGATAAGAATGAAATACGCGCAGACCTGGAACCGTCTTCCCAGACAAGGGACATCGAATGTCCGACAGGGATCCAGGAGCTGGAGACGCCCAAATCACCTTTAATACGTCCGGCTTCCGCATTGACGGTCAGCAAGCGTCACTCCACCACTACGCTGGTGAGCATTCCGGTGAGGTCTATTTCTCAGCCACGTCGTGAGACGGAAGTCGACAAAAATTTGTCGATACTCCATACCACGGGTACGGCAGAAGACCCTGCTGGTGCCCGACTTGCAGGCGCCCAACATCAATTTACGCCAGTAACCAGTCAGTCACGACCAGTGTCTGCTGCCCGAGACGACACTGGCCCGAACATCTTGGCCTCCGCGAAGAACACTATTAGCTCCTCAGCCAATCGACCACATAATCGCAACTTGACACCCTTCCGCAACGTCACGGGTCGATCATCAATTGATACACCAGGCACAGAGGATGTCGAGGACAGCTTCCAGACTGCTGCGGAGAGCCCTGAATCGACTCGCAAGGTTTCCAAAAAAGAGACTGCCACAATCGAGTCAGGTGGAGCCAAAGAGCGTGATCCGCTTACCGCAGATGTGTCAGACAACATGGCTAAGCCGGAAGGTGAGGCAGTGCAGGACTTCACTCATAGCGCTGGTCAAGCTTCGGAAGGCGCAGAGAGCCCACTTACCGAGCTGTTTTGTAGAACCGAGACTGGCCCCGATACTTCCATCGAAGCTACCGTCGGGACTGCAAATGCAGCATCACCCACATGCGAGCAGACTCTGGAGAATACATCGGAAGTACCGTCGCCCGCAGGATCGACGTCCAAGGACGCGCTCAAACCAGCTGGACCCAAGCAGACCGAATCGCTCAGTCCATATGCCAGGCAGATTAAGAAGAAGGAGAAGAAGTCAAAAGCCAAGGCCAGGAGCAAGGGCAAGTTGGATTCTGACACCAAGTCTCGCTCAGGAAGTGTGGCTGGCACAAGTGCTTCGGGAACCGATACTGCCGGTTTCTCTACAGCAAACCCGACTTTCGCGAGTGGGCGTCAGGATGCATCAGTCGCTACTAACGACGGAGCTGATGAAACGCCACTCAGTCCGTCAAAGTCGGCATTACGAGGCTTGAAGAACGCCTTTTCGCGATCTTTGAAGTACGTCGCTGGACGTCCATCGTCGAAGACTGCGAAGGAGGACACTGTCTCTGATGTTTACACCGCCGAGAATATTGCCGATGCGGTGGGCGATGGTTCGCAAGAAGCGTGTGCAATGAACTCAAAACTGGCGGACGAAGCAAAGCTTGAAACTCATCAGGAATACAAGAATTCCGAGGTCCCCGAGAGCCCTTCTGCCACATCCGCACACTCGAACAAGTCGATCGAGACTCACAACGACCTATTCACTTTTCGCTGTGACAAGTCCGGTAACAACTTTGGCTCTGACGGGACTGTGGCGCAGCACAACATGGACGCTGCCGAGGTCCAGAATCATGTTCTATGTATCAGAAAGGGCAAAGGAAAGGCTCCTGCGACCGACAACGATCTGGAAGAGAAGCAGTTGGTACACTACCACGACAGCGTTGGAGATGTACTTTTGAGCCATGAGGATCTTGAACAAATCGCCGGTGCGACAGAGAGCAGCTGTACGCTGTCCGTCACTTCTGAGAGCAGATCATTGACACCAATTCTGACACCGAGGACCGCGTCTGAAGGCAGCTCGCACGTAGTCAAGGCACCGGTCGATCGGCTCAGCGCTCGCAAGAAACGTAGGTGCAGGGGCAAGAAGCGCTCTGAGGCCGAACAGAACTGCGAGGATGCGAGCGAGGATAAATCTGTGGTCAAGGTGAGCAGCAGATCTTTTTCTTGTCTTGAACTTGTCACCACGGACAACGGCAACCAGATTATCGTGGTCAAATCCAGCGATGAGAAAGGAAAGCCAAAGAGAAATAAGTTTGTCAGGAAGACGGCCACCGAGAGGGAGAATGAGCGCAAGGAAAGGCTATCTTATAACGTGAGGAAATTGGAGCACGAGGAGAGGATGAGAAAATTCAAGAAGGAGGGAAAGAAAGAAGCCATGGAGGCGGAAGAGATACAGTGGGCTCGCTGTGAGCGCAAGCATAGGGGCGAGTCTGAGCCGCCAATGCTCTTGCAGTTGCTCGAGAGATGTGGCAACGTCCTGCAGCTTAGCGCATGATCTCTGTCTATATATACTTAGCGAAGGTCTTGCTCATGACGTTGAAATTGCATCTTAGAATACAGAGAATCCTGACGCTTTCCAGTCCGAGCTCGATGAGATATACGCTCTTCAGAACTTGAATCTTGGGTCTGCTGTCACCCGCGATTCTTTCATCAGCACCAACATGCAAGACGCCGGCGCCAACGCTGCGGAGGCTGATACTACCACAGCACCTGGTAGCCTCACGGCACCTCCGGCATTTGCTGCCGCCGAAGCTGGCAAGAAATGTGGCACCTGTAGCACAGAGATCGGCATGCCAGCATCTCCTAGTGAGAGACCACCATTCTGCTCTAGGAGTCATGACCTGACCATTTTCCAGCTTCTGGTAGTTCTACTACCAATACCGTCGATACTCCGGCATCATCGGAGGCTGACGATACCTGGACAGACGAGCAAGCCCGCGCTTATCTGCTAAGATTCCGAGACGAGAAGGACGAGTGGATGGAAAAACACAACGAAGCTCGCAGTGCCCGGCGTCAGGTTTCAGCTCATGAAGACGTCTATGCAAGTCTCAGCCGGACCACAAAATTCAGCGACAGTCCCAGCGATCCTGCCGACCTACAACAGAAGCATGTCGGTCTGCTCAACAGTATCTTTGCCCCCGCCGAGCGTTACACGAAAGAGAGACTCCGCAACAAATTCGACCGCTTGATATTCCAAGCCGATCTAGCATGTGGGAAAAAGTTCTCGACTCGTTGGATCGAGGCACTCGAGACAAAGGCAACGGCAACATCTGCAATAGCGAACAAGGACACTCCAGCGGAAGAGCTGGAAGCAGCGAAGGAGGTCTATGCCAGGGCCATCACAGTTATGGACGAGCTGAAGAAGAAGGCGGAAGGTATGCCACTGGCACATCACGCCCTTGCGAAAGAGCTGATACAAGGACATCTGGACGAGGAATATGAGGCGGTCTATGAACAATTAAGCAGGGTGGATGCATGGGAAACATGATAGGTGGCGAATGGAGCTGGGCGCTATTGCTATAAGTTTGGCGACACTCTTTGGCAATTCTTACATTCGTTCTAGGTACTTTTGATGGGTAATATTTCATTCTTTAGAGACAATTCTACAACAAGATATTACGCAGCCATCTTTGAAGAACCTGTAATCTGGCCAGTGGCGCCCAATGGAGGAGCATGCGCACGCTATATGTGTCGGTCATTCATGAAAGTGCAGCCCAGCTCTGGCTGGAGTGAACATTATCTTGTGCCTGCCCATGGTCTTTGTAGTCAACCTCGGACCATTTACTGAGAAGAATCACCCTGTAGAACAACTTCACAGGTAAGGATGCCCAAAGATGCGAGTGTCATATACGCGACCAGCAGGACTATCACGGATCGAATCCAGCAGCATACCAAGAATCCATGGCTTTTAGGGCAGGAGCAGACGAAAGTCGGCTCTCCGCACATGCAAACCTTGATCTCCATGAGCTGCCTACCACGAGTTGATTGTCTGTCACAGCATGTTATGCCCTAGCCGGGTTTGCAAAGAATTGATTGATGCACGCTGCCCGACAAGGTTGTTTGTTATGAAAAAGGAAGGTCTGCGATGCATGCAGAAGCAAAAGGAGGTGAAGGTCATGTGGGATCCGACCATGATCGTTCGCTAGGGACGGGCCGAGCTCGAGCGCCACTTCTTTGCAGTGTGGCACTCGAGCCATCTCTTCTGGTCCACCTTTGACCCATTTGTGATCCACCTGCTGAGCGCTTTGACAACCACAACACACTTTGTCTCGAACTGTCTCTACCTTTCATCACTGATTTTCTACTCTTCACGAACCACTATCGAACCTGTTCTGCGAGACAGTATTGGTCGACCATCGACTTTCAGCCGTGAAAATAACCAGCAATTCACGTAATCGAGGGCAAACACTCGAACCGCCTGCGAGGCAACATCCGCTTCACACCAGCGTCATGAACAGCGTGATACCAACCCATACGCTGTTCGCACCTCACCTCCTCGAGAACCCACGACACTCACCACCTCGCAACGGTACACACCATCATCAATCTATCTACCGACATCACCCTCTAACGTCTCCAGACTTTTACCCCACATCCAGCATGTCAGGCCGCAAGCGTAAAGCCTCTACACCGCCCGCCGATGACCGCATGTCCACCTCTCCCACGACCTCCCCATCCGTCTCCCACCGCACACTTCCTCCTCCCTTACAACCACGAACAAAACGCACCCGCACAGCTATCGCCACAGGCCGACCGCTCGAGCTCCCTCGGCTCCTCGAGACACTCTCGCCCGCCGATCTCCGCTCAGTGATCACCCAGCTCTGCTCCTCCCACCCCTCTCTCACAGGCATTGTCACATCTCTCGCCCCGAGACCGACACTCGAGTCCACTCTCGCCGTCCTACACAAATACGAAGAATCCTTCAAATCCTCTTTTCCCTTTGGCAACCGCCCGACC
The DNA here is from genome assembly GCA_029448695.1 of Elsinoe perseae. NCBI lineage: Eukaryota > Fungi > Ascomycota > Dothideomycetes > Myriangiales > Elsinoaceae > Elsinoe > Elsinoe perseae. The sequence goes on from JARDAA010000130.1 coordinate 53,036, forward strand.
AGCGACTACACCTACAACCGAGTCAAGCCGGCACTGCAATCCCTGCTCGACGCCCTAAAGGATTTTACCCCATCCTTCCTCCCGCCGCAGGAGGCCCAGACGAACGTCTCTCTCGCCTACCTCGACGCCGTGACAGAGATCGTCCACGGTTTGCCAGACTGGGATACGCCTAGCCACAACCGGGCGAAGGAGGAGGCGTATGAAGAGCTGGGTGCGGCGTGGGCTGGGGTGGTGAAGGAAGCGATGAAGAGGAGTGGCGGGATACAATTAGGGTTCGTTGGGTGGGAGGATAGAGTAAGGAGGCACCATGAGCTTAGTGGCGGCCGACTGCAAGGTGCTGTGGAGGAGCTCAGGAAGGGACTCGGTGTGTGGGGTGGTGCACCTATGGGAACAGGGATGGGGATGGGTGCTGGTATGGAAGAACGGGAGAGGGTCAGAAGGGAGCTGTTGAGCGGGAATTATGGGACGGGGATGGTCGGTGGGCAATGGTAGAGTTATCACTCTCCTTTATGCCCCATCACTTCCCGGTCACATGCACATCCCGGGCAGCATCCCAACGAGGTTTGGATCAGGGACATGGCATCGAGAAGGAGGCAAGCTTGCATGGCTGAGGCAAAGCTATCACTGACGACATGACGACTTTCTTACGCATAAGCCTCGCGGCACGGCAGGGCATCTTTTTCGCTATGGACGGTAATCTAGGAGGATTTTAATGATGGATGAGAACATACACAGGTGGCGCGGGAAGCTTTCGTAGCTGCGCTTAGAGGTATACTGCACAGTGGATCACTATGAATGGAATGAACATCTACATTACCCTGTAGTCGTCTGACTTGTGTGTCTACCTGCTCTTTACCCTCCCTTCTCATTCCGTTCACTTTGACACTCTATGCCGCCATGTTCGGCCTATTTATGCCCGCGCTTGAGCTACCTGGAGTGGCTCGACAATGATCACGATCACAAGTAGCACTACACAGACCTTAGAAGTGCACAGTATTCAAAATCAATGTATGATTTCCATAATGTCCCCTAACCAGTGCCAGCCAGCCAGCCTTCACTCTGAAAGAAAGCCATCCTTTCTCGAGATCTCATGCAACAACTTCTCTTGATCATTGCGATCACACCACCTACCATCTCCCACAACAACATCCGAGCACCGGCATGCGGGCGAAGAAAAATCGATCGAGGGCATTATTACATATTCCCGTAACCGTTTCCGATATCATTACGAACAGATCGTCTCGCTTGCTTCACGTCTCTATCAAGCCTCTTCCTCCATTCGCATCTCATGCAGTGACTGCTCTACGCAACCCGGTCCCTATCCGGCGGGAGCTCATGCACCTAGCCGTCCCCCGGCAAAAAGTTTCTCTCATTCCCCGCCAGCTCCTATGCGTTACCCGGCTTCTCTTCCGTGTCGATGTGCCACACGACGTAGTTGGGCAGACCGTAGACGCCGTAGCCTGCTCGTTTGGCCATTTTCGCGAAACCTTCTGTTTCGGCTTGGTTCTCGAAGGCGTAGCAGGGGAAGTTGATGCCTGTCACGAAAATCAGATCACATTCTAGCTGTAGAGGAAAAGGAAGGAGGAGACTCATACCAGATCTATGCACCTCGGCCTTGACGAGGATGTTCACGCCCCCGATACCGTCGAGCGGGATCTCGACGTCTTTGTTCTCGCGCCAGTCGCCCATCTTGGCCATGTACGTCCTTCCGGTCTGGTACTCTTTGTAGCCCTCTGCGAGGACGACGTCTTTGTCTAGGGAAGCGGCGAGCTTGAGGCCTTGGTCGGATTCTTGCCATGAGTTGTAGTCGAAGCGACCTTCGATGTCGACGCCATTTTCATAGCGGTGGAACCAGACGTCTGGTGATGGTTAGTTTCAGGGATTGTTGGGAAGGGAATGAGAGTCTTACTCGGTACAAGCACGTCCCTGTTATGGGCCATAAAGTCCTCGATGATGGTCTTGGGCGAATCCTTGATGTCAATGTCACGCCAGTACACCCAGGTATGCTCTGGCTTCATGGCAGAGCTCAGCAGATAATTTCTTGCGCGTCCCATAGCCTTTCGTCGAGGGCCTTGTGCGGCGAAGCCGTGTCTCTCCTCGACGTTCTGGCCGAGTGTCACACCAAAGTCCTTCTCGACGATGAGTGCGCTGTGAAAAGCCACGCTATCAGGTCTTGACTGCACACGCTCCAGCTCTTTTGATAGTACTGCCATGGTGTCGTCGGTGCTGTCCCCAACAAGGAAAGCCAGGTCAATCAGACTGTGGTCGTAGGTGAGCTGCGAGAGGAGGTCGAAGTGCTGCTCGATATATGGTGCAGCGTCCTTTAGAGGTGTGAGGATAAGGACTCGTTCAGTACGTTGCTTGCCCTTTGGTGGGGTCTCAATCGCATTCAGGTCGACGTGCTGGATATCTGTCGAATTGATCTCTATAGGATCATGATGGTTGAATATTACTGGTGTTTGAAGATGTGATGTCCACTGTGCTCGCTCGTTCGGCGTCATTTGCATTGGTGACTTTGAAGGACCAAAGCAGTAGAATCTGCGTTGGACGTGTCAGCCTGGTCAAGACAGAACAACATCGGATGTCCCAGGCGAAGAGCTTCATAGCTCAAGCGTCTCGTGTGTTTGATGCTTTCAAAGGCTTCTTACCTCTGAAGGTCACCGGCTGTCCCGCTTAAACTCCGCCAGAGTAATACGACAATCGCGCCGATCGCAACGAAAAGGAAAAAGCGTGTCTTTGTAAGGAAATACCATATCGCTCTCGTGGGCGGTAGTCGCGCCTTTGCAGACTTCCACGTGATTCCACCTTTTGGTACAAGCATTTTGTGTGCTGTTTACAGCTGTAACGAGCGTGGGTAGAAGGGGTGAGCGCCTTATTAGGCGAGGCCGAAGAGGCGCTCAAAGATGGTCGTTTCCAGAGCCAATCGTGCTTTCACAGGTCCAGCAGAAAGAGAAAAGAAAGAGTATCGGTGCTTGATCGGTCCAGGCAAGTGGTCGAGGGGATACGAGGTGAGATGGAATTGTTGAGGACAAAAGTCGTAGTACGCGGAAGGCTCTCTTGAGAAATGAAGTCGTAAGCTTGGCGCAAAATCCACAGAGTCAGCCAAAGTAAGCCTTCCAGAGCGCAAGCGAAGTCCGTGATTCGTTGGCGGCGACTGTCTCACTTATCAAAACACAACGACTTGTGTCAGTGCAAAACATGTCAAAAGACCTGTCAAAACAAGAGAATTTGTGGTAGATCTGGAGAAAAGGTCATGTACCTTGTTCCTATTGAGCCGTCCGGGCCGAGATAGCCACTTCCACAGCTAAAGAATGTATCTATCTACCAGAATCTTTCTACCTTTGGTTCGCGGAGTACTAGTCAAGCTTTAGACACTTTCAGGTCAAGCAGTCGTTCGCAGCGATTTTGACGGAGGCATAGAACTGTCTAGGGTTTCGTAACCCTATTTAGGACGTGCATGTTCAAGTCTAGACACCGCCGTCATCGCTCCTCCAATACATCATAAAGAAGCAGCCTATCATGTCTGGTCCGGCAGCTATAGTGGTCCCGGCAGTAAGGCGGCATACCTCCACGGTCATCGTCGCTCACGGTTTGGGTGATAGGTACAAGTACTAATCAACCTTGCATTGGCACGAGCTGATCGGATTCCAGTGGTGCTGGATGGTGTGATCAATGATCTAACCCTTCTCGTTCTAGAATCTGATGTCTATTGATAGGTCCTTTCTGTCAGAGACCTGGCGACAGAAGAACAAATTCCCAGAGACAAAATTCATCTTTCCAAACGCTCCGACGATACCGATCACTATCGTACGTGTGAAAAAACGCATGTCGTTGCAGAACGTTGACAATCTTCTAGAACATGGGTATGAGGATGCCAGGATGGTATGATATAGTAAGACCTCGAGATCAAGCTGTTCGCCACCATTCTCCAAGCACGACGAGAGCGCGTGCGAGCTGTACACTGACCAATCCCCTTTGCAGGTATCATTCGACGCACTTCAAGAAAGCGAAGACGAGCCGGGCATCAAGAGATCTCAGGACTATTTCCATGGCTTGATTGCCAAAGAGATCGAGGCCGGCATCCCATCCGAACGCATCGTACTTGGAGGCTTCAGTCAGGGCGGCGCCATGTCACTCATATCAGGTGTCACTGCGCCTGTTAAGCTCGGAGGTATCTTTGGTCTATCGAGCTATCTCCTACTGAAAGGAAAGATCCGAGACATGGTTCCCAAAGAGAATCCCAACAAAGTCCGTTCATTGCTTCGGGAGTGGTCCTGACGTGCTGACCTTGCCAAGGATACGCCCATCTTCATGGGCCATGGAGACATGGACCCTATCGTGAGATACGAATGGGGCCAGCAGACAGCTGCGAAACTGAAAGAATGGGGCTGGAACGTTGACTTCAACACATATGGCGGACTACCTCATTTCGCTGCTCCAGAGGAGATTGATGACCTCGAGAAGTACCTGAAGGAGAGGATACCGGACCAAGGAGACAAAGGATCGCTCTGACTCGCAATAGAGAATCAGGCATCTAACGTTCCTGGGCAGTATGATCTGTTCATACTAACTTTACTGGTTGCTGTCTCCGTATGGTTGTTCTGTTTCAGAAATACAGGTAGAAGATACAAGACCGAATGATAAGAGCATTATTTGCAAGACCAGATCAGCATCCGCAAAAGCAAGAGCAAAAAAAGCATCTCATTGTTCTGCCATTTGAAAGCAGCAAGCCCGCACCGAGCGACCGGGAGCTTTTGTCGATTGCCGGCCGCACCATATGGTCAAAGTGTGGAGACTTTCATTTAAACAGTGACCCTCCGACGCAGCTTTTAATTTGCTCTCGTCTCTGGCCCTGCCTGATTCAAGTGCTTCCTTCGCCAAATCGCCAAATTGTGGCGCTCACACTCTCTGGCGCCATGGACCAGCCAATCCCATCCATCATGCAACCGCAGATTGCTTGGTCCAGGCCCAAGGGTTTTTCTGGCACATCCGCCGGCTGGGTGTGCTCTTCTGCCTCGTGGCCAACAACATGATCAGCATACCTCTCTTCAGCCTGACGTGAATGGTACAACGTCACAGGATGAAATACCATCGAAAGCATCGATACTCTCCAGACAGGTAGTAAGCCTATCCAATGGCCTCGGAGTTGAAGCGGTCACCGTCCTTCTCGTTGCGCAAAAGCTTCGAGTCGACACGGTTCAGGCGAAAACATGCAGACTCTACAGCGACAGCACCAGACTCCGAGCCGCCGCCACCGGTGCCCGCATTACCAAGAGCAGCAACGACACAATTTGATGAACCTAAAGTCGAAGGTCCAAAATTGTGGAAGCGAAAATCAGTGAGAGAACTCTGGAACCAAACACTCGCACCAAAAATATCCAGAAGGGGCAAACGAAGAACGAGAGTCAGTGACACTGCCAATTCGCATATTCTGTATCATAACGATTCCAGGTCGAGCACAATGGATCAAATCGACAGAGTCGCGTGGTCAATTTCGCCGCCATGGCCGAGCAGGACAGATACTCTCGACGGGATGACTCCAGCGAATTTTCTTTCGAGCCGTCGACGGTAAGAAGCTCCGCCTACTCTGGCAGCGATACATTCAAGCCCCTAGGTGCACACCCACCACCTGTACGAATGGCCACTGTACGGGAAGAATCCAATGCTAGATCACTCCGAGAAGCAGATCTGCGAAAGATGTTCTTCGGAGCTCCTTTGTTCGCGGTCGCCGGCTCCAGAGACTACCCGAAACCTGAAGCGACGTACCGTGATCAAGATCCCGACAGCACACAGGACGGACGTGATGCATTAGACTTTCAGCATAGCTCCTTCGAAGTGGCAACTTTGCAGTCTGTAGATGGCGACGGTTTTCCCAACAGCATCAAAGGCGTCAGCAATGTGCTTGAGATACCCAGCATGCTTGGTTTGCATGGTCTTGAGCCAGGCACTGTCGGCATGGATCATTTCTTACAGATGCCGCTCGCCGTGCCAAAAGAATCGGTCAAGGAGGCCAGGTCCCATTCGAATCGACTTGTATTGCAGACGGACCCGGAATCAATAGGGCTACGCGCTGTCCAGGTCGAGCGCCTCATAGACAGATTGACGGAGTTGGGCGATCTGCAACAACAACAAGACATCGATGAGCAGGAGCTTCACACTGGCATCAACGAACAGAAGGCGTCGGAAATGTATGCGGACCTTTTTGCAAAGCTACTAACGCCTCCGAAATACAGTCCCTCAGCCGATAGCGATCCGACCGGACTGGACGTGCAGATCGTGGCTCTGCTCAAAGCGCTCAATATTTCCGGATTATGGTATGATCTCAGCAATCCTGATGAGCGATTGAAGGTAGGAAAGACAATCTGGGCAGCGCTGGGCGAGCCGAATGGTGTCGAAGTCGTCAACGACCGTAATATTCTTCTATTCCAGATTACTCTTGCGGCAGAGCTCCTGACTCGACTTGAGCTAAATCAGGCAGCCTCGGATAGTGACTCCGAAGACGGTGCTATTCGGAGGAGAAAGCCCACCATAAGTCGCAAGGTCGCATGGGACCTGATTCTGGCGAAGCGGTTTCTGCAAGAAATTTGCATAGCACCGGCTACAGTTGACGGTGCCAAAGGCGGTCGGGACCCCAATCGAAGCAGCTTGTTTTCCATGATGTCCTTCGTCACAGCTCGAGAGGACTTCGAGGAAGACGAAGAGATCCAGCCCATCCTGTATCCACGGCATGAAAAAGCCCAGCTCAACGGATTGCTGTCGTTCGCGATGGCTTTGACTTGGCCACATGTGGATGAGCTGAAGCAGAAGATTGCCAACAGAGTTAAGGAGAGTGAAGAGGGCACCAGACAGACCTACACTACGCCGGTCGGAACACCGGCATTCAAGCCGGATGACCGAGACAGCTATTTCGGGGTCCTAGTCCGACCCCATCTTGGTCGCAACATCACGGCACAGTCAGTGCAGCTACTACCGCCCGCAGAGCAGGATCAATCAGGTACACTGAATGCAGCTGGTTGGCTAAGTCGCTCGTGGCTCACGGGGCTAGTGATGCCAGGAGAGTCTGCCTCGCATCTCTTGATCTCATCGCTGCTCGAGAATTCATCAAACGCACTCTCTGCTCTTGGCGATACGGCTAACCTGACTGGTGGATTTGTCTACTGCAAACGATCGTACTGGTCCAAGTCATGCGTGGTCGGTAGGGTGTTGGCGGCCTTGGAGAACGTGCAAGACTGCATGGGCTGGATAGCAGCACCGTCACCTGAGCCATCACATGACGACGGCTGGATCAACGTCTCGTCCTTGCCGTTAATGGTAGACAAGCCTAGGATAAAGTCTGCAGGACTCGTCGCTTCCTCGTCCGCGCCGTACCCCGACCCTAAGGCAGAGGCAGTGCAAGAGTCCGATTTTGTCTGGCTCAGCGATGGTCCGCCTGTCCTCGGCAACGAAATCCGCCACCATGTCCTCACTTTCGAGTCATCTCCTACGACCTTTGAACTTTCGACTCCTGTCCCTCATGTTTCTGCAAACGACAGCAGCTACTCGGAAGATCCCAAGACTGTCTCCGCGCTCCCGACCAGCCAGGCCGTCATCACCTTCACCCCACCTCGCAGTACCAAGCTCAGCAATCTTACTGTACCTCTCAAGTATGATGTCTACTTTGTTGCATCTCAGCCATGCTTTCCAAAGATGCGAACCCCGCAATCAACTCCCAAGAAGAGCGTCACTATAGCCGGCGACGAGAAGCGTGAGAAGAAGGATAAGGAGCTTCCTGCGCCGCCTTGTCATCCCGTTTTGAAGAACTACAGGTTCGAGGTCGTGCCTGCTCTTGTGTTGCTCGGTGATGATGAGCGTGTGACGAGATTCGAGGATGTAGACGCGGACAAGGAAATACCTGATGGCCGGCAAAGGCAGGATTCTGGAGCTGGACGAAGTCCTCGAATCAAGTCAGACGACGGCAGCCAGATCGATGGTGTACTAGTCCTCGACTGCCGAGGTAGCGGTGACTTGCAGTTGCTGGCAAGAGCTTGGTGTGCCAAAGTCGGCCAGCATGCGCTCATCGGCAGGGTAGATCGGACATGTTTTGGCTGTTGCATCAGGGAGGCAAGAGGGCTTGGTATCAATGTCATTATCCGGATATAGGGCCGGACTAGCTTCTGGTGTTTTGGCGACTCTCGTGTAAGGTCACTGGCATGTCTCTTTCGATTCAGAAGTGTTACTGGCGCCCTTGGAGAATTTCGACCTCATCGCCTCACGATGGCAACCCGACATGTGACAGCGCACCAGCCTCCCACCGACGTCACAACTACACCACGTATGATCACAGAATAGCCAAGTATATGTTTCATTGGAGCGCCCGTCACTCTCAGCGAACAATCTAAGAAGCCCAGTCGGCTGGCCCACCAGTCCAGATTGTCACAGCGCTGCCTATCAAGCCAAGCTAAACAGCCGAGTTTGTATTGTCAATCGCTACAGTTCGAGATTGATGCACTCTAAAAGAGTGAGATCTTGACGCGAAAGCCATCCAATCTCTCGTCTTACGATTCTAGGGAGAGTACAAACGGTCATGTGGTGGACAATTCTTTTATGCATTTTCCTGGCATGTCAAGGGATGGTTGGGTAGGATCACATGGATTGCATGTTAGGCCGAGGATATCTCAGTGGGACTTCACTTCGATGTACTTTTTTACTTAGTCCGTACAGAGACAGAATGTTCCATTTCAATTCTTGACTTTATCTCATGATACCTCATATCCAACACGCCATTTGAAACTCTCCCTTGCTGATGTCTGCCCTTTGCATATATGATTATATATGGCGTTACATTGAGGGACCTGCGCATACACTTCTCATGCCGTTTTACACTTAGCACAAAGGCTGATCAGCACACATCATTTATACATAACGCTCATATATCGAACTCAGTATTTAGGATACGCAACACAAGAACAAGTTTCGTTTTGCCCAATGAACATGCTACACATATCTGAAATATGCATCTTCACACTGCGATGCTGCTTGACATTGTGTATCAGTATTACAGATTCGTCTTCGACCATTCGATTCTTCGTTTCTCCCTCGTCCAGAATATCTTACCCTGTCCCATCCTGCCTACCTCACATCAGTCTCCTGCCCTCTTCACCATCTCGGTGCTAGACAATCCGTCACCATCCCCCTTCCCCTCGTCTACTCTCACACCTCACCTTACTCTGTACATGATCATCCCTCGTCCCAACTCCAACTCCCAAAACGGTCCCAAAACTAAAGTAGCCCCTCCCCTCTCTCCCCCACAAAAAAAGCCTTGGTCGTTTCCTCTTTCGCACCGATACTCTCAAATCCCGAACCTACTTCCCCTCAGAAAAAAGAACACATCCCCCTGTCCCGCCTTGACTGTCTTCCCCGCGATCAGAGCCGTGACAGTGAAGTTCCCTCCAACACAAGCTTCATCCCGTCGTAGGAGTAGGTATACTCCAGCGGCTCGCCTTTCACTAGGTGGAAGTAAACTGCTGACGGGGGATTGCGGAGTTTTTCATCTTTATTGGAGGAGGTGTTGTTGGGGGACGTAGGGGAGCAGGAGGCGAAGGAGGAGGAGGACTGGAGGAGCTTGAGTAGGCTGCTGGAGGAGGCGACGTCTCCTGGGGAGGCGTTGGAGTTGGCGATCAAGGGGGGAGAGAAGGTCTGTGATCGCTTTGGGAGGTGGATCATGTATCGAAGCGTGTCTGCGTTGGAGGAGTCGTAGGTCGGGACGAAAGAGGACATAGCTGCTCTGCGCTTTGTGTACTTGCGTGTTATGCCGGTGCCGTTGATGGGAGAAGCTGGCGGTGATGCTACTGTGAAAGTGTATGGAATCGTTCGAGGAATAAGAGCAATGGAGGACCATGAGACGTACTTACGCTGCTTCACCATAGTGGGAAGCGACGGACTTACTGGCTGTGAAGTGATTGAAGCTTGAGTGATGCGGAGAACAACGAAGTTCACTTGCTCTCACAGGAGCATATAGGCAGCCCTAAGTAGTCGCATGAGGGGGTCGAAGAAAGTTTTGGTCGCGATAGGATGCGATTGCCGCTTTGGGCGAAAAGATGCATCGGGTCTTGGCTGCATTAGGGCATCATAAGTCTTCAGCCATCCATCGGTTAGTCCCATATCGCGCGAGCTTGTTCAGTACTCTATAGTGTAAAGAAAGGAAATCGTTGCTCTTTCATAAATCATGTACGTGATGGAAATCCAAGACGAGAATGAGTCGCGGCTAGAAAATGACCAGTCTTCTTCTCCTCCCAATCGTACCAACCTGGCTATGCTCATGGTGGCTCTGGAAGAGCCCCATTCCCACCGCCGGCGCCTTGCTACCAGACCGGATAAGCATTCAAGGTTCTCAAAGCAGAAATTGAGGGTGCAGATGTACAAAGAAAGTTGAACAATGGTGTCAGTCTCCGAGGTCAGTCGTTGTCTGGTTCGGAGTAGTTGTCCTTGGCTGGACATAATGTCCTCATCCGAGCAGTACTGGAAAGTCTTAGCATCCCAACCTTGCTAGCAGGTTCGACAGCTGAATAAATATCCACTCACCTTCCCAACCATGATCGTTCATCACCCCCAACCAGTGCAGTCGTCCGCTGACATTATACTGCGAATTCATCTCATCGCTCCATTCCCGTACTTGCGGCCACGACGGTCGCGACATCATTATAGGAAACAGCCCCTCGTTCATGTCGACATCCATGTTAGGCTGGAAGGTACTGAGGCCAAGTCCACCAGTACGAGAATCCATCGAGTCATTACGTCCAGCGCGGACATGCCTTGGGAGCCCTATCTCATGCGGATTGGCAGTCGGGACGAGTCGACGAGGTGCAGCGCTGTGGAGATCGCGTCGCGCCCACACCTCTTCGGTGATCTCCATGCACTTGTCGATACTGCCGATCTGGAGTCGTCGCCCCATGGCCTTCCAGCGGTCTCGGACCCATTGCCGGTCTTCGTCAGTGATGGCCTCGCAACCAGCAGCCATGAGTGGGAAGATGTGGACAATTAAAAATCGACTCTGAGCTGGCACAGTTGCAAGAAGTTGCAAAACCTTCTTGGCCATCTGCGATGAAGTTGCCGATGGAATTTCCGGGACGGTTTGATGCAGATACAACAGCGTGGCCCATTGATACGCACGAGCGGTCTGAAGAGCATGAGGAACAGTACTTGTCGGATCTTCTGGTTCCTCGATGAAATCGGGCGGATCCCAAGCCTCGAGCTGCTCCTTTAGTTCCAGAGCCAGAGTGATGATCGCTGGAGAGTTGGATTTAGACCGGCGCACACGGCGTGCCAGATTTGCTGTCCTGCCAATGATCGGGAACAGAGTGCTGGCGCAGCCCATCAACGGATCGAGCTGAGCATCTACACCCATGCCGAAGTCAATGCCGAATCCTTGCTGCTCGATGTGAGGGTTGCCAAAAGCAGTATAAATCTGCTCGTAATCATCGGTCTCGTCTTGATCGGTCGATGTAAGTCGCGCAATGACGTCCATGTACACCCAAGCATTGCAGAGGAATTTGAGTCGAGCAAGTCGGAGGCCTTGAAGAGGATTGTTTTTGTGTTCTTCCAAGGCCTGACGGATCATCATTCTCGCGCCCTTGATGTGCATGTTGCCGCTTGTTGTATGATGGTTCCATCCGTCTGCAAATCCGAGAGCGAGTGAGGCCGCCAGACGGGCTTCTCGATCGATCGACTCATCCCTCAGGCCTTCGTGCAGGTTGGCAATAGCTCTGTCATTATGCTCTCGACCGACGATGCGAAGACGGGGCTCATGACGCGCCCCATGAAAAGCTGCGAGAGCGCATACAGAGTGGAAGAGGGCAAGAGAGTCCCGAGCCATCGGCCACAAGAGGGTTCTCCACGGGTTTTCTGTCGGACCATCTTTGACTGATAGGATACCGCAGGTGAGACGGTCGAAGTGCAGGGTGATAGTTTCTACACTATCCATCGCAAACGATGGCTCCTGAGGAAGGAACGCCATCTGGATGTTTTGGGCTAGGCCTGTAACAGTTCTTGGTGACAGCGCCAAGGACGAGCTGCCAATAGGATGATCAAGATCGAAAGGGTCGTAAGGCATCTGCGTGGAGAAATCTGGGTCGCGAGTGATCTCTTCGTCAAAATCGTTCGGATCCATCGTGGGGTCAAGCGGATCGTCAGATCCTGACATCGGATTCCATATGGACGATTGATCGAGGTGGGTCGGAATATCTGCGATGGCAGGCATCACTATGTCCTCAGTGAGACTTGCCAGAGCATCATCAGGTAAGAGCCCATCAGAAGCACTTCCAGGAGGACTTGCCAAACCAGATGCTACGACGCAGGGCAAGGTGGGATGGGGGGCAACATGAGATCGAGGCGGCGAAAGGGATGCTGAATGGCGAGATGAGCCTTGAGTGCCATTCGTAGGTGTCGAAAAGGCCGACTCAGGCTTGCCATCAATAGACTCTTGCGCATCTCGAGGGCTGCAGGACTGGTCGGATTTTGGAGCTGCTGGGACAACTTCTGATTGAATTCCAGATGTCGGAGATCCCTGATCTTGGAGTGCATCCTTCTGCAACGGTTTTGGCTTCTTAGCTAATAGCAAAAAATTAGCGCCTGAAAGCGTGCACAATGTGCGGGGTTGAAATCTAGACATACGCTGCTGTGCCCCAGCTTTGCTGCCCCCGTGCTGGTGAAGAGATACGGTCAGGTCTCTGAATTGAAAGTTGGTCTTGTAGCCAGGACACTGAACATTGCGTCTCTTGCAATTATCGCACGTTGGTTTCTTCTCGTCGCATTTGAGTCGCTTATCCTTACAGGCTTGACAACCTTGAAACTCGCATCAGCTCGTGTCAGCGCTTCGTTGACCGTGTCCAACTCACCAGTCCGACTCTTCGTCTGCTTTGGTTTGGCAACGCGGTCGTTACCTATTTTCAAAGTATCCTTATTGACGCTCTTCCTCCTCGGCGAGGTCTTTTTCTTCTTGACCGGGGCAGGGTGAGGCTTGTCGTCATCTTCGTTCTCATCGGTTTTTGAATCTGGCGGAGTTGGAGTTGGCTTCAGCAGTTGAGATGGGGAGGGATAGACGATGGGATCTTCCATAAAGCCATAGACGAATATCAGGTGAGGTGCGCAATCGCACGAAAAGTGTCCTTGCAGAGATGTTGGGGAGAATCGACGTTGGGGTGAAGAAGTTCAGAGATATGATATGGACGAGACCAGATAACAACCAGTCGCTTTAGCCCCCCCCGAGGCGGGGTCGTCTCGTGGTTCACATCTAGGTGATTGCTGATAGGTCCGTCATCGGCCAGATTTGCTCTTTCCGCGACGTGTAATCAGTACATACTAGCGATAGTCTCGAGTCAAACCTGCATAAATGCTTGATGGGATTGCGAATGATCGAGAAATGGATGGCGAGGTCAAAGAGGAGATGTGTCCAAGGCTGAATGAAAATGATCACAGAGCAGATGAACAGAATGGGCGGGGTGTGGCCTGTTTGGCGGGCAGAGCCGCACAGCAAATGAGAGCTTCCCAGTGTATATTGCGTCCCAAACTCTTACAGGGTTCATGGCATGTGTGAAGTTGTGGTAGTTTATCTTGTCCTCACGAACCTTGTCCGACTCCGAGCCATGTCGTGTCATGCATGGAAGCGACTCGGAAGCGGCCTTATCGATCTGCTCTTATCGGTACAACCACTACCGTCTCATGTCCACGGCAGAATGCCGGAAAGCCACGGAGGTTTTTCTCTCCAATCTTTCATCCTATTTCTCCTTATGAATGGGATCAGCGACAGGCGTTGATCAAAGTCTTGTCTTGTTGATCAAACGTGACGTCTTTAAAGGGCCCCACAGGTCATTCTCCCGGCGCTTGTGGTTCGTTCACATCTTCACCGGTTGCAAAGTGGAGTATTGCCTCATGTTGAGATACTTCTGTACGACACACGAGCGTTGTCCACAGATGTGGGATCGGTGATGATGAAGCCGACGCAGTGTGCCCGTGCTAACTCAGCGAAAACATGCCCTGGATAAACACAGCGAAGGCAGATCAAAAGACCCAATGGTTCGAGACCACGAATGGGCTTGGATGGCTTGGATTTCGATACAGATGACCTTGTGTGGCTGCATCGTTTCTCGGCATCATATCTTGGCCTGCATTGGGCGCTCTAACGCCGTGGCTGCATCCGACCAGGCAGCTTAACGATCAGTAGAGTTCTCCACTGCTACGCCGCACAAAGTGTCAGAGTGTCGTCTACTGCCATTGCGTGATACCAAATGATAAGTGAGTAGAGTGGAAGGACCTCGACTGCCTTGTCAGACACGCGCGAGACAGTTCCTATGGAACGATCATGCGGTTCCTCAATGATCATGTGCCCTACGATACAGTGCCTCTAGATCGTGCAATGGAAAATAGTAAATTCCTCATCTTGCATGACCTGCGTCTCGTGGCTTTCGCCTTAGGTAATACTTACCTGTTACCCCAGCACGCAATTTCTGCTCGTTGGAGCTTCTCCGACGCCGTGTCTCGTGCATCCGATAGAGTGAATGACCCTGAACAGTCTTGGAGGCGCCCCAAGCATGCTGCGGACTGCTAAATCGTTGAATTTCCAGGAGAACAACAGTCGATCTACTTACAATTGGTGGACATCTTCCAATCGGATGAATCTGCTGCTTTTGGATGCCGGTAGCAGATTAGAAAAAGCAGGGACAAAGGTGGCATGCATCCGGGCGAAGACCGGCCGACTATCTACAACCAAGCCAAGAAAAGTAACGAGCTAGCGATCTGTTAGTGGCGCTGGCTTGTGGGCGCCCAGTCTCCACCACTTTCCAATCCTTTGGCCTTTATTCTAATCGAGGATGTTGTTATTTGGCACACGACGACACTGAACAATGACGATGGCGGGGTCATCGCTAGCTCCCGATCTGTCAAATCAAATACAGGGATGAGTCCCAGCAACATGGGATTGGAGAGCTGCCTGGGTCTTTGATTGGTGGTCCCTTCGGACGCCATCCTCCTTTCGACCCACCATACGCAGTCCATACGCAGTCCATACGTGCCTTTTCCTGCCACTCGAGACGGCATGACCGGCAGTCGTTTTCATGTAGCAGCGTTGTACATTTGACCGGCAGAGACCAGATGCTGAACTTTGATCATTTGCGCATTGTCTTCCGCTCTGCAACGGTGGCAGGGCAGTAGCGTAATCGCAGCAGCGCAATCGCAGCAGCGCAATCGCAGCAGCGCCGCGGAGGAATTGGCTGTTCGCGTTGACTAGAAAATATCGAACAATTGAATGAAACACATGAGACGACCCACCTGACTGATATTTCAGAGGCGTTGAGGACTTTTTCGGCCGTTGATGAATACGACCGTTAGGTCCGAGGTTACGGACAATTGACTGTCTGAGCCTATTTCCTAAATCTCGTCGCGAATCTCTTGGCCTTCCAACGGTTCATGTTTCTGCGTGTCATGCAGCACATCCAACGAACATTGCAAGGTGTATGAAGAAGCACAGATTATCGAGCTAGACGCGTGGCTTCCCGAGACAAGCTTTCTCCTGCTGGTTCAGCCGCTGACACAATGTGCCATCTGAACCAATACTGGGCAGCACTGTGCATCCCTGCGTTGGAAGTGGAAAAGGACACAGGTGCAGCCGATAACCGGCGCCTCACGTCCGTAAGGCAGATTGTTGTTAGACGAGAACCAAGACGGTCCGTTCGGCATCCGTTCAGACTTGGACTCATAGATGCGTGTGACGGTGGCGTCTCCCACCAAGACCGTCAACCAGATTGCAACCCGATCAAGTCGGCAAGTATAGTAGTTGTAGTGGGCAGAAGCTGGGGCAAGAAATCTAAAATGCCCTCAACAGAGCTGTCGAGTCATTCCTCGTTGCCCCGCTGCGAAGATCATGGATCCCTCAATGAGCCCGCATCCCAGCCATTGACAGGCAGACAGGCCAGGGGACGGACGTTGACCTTTCTCTGGTCGCCTTTCGGTTACAAGCGTGGGCCCCAGCACCCGTCCGGATATAGCGTGCGTCAAAAGAAAGCCAAGTGATCGGATGGTACTTTAGGTTGGACCAGGAGCCACACCTCATGTACGGGGAGCCACAGGGCTATCAGCGCTGCGGACCAAAGGTACCTAGACTTTTCGCTCTCTGAACGTCATCCGAGCTCACGGGGCGCATAACACAATTTGAAGAAAGGTCTTTTGCCCAGTCCATACGCATTGCTGGGTTCGGCCACTAATCTCTATCCAGGTAACTAGCTCCGCTACCAAAACATCACTCCTTAAGAAGGCTCTAGGCGGGAGAGGTCGCGGCATTGGCTCCGCTACTTCAATTGAAGAAACTGTTCGCCAGCTCAACTAAGCTCTGTCCTCTAGCTTTGCTGTCAGAAAAAATCATTGCCCCTCGCCGACCAAATAGCTCTGGTTTTCATGTCACAGCAGTCTCGCCCTTCTCCCCTCGCAACACCATTGATCTGCTAAACAGCTGCCGTCTGCCAGCTCGGATACTTTCCACTTAGGACGATCCCTGGTACCTGTCACGATCCAAAGGGCTGGACTTTACTCAAAGACTCTTCCAATTAGCTGCCGTCTGCCGTTGGCACATCCGCCTCTGCATACTGACACCATACACACACACTCATAACATTCCTGTCGTTTTCGAATTTCAAACTTCCCCAGCTTCACAAACGACCACTTTTTGACTCCAGGTTATCGCTTCGCTTCCGCCTGCCACGACACCGTCATACTTGTTCTTTCTTATGCTTATACCTCTATAAGCATTGTCATTGCAGTACTTTAGTGGTAGACGTAATCAGATAGAGGGGCACGAGTCGTTTTCAGGCAAGCTTGGATCTGGACTCACAATCTCACCACATCGATTGTGCGCTCTTCTGATCCAGGCTCAATGCCACATCTAAATCAGCGCTACTATTAAACAATCAACATTACACTCTGGTCAACAGCACAGAGCCACTCACTAGCATTGCTTAACAACTTAGCGCTGGTATACACATTCGCGACTCTAGCCCCCCCGGTACTTTTCTGGGATACTTGATCGGCCCAACTTTGGACACGACATCCTGCATCAACATGGCCTCTGCATCCCCAGACAATACAGATTCGCCGCCGTCAGCTGCCTTTGGCCGCAAGAACAAGCTTGGCTATACGAGAATATCAGTCGCGTGTGGTAAGACTGAAACCTTTCATGCGGAGAATGTTGCACTGACTGCTATAGCGCATTGTCGTCGCCGTAAGATACGCTGTGTCATGGCGGAAGGAGAAGGGGAGCGAAGGTGTGCCAATTGCATCAAGCTGAAGAAGGAGTGCGTTTTCACCACCGTCGATACCGCCAATCATTCCGATCCTCGCACCCAGGGTAAATCAGGCATGAATTCTCAGACATCCTCGGTCATGTCTCGCTCCCCCTCAGGCATGAGTCCAGACCATCGAGATGGCGTCGATCACTCCTCCCAAGGACTACCAGGTGGCTATTCCAACATGATGCCTCTGGCCGGTAGAGGCTCGGGTAAGACACACGCAGCAGAGCAGAGACTTTAGGCTGATACACAGCAGGCGTAATGATGCCTGGGATATTACCACCAGAGCAGATGAGTCTCCAGCGGGGCGGACATTCAGATTGGCATGCTCATCCCGTCGACATACCCACTGCTGGTTACGGCAATCCCCCAAGCCACATACAGTGGAGCCAAGCTTCTGAGCACATGCGTAATTACAGCCCAGCAGGGTATGGCCCCGGGGGTCAAAACCTATCTTATGGGTATACGGATCATTCGCGAGGAGATATGACACGCGCAGGAACTTGGAGCTCATCAGAGTCGACCGCCGCGCCCACCTATCACACTCACTTAGGTCCTACGGCTGAATACCCTGGTCAGCATCCACAGCCTGTTTATGCTACTTCGTTTGAACAACAGGCTGCGCCGATACCATCGCAATCGGTCGTGTCATCCCAATACTATTCTCAGAGACCGGCGCAAGGCCCGGCCGGTGAGGCTGGATATGGTTGGGGACTGTACCAGCACGAACAGGGGCTGGCTGGATCTCCACGGCACGACTCCATGGCAACAAATTGGTCAAGGGGCGCGTCCTACTCTGGTAATACTTTCCCCGTTGGATACGACCCACGAGGACCTCATTCCAGACATGCCAAGGGCGCCGCAGAACCACCGGGTTGAGTGTAAAATTAAGACGTATTGTCAGGATCGTGACCTCTCGAAAAAAAACTTCATTTTGGGGTCGGGTGGAAGAAATGAATCAAAGAGCATCTCGCAATGGTAATGGCAATGGCACAGGATCATTGGTCCAGCTCATGAGTCTTGACGACAATTGCGCCGCGCATTAAACAACTACGACGGAGCCGTTAGCTACACATGCAATTCCGTTGTCGATCTCGCCCTATGGATGTGTGATTGTGCAAGTCTACTATAGCGATATGCACAGGGGTTGAATTGCATCCCATGGGAGGGGCCATTTGCACCTCCTCAACAATATGTTGACACAGGCGTCTGGGATAATACGGTTAAATCTAGCACTTACGACTCGCATGATACCAGGCCTAAAAAGGCCAGTGAGGCAATATTGATCCAGGGATATAGCTGTCAATCTCAAACGGAAGGCCGAATCTGCCTCTTCATCTCGTCAGATAGCGAAATCTTGACAAATGGAGCAAGCATTCCTAACACGCAAGTCCCTACCCGCCATGTCGGTATCGACCAAGTTATCCACTCGGAGCAATCGAACGCAGGATCGTACCACGCTTCCCTCTCCATGATCCACAAAGCCATGCTTGTCCAAGACTTGATCACGCTTCTCACCGCCCGGTAATTATGTCGGCGTGAGAGATCTGGGATCGTAGCGACAGCAGAACCGTCCCTCCACAAGATCGGTGTTGCGGAAAAGACCATTAAGCCACCCCTCCAGCTGAGCTTCTCCTCCTCAAGCTCTGACTCACCCCTGTCTCTCAACGCCTTCGATACAAGCATGCACGAGTCCAGCTCGGTCGCTACGTCGGATGGCCAGAAATGTTTACCGTATGAGGCTAAGCGTCCCATAGTCACTGCCAGTTGGCAGCGCCTTTCGATCATTGGGACACGCCGCGAAAGGCGGTGATCGACAAGCACATTGTGCACACGGGACGGCCTGGCGGCTCACACCTTGACGAATAAAGCAGTGAATGGACAAGTATCCGTCCAGGACGTGACGCATTCCTGTTTGCCAAGCACAGTGAGAGGCGTACTCTGATTGCAGTGTGGTTCCTTCGACGCGATTTGTCCAGTTCCTTGTCTTTGTCGCATACCAGTGGGGCGTACACATGCTCAGATGGCCGTACTCCACTTTCTGCATACCCACACTGGACGATCCGACATCCGGCTTCCGAAACGTGGATGTACAGCTACCAAGTCTCGTGACAATCTGTTCTGGCCATGATCGCTCTACAATCACGCTCTGGGCCCAACCAGTCCATGCAAGCGAACGGCGCGGAAATAGACATTGACCACAATTGGCCATCTTGAGGAGCTATCCGTAGTCGATTCATGAAAGACTCCATGAGGTAGGAGGATCTATCTTTAGTAGTGAGCACCCACATCAAGAATGCTTCCATATCGCCTGTTAGTATGACCAAAACCACAATGTGCCCGAGACCAATCCCTCGGCTCCTGGAAGATCAGATCGACAAAAAGAAATAACACAAAATGAAACGCACTTACCTTAGCAGCCACCATCAATGATCAGTCGTAATAGCACTCATGCCAACAGAGCAAACATACTGACTACACCTCGGAGACCTGCCAGGATAGGGGACCACGGCTTCTAGAATGTATCATGATCTACAAGTGTAAAGATCATTGACAACATCCGATCATTTGCATGGTACGAGACTCCCTTGTAGCCGGTAAGGCGGACCTGGAGCATTCAAGGTGTCTGCAGGTATTGGACGAGGTTGGGCCAACAAGGCACGGCTCCTGGTATCAGCATGATGACACCACCGGCACAGCAAGCAAAATCGAACATGGCAAACATGGAAAAGATGAGATCTGGTTCCACCTGGGTTACTAAAACACCAGGAACGTCATCGATGCATGTTGAAGAATCGGATGCAAGCTGAGCAGCGTTGATAGCTCGCGAAGTGACACTGGAAATGCTCATTGCCCGGAAATACGAGCAAATGCGTTGATGGTTTGATCGGGACATGTCGTTCAAGTTGACTTTGAGAAAGGCAGAAATTGAATTCGCGCGTGGAAAGTCTAACGACAACGGCGGGGGATGATATTGGTTAGCTTGTCCCGCCGAGACAATGCGACCAATCCGTCAGCCTACTTTTTCCTAATCCACGCGAAACCAAGGTAGATTCTTGCTTGACTCGCAGCGCCCGAAATCCACCAGTGTCGATACATGACTTGAAACCTCAAGGGAGACCGCTTACAAGCCATCCGGCCACCCGTACGTCCGCAAAGGAGATCTGTTTTCATTCCGGTCAAGACTGGTACAACGATCGACCTTCTCCCCGCTACACATGGAAAGCCACAGCGATCCAACAACCGACTCTGGGCCCATTCACTCATTCCTTGCGCCATCTCCCAAGACATCCAAAGTTTTTCCGTCACGGTAGTCTCTTTTCCTATCTCCTCATATTCCCGCGCAATACAAATCTTGTCTTCGGTCTCGCCGATGGACATACTCCGCAGCAAAAGGCAACAGCTTTATCTTACCCATACCTTCCAAATACCCACCGCCGCCTTGTCGGTAAAACCCCAGTCTCCGCTCCTCACCTATCGAACGTCCCGCTTCGCGTCCTCTGGAGCCTCCGGCACTGAACGCCCCATGCTTCTTTTGTGGCTCAACCTACCTTCCTGTCCATCTTCAACTACCCAACAACCGAGCTCCAGCTCGATAGAATGCAGGCTGACGCGTCAGGATGCTTGGCAAGCAACTCCGTTAGAACCGACCTGACGCGCTAACGGGAACCAAGCCATGTCCTGCGAACCCGTTGACGAAAGAATGACACCCTACTGTAGGTATGCTCCGCGTGCTTGATTCCTTTGCATGATACATAAGAGTGCCGGACGAGTCATTGTCCCGATGTGCGACAATCGGGAAAGCACGGTCTCCAAAAGCGGTGAAGAGTGCGGAAGTGATACATCTGGCTGGCCTCGGCTGCAGTAATCAGACACGCCACGGATATGGCCTACTTCGTATGGACTAGAAGGTGGGATGGTTAGACGAAATGGCACTATCATCGGTGTGTGCGATAAGCGTTCTGCGAGCTGGCAAACAGACAAAAGGACCATGCAGGGCCGCCGCAGGAGCGTACTCCTGAATAGAGCCATCGTAGGGACGGTCCGCGGTCTGCCATGGAGCCGCACTCGACGATTCGAATCGGCCAAAGAATGACAGTCTCATACACAGGTGAGAGAGTTTGGCGGTACAGTATTCGAAAGCACTTGTTCACTCCTGCTCTGATTTGCCACCAGATGCTGTATGCCAAATAGCTCTTGAAGCCGTCCGATATCGCACAGCATATCAGAGAGCATCACCCGACGTCAAGAACCAAGGCAGAAAATCTCCTACACGTCTCCGACGATCAGGTCCCGTCAATATCCATCCCTCCAAATGCCGTGAGCGCAGAAGCGTCACACTCTCCAAGCTTCAATTTAAGCTTACTCTACTCCCCACCTCTGACCTCGTGGAAACCCTACCCTGAAGAACCATGATCTGCCGCACGTCAGTCGTCGACCCTTCTGGAACCTTTAAGACCCAGAAAGAGCACCGGGGGCGAGGCATCTAGTGGACTGCATTGTGGCTGTGTAGAGGGGAAGAAGGGTGAATCAGCGTGGGGTGGATACACCGTGTAATTCTAGCAGGGATGTCGGGCCGATCGGTGTGATGTCGGCCGAGCAGACTTGCATGTGGGGGCAGAAGTTCTTCCAATGTGAAGAATCATCGGCAGACTGCTATGAATTCACTGAGCTAGCTCATCGTACAGCCTTCATACCTCTCCCTGCTGAGGAACACGACAGTCTGTATCTAGTCACCACTCCCACGACACCGTGCGCGCTACCCTTCTCCTCACCGAAAAGCAGCATCCTCTCCACCCTGCAACGCCCTCCACCTATTCCCTCCTTTCGCGCACTCCGTCGTCCCTCCCCTCCTCGTTCCCTCCTTGTATCCCCTGTTAGCACTGAGCAAGTAATCCGCAATGGCCCGCGAAGCCAATCCCGTCCAAGCCCACGCCAAAGCCCAAAAGAGAGCAGAGCACAAAAAGTCCAAAGCCGCAACCCTAAAAGCCCGGACGGAGCGACTAGCCAAACGCAACCCGGCACGACTGGAGAAACAGATCGCCGAGCTCAAGACCTTGGAAACGTCTGGCTCGTTGCGGGCGAAAGATCAGGAGCTATTGAAGACGCTCGAGCGGGAACTGGGGTTCGTGAGGAAGGCGAGGGAGCGGGTTGGCACTGATCAAGATACGCGGGGGAAGGGAAGGGACGAGGTAAGAGGAGGGGCTGGTAGGGGCGATGGGAGAGGGGATAGAGAACGGGGGGATAGGGGCGCGAAGAGGGAGAGAGAAGAGGAGAGCGAGACGGATGAGGAGGTGAGAGGGATTCCGATGCCGAGGGATACGCCGCCTCCTGTTCCGCGACCTGAGCACCGAAGAGGGGTGGCGACGGGAGGTCAAGAGAGACGGGAGCAGAAGGGAGAGGAGGCGCAGATCACGTACTCTTCTGCACCTGTTATGCGGGATTTGCGTAAAGAGGCGACCGCCAAGTTTGCGCCGGCCCAGGTGCTGCGGAATATGGATCGGGTCAAGGGGAAAGGGGGATTGGTTGAGGAAGAAGAGTGGGAGAGATTGGAGAAGGGTGGTTATACGGATAATGCCGGGGCGGACCAGGGGGGGAAGGAAGGAGATGGGGAGGGGAGGAAGGGCGTAATGATGGAGGAGGTGGAGGATGAGGATCTCTAATCGAAGCACATGTGATGACGGATGATGAATACCTGAAAAAATGGATGGAGGAAGAGAATGTTGGAGCAAGACAGTAGACAGGAGTGATGACACGGCCGATGAACACCGGTGTTGAATGAGTTCAAGCACGAGGTATAACAGGTGTGAAACTGCAAGAGCGGAGTCACAGGAGCGTCTGGTGCTAGTGGAACACCTGCAGACAGCCACAAGTAGGCATTTGCGACAGATTGATGCGAGGAGGCAGATATGATACCCATCCGCACGACACTCGGATACATGAACTATATATTGCAATTCATACCGTCGTCCAAACCATGACCATACAATCGGCATCTATGCATGCATCGGACCAGCCGAGCGCTCTCCCGTTCTACCAAGTACATCGCACTCCCTCACCTCCTCCTCTTCCTCATCACCTCGAACACAAACCACCCACAGAGCAAAAGGAGCACGTGCCCACCAACAAAGCCGTACACGACCCCCAAATCTGTCCACCCCTGGTCAGCCTGCATTCCGAAACCCCTCAGTACCTCCCCCCCACTCGCCACAGAACAGTACCCACACTCCTCCTTCGCCGCAGGATTAAGCACATACCCTCCTCGCTCCCTCACCCACGCCGCAATATAATCCCCACAAGTCTGTTCCTCTGGCGCTCTGAACCTCGCGATCTCCTCCGCTGCACACCGTACGGACTTGTTCCCAAGAGCAGCACCCAGCATACCTTCGGCGAAGTAAGACAGTGGCGTAGCGCTGTGCATGAACTTCCAGAATCCAACCATTGTGTCTGCTTTCACTACTATGCCGTTGAAGAGGAGGCAGAGGATCCAGAGTATAGTGGCGATTTGTCGAGCGGTGGGAAGGGAAGGAGAGAGGAGAGTGATGAAGAGAGAAAAGGTACTGGTGTAGACCGTGAAAGAGATGGTGAGGAGGGCGAAGACGGCGTTGGAGCTGGCTGTAGTATTGTGGTGTAGGCCGAGCGGGTAGTAAAGGCAGATATAGAGGACGACGCCGAGAGGGATTGAGAAGAGCGTCTCGACCAGGAGGACGGAGATAGGGAGCAAAACGGGTCTATAGAAGGAGGACGGGCCGTCGTAGGATCTGTAGAGCCGAAATAAGGAGCGGGGTTGCGAGAGCGAGAGCTGAGAGTGTCAGTCGAGGAGAACGTGGGAAGGAGACAGGTATACCTGAATCAGGGGGAGGGAAACGGCAAAGACGATGAAGATGGCGAAGACTTGATTCTGTGTCCCCTGCTCGGTATCAGACTGATTACGGAAGGAGAGACCGGTGAAGAGGCCGATTTGGATTATCAGTGCAAGCTTGGTGTAGATGTACTGTGGACTGCGGTAGTAGTGGCGAAATACTCGCTTGCTGACCTCCAGGAATTGAGTGTATGTCGAGCAGACGAATTTGTTGAGCTTCATAGGCTTCCGCTTGCCAGCTGCCGTGATGGTGTGATCGAGTGCGCTGGAGGTCCTTTGCGGGGCCTCAAGACGTTCAAGCTCTTCTCGAACCCAGTAGTACTCTGGACTGCGCTTCCAAGTGCCATGCCAATCGATGACGCGCTTGGAACCCGCTGGACCGTCGATTACCTTCATCATCCACTCGGCTGGATTTTCGCCAGTTCGACATCGTTCGGCGCCGTGTCGTTCGAAATATGACTTGAGCCGAGAAGCTTCGTCGCCGATCTCGCCAAAGTAAACCGTCTTGCCACCATCATTCAGGAGAAGGAGCCTATCAAACTGTTCGAAGTTTGACGCGGAAGGCTCGTGGACCGCACAAATGACTGCTTGTACAACCTTCGCCAGACTTCGTAAGAGCTTGCACATCCTGAAGCTGGACTGGCTGTCCAAGCCAGTTGTCGGCTCGTCGAGGAAAAGAACCAAGTCCGGTTTGGCCGCCAGCTCAACACCGATAGTCACTCGTTTCCGCTGCTCTCCACTGAGGCCGTTGTCGGAAGCGCCGATAACTGCATCCGCTAATTCTTCCAAGTCTAGCAGAGAGATCACCTCTTCGACATATGCCAGTTTAGCTTCTCGAGATGTGCTCTGTCGCTGTCGTAGGAAAGCGGAAAAAGTGAACGCTTCCCGAACTGTGGAAGTCTCAAGGTGGACGTGATGCTGCTGAACGAAACCTGTCTCTTGCTGGGACGCTGCGCTACGGGGTACCCCGTCAACATGGACTGCCCCTGATACAAGACCGACGGTAGCTCGTGAAGCCAGCACGTTCAACAGTGTGCTTTTGCCCGAACCGGATGCTCCCATGATCGCCGTCAATGTACCTGGCTTCACCCAACCATCTACATGATGGAGGAGCTGCTTCACCTCCTTACCCTGCTTCACGTCGTAGCAGATATTGTGCCAGTGGAAGATGCCTTGGTCGTTTGCGACATCCTTTGTCGATACGACACTGGAGCCGCTGAGTTCGCGGGACCGGTCACCGAAGATCGTAACAGTATCGCTCAAGCTCTCCACATCGTTTCGAGCCGAATATGGATAGACCTGTTTGCGCTTCTCCGCAAAGACTATGGCCGCTCGTCTCGACTTCTGCGCTGGAACGATCTCCGTTATGATGAGGTGGCAAATCAGGAGCCCCGCCCAGAACGTGCAGATGATGGCAACATTTGTCCATTTGTCGTGTAAACTGAAACCAAAGGTAGCTCCGATGTAGGCGTCTCCGCTTACGAATGAGTCGCTAGCTTCACTGCCTCTGACAGTGCATATCTGCTGATCAAGAGAACGATTGCCATATCCGGGTTCGTGTTGCGGACAGGGAAAGTTTCGTCCAGTAAATTCGTTGATCACAAGCGAGGAGAATGCGTAGTAGACGGGATTGCTGTGTCGGAGCCAACTGTCACAGCTTTTAGCTTTGTCCTGATTGTTACAGGAACTCCTTACCTCGACCAGCCTAGCATATAGCCCCCGGGAATGGCAGATCCAGAGTATGTGGCTGTCATCAGCGTGATAAGAGTGCTTATGGCGGCTGCCTTCTTTGTTCCTCTCGTGAGACTTCCGACTGTCCTGAATACCACAGAAAGTGTAAGAGTCAACATGAAGACGACTAGCAAAAAGAAGACAAAAGCCGCTATTTCGCGGCGTAGATGTGACAAGAAGTACAGTGGCACACTCGTGAAGATGCAAGTGATTGCTTGCAGTGGAATTTTTGCCGCCGTGGACGCAAGAGCATCAGCGGAAGGATAATATAGGCCCTGACGCATGTGTTTGTCTACGATTGGACGTCTGACAGCAAGGTCAAATATCTGAAGCTGTTAGAGGCGATTTACATTTGCTCTTGATTAGCAACCTACCTCGTTTGAGTTGTTCAGAACAGTAATCAAGAGCGCAAAGAAGATCAAAATCTCGCGAGATAGGAAGGTGATCGTCGCAAACGGCAGACCGTAGAAGACAGCTCCAACCACGATAGCTAAAACGGTGTTGACGAGCAGAAGCTTGACATACACCCGTGGCTGCGTCTTCAGCTGCTGGAACTCTCGCCACAGGCAAAGTCTTACTTGCTTTCCAAATGAGAGTATGTAAGCAGACCTTGATCGTCTGTGGTAATCTTAGTGTGATGATGCAAGGACAGGATTTATCCTTCACTCACGTCCAATGTGCCTGCTGCGCATCTCTCGAAGCCTCAAACTCTCTCGAAGAGTGTCCACCGACGGGGAACTTTTCCTCCCACTTGTAGATGTCTCGAAGTAGGTTCTGTCGCTCCAGACTATCTTGCCAGAGATCTGCAAATTGATCCGCCGTGCGAGGCACGAGTCCTACGAAGCCTTTACGGATCTTTGGTTCCGCTTCGGAGGTCACGGAAAGGAGAAACTCGGCTGTCGATGTTGTTGAAGAGTATTCGAAACCCATCTGATGGAAATGCTTGCGGGCATCCTTTGCCTTCCCGAAATAGAGTTGTCGTCCTTCGTGCATAACCAAAACTTTGTCGAAGAGCCAATAATTGTGAGTATGCCTATCTCAGACCCAGGACATGGTGCTTACCTGATATGCTTCTTCCGGTACTTGATAGAGCGACACAATGTTGCAGTGCTGCTGCAAGTCTGATCCGAGACGCAAAATCTTGCAGAAGTCGACAATGGCGCCGCTGGCAAAGCCCCGAGTAACGTTGTCCCAGATCTGAATCGCGGCGCCACTCAGTGCTGCCTCGGCCATGCTCACTCTTCTCCTCTCTTTATCCATCAGACCTTGGGCGCAGTCGTCGCCAACACAAGAATCTGCCAGGTGAGTAATGCCGTATAGAGTCATGTAGACCTCGCTGTAATGCTCTGCCCAGAACTCTGGACTGACACCTCCTGGGATAGACCTTGGCGCCCGAGTGCGGGCAGCGAAGTACAGGGTGTCGGCCACAGTCAAATTGGGTAGATGCGTAGCATCTTCTCCAACGTAGCTGACCTCGCCTCGGAACATGCCTCTGACGTTGGCAGCTGAAATGCCTGGGATTTGAATTAAGGTTCAGCTGCAGAATCTACTCAAGCTGTGACTTACCCTGATAATTGAAGCTAGTAACTTCCGACGTCATTGAGTTGCTTGATCCTCCCGCGATGGTTCCTAGAAACATTGAGCATCCTGCTGTTTGCGCTCCTAAGACGAGAAGCATCTCGCCCGGCTTGACTATGCCCTCAAAATTCTTGAGAATCGGCACAGGCCGGCGTCGGCCACGTCTGACGCGGTTGCTAAGTTGTTGACTGGCTTGTAATATGGCATTTCCGATAGTGGCTTGATGTAAAGTGTCGCACTGTGGAACGGTCACGGTGAGATGGCGAAAAGCAACGCCAGCAGTACGTCTCGGATTCTTAATTGGATCTCGCAGCTGCAACATGGACCACATCCAGTGCTTTGCTGAGAAGGCTTCGGTGTGTGGGTCGAGCTGGGCGCCGGGTGACTCGCTGAAAGGATTCCACATTGTCTTATCACCGAGTGAGAGAGGCAAGTCCGATACCAGATTATCAGCCCGACGATCAGCACGGAAGAAGTCCATTGATTGGAGCGACTTGAGAGCATTCCACGATGAAGCTTGTCGTTGATGGCCTTTAGCTTTTGCTCTGAAGTTCTGCCTTGAATGGTGCTTTAAACGATGTCTGGAATGTCGAAGCTGGCTAAAGGCCAGTGGCATAATCTCTTCAGGCTCATGTTCCATCACCGCTGCTGGCAGTACGCTGCGGGCGTCCATTTGTGTGAGCTCGTAGCTCTCGTCACCAGGCGTGGTTATGGTTGCTCTGGGACGTTCCAGATCCTTATCGTATAGCAGTGTACTTGAGCTGCGACGAAGCGACTTATCAGATAGCGGAGGTGACCCATTTCCCCTGGATAGTTGCGCTTCCGGCATGCTGTTCGCGGTCGCCACAGTAGTCCTTTGAGACGGCAGGGACTGCCGATTTCTGGCCAGCTCCGTAGTACGTGAAGCTGGCATGTTACCGACTGTGCGTTGCGCTGAAATAGATTAAGGCATTAAATAAACGTGTAAAGTAAGAGGAATGGATGGTACAACATGGGAGAAGCAAGCGAGAATACCAATCCTTGTACCGGCGTCCTTGACACGACACCAGAATAATGTGGGCCGGAAGGAGGCTATGTTCTGATAACGTGAAGCAGGACGTGTGACATGTTGGAGCCGTGGCAGACGTTTCTGCAGACATGACACAAGGTAATGAAAGCTCGTATCGGGAGACGGAGAAGCCAACGGGAGTTTTGTTCAGTATACATCAGCTAGCACCCCTTTCGAAGCATCGTCGGCCGATCCGTCGAAGTCGACTGTCTGAGATCGTGTCGTATGCTGATCTTGTCGAGGTCTGCAATCTTCGAGAAGGTTTTGGTGCAGAGCGCGGACAGTCAGACTGCCCGTCTTCATGGACGAACGGGTCACGGTCCAGTGAAGAGCCACAATCCTAGTTGACACAGACCAAGATCCTCTAAAGTCCAAAAAGCATGAAAGTGATGGGAGTGTTCCATCACCGCTGCTGATTGACGGAAGCAAAGGTGGTTTGACGCGGGAGCGCGTCTCAAGCTTCCGCCAAGCCGACGTCTAGGACCTCCTTCAATGCAATCTCTAACAACCGAAAACTGGTACCAGGAGGGACAGACCGTGTCAAAGTATCAGATCATGCCTTTGATGGGTCAGCCACGCTCTCTTCGCTAGCTTCTATACAAATCTAGAGTACATGGTCTCATCGACTTAGACTAAGCAGTCCCTCTACATACCGTCGAGGGTCGAAGCCCATCCCGCTAGCCAAACTACCTGGCCCCCATCCTGCATTACTTCCGCCCGTGATATCGGCACCAGTCCAACTCAGCATTCCAGAGAAGTTTCCTGTACCACTTTGCTTTGGCGGAGTCCAGTCGCTTGCTTTTCGCACAAGCACTGCGACACGACACTGGTCCGTATCGTACTCATCAGGTTGTGTGTAATTGGTGCCACCCGTTTGACCACTGTCCATGGTTTCATCACTGCCCGCGCCATTCTTAAGGTCCGCTTTTGAGACCCGAGTTGACGGAGGCAGTCGCATCCAGACCACCCACCATCCGCGACTGGTCTTGGCCGATTTCTCTATCTCGCGAGAGGTACGGCGAGTGCTTTCCAGCATGGTCAAAATCTGAGAGTGCACATTTAGGCCTTCAATGCGTGACCAAGTGATATCTGCGGTCCCAGGTGACAAGGTAAAGCCTTCCGCGGCTGCAGTGCCTGGTAAAGGTATGTTGGGAATGGACGAATGGACCGTCAGACGGATCGGATCAAACAGTAAATCGTAAACGGGCAAATTCTTTGGGGAGTTGCCATTGGGGCTTTCAGAAGTCGATGGCTCCTGCGATATTGCGATGCGCTCGGCGACGTTTACGGTCGATGTGCTGACGCTCATCGATTTCTGCAAAGGAGAAAGATGCCGATGGAGGTCCAAATAGAAAGCGGACATCTGCAACGATTCGTGTCGCTGTTCGAAGAGGAATGCGTAGATAAATGGTCTGCGGATATAAATCAGAACTCTCAAGCGTTCCTGTTTCTGTGTTGTCATGCCATTTCTGAACGTGTCGACGGACGACTCTTCAGACACATTGCCCTGGATGGCATCGAACTTGACAGGCTTGACGATTTCAACGTGGACCGTGCGAAGTACTGTCCGCGCACCACCATCCTCATCTTCAGAAGTCGACTTGGGCTCTCCGAGCAAAGGCACGTCCTCGTTCAAGGAGCCCTTGAAACCCACCAAGAAGTAGCCTTCTGCTTCGCGACGCAGCTGGGAAGCGATTTGCGATTCTAGCATATGGCCATCAGGCATGGGATCCAGCTCTTTCAGTGTGGGTTCGGTCTCCTGGACCTCGTTCGTCGCAGGTCTTAACGTATTAGAACTCCTTGTCGACTGTCTCGTCGAGACTGTTGGTCTCGTAGTCTGCTTCTCCGGATTACCTGGCCGTGCCAGCTTATTCAGACCAAAGGTCAAGTACGTGACCCACTTCTCATTAGATATTCCTAGTGTTGAATCCTGTATGCTGTCGGATGCGGAGCCCTCGGGATCGTGGGTAATTTTAGAGGTCGCCTCCCGTAACGACTGCTCCGCTGATCTCACAATCGGCGGTGGAATACCCGGACGATGATCTTCCAACGGGTTTGGAATATTACCTGGACTTCCAGGCGCATGATCTTGGGAGGCCACTCGATCATGCACAGCTGGACGAAGGTCTGTTGGGAGACTTGGTATAGTCGAAACTTTGGCCAACGACTCTCCATCTTCGCTGGTGTGTTGGGGAGAATCTCTGCTCTCTGTCCGATTGCCATTTTCTGTGTCGACTTCATCGGCATCAGGTTCTTGCACAGCCTCCTCTGTGGAGGTGGGGTCCATCGAGGAAGCTGGCCCGCGTCTCTGCACTTTCCGTCTACGCCGAGAGGGATGATCCTTGATGCCATATGCATGCTCCCCGTATACATAAATTTGCTGAATCCAGTTTGATATGTCCCTCGCGCTTCCTCGTGACAGCGCGCCGATGCCGCCGAACACAACGCCATCACCAGCATCAGCAGGTCTGCCTCTGCCTATCCAAGGTATTCGTGATCCCATATCCTTGGATTTATCGTCCCCCTGAAGAGACTCGCCAAATCTTGAGACAACCATGTCCAACATGCCCTCTGTCCTGTGTACCAAATCCTCAAGTACCGCTCTTTCTCCGCTGCCCCACTCTTCCTCTCCCACACCCATGCCCAGCTCTCCTCCAGCAGACAACTTCAAACCCCCGAGCACCTCTGCGGCCGGATTCCCATGCAGCAATACTTCCCAATACCTGCAAAACCTTCCCCAGAACCGGTCCAGAAAGCTACAGAGCTTCTCTCGCCCGACCCTTCCCATCAGAAAGGCCAACGATGGGCCGTGATGCATGAGGAACGTCCTATGCGCAGTGACCATCTGCTGCACCAATAACGCCGGACTTGCCACCTCTCGCGCCGAGTACTCAAACCTCTCCTTTTCCTCATCCTTCGCTTTCTTCCCGTGATCTTCCCCGCTTGCTCTCGGTAGTCTCGTCAGATCCACGCTAGCGAGCGCCCACCATCCCTCCTCCAACTCCTTGAGCACGATCCGACTCTTCTCCGTCTCTACACTGTCCACAGCCTCACCCTCGCTGAAGCTCCGTGCAAAGTCCACCATGCCCTGCGCTAGCCCGATCTGCCGTAACCTCTCATTCTCCTGCTCCCGCTGTTCGCGCTGCTCGACATCTTTGTCAGTGCTGTCAGCTGGCGCAGCTCTACGTGCGGCGCGTGCATCTCGGTCGCCACGTGAGTAGTAGAACAGGAGTTGCTCGCGAAAGGTCTCATCGGTAGGGCCTAGAGAGGGATTGTATATGGCCAGGAAGGAAAGTTGGGCCGGAACCACAGCCGGGAGAGTCGGAGCGGTCATCGAGTATACATGGCCCTGAGCGTGAAGCGCCAGCAGGATAGATCCAGGCAAGAGGCAGTAAGCGAAATGAGAGAAACAGGGGAACAGGCTAGTGTGAATATCGCCAATGTAGTTGGATATTTGCAACAGGAACAATTGCTTGCCATCCTCGAAAAGCAATGACGCCAACCGGGGGAGACACCGCGTCCCCGCCGCGGAAAGTCTAAATTTGATATAGACCATGGACGATGCTATTCCGTCTTGACTTTCTGTCCCTATTATCTTCTATGCAGAGTCTAACGATGTTATGATTCCCAGATCCTGCCTGTATCTTCGTCGTCGGGTACTAATCAAGCGATCACAAGTACGATGGCAGACATCCATCACGACTCCACTCTCAATCGAGAAATCCAAGATCCCGCCATTAAAGATTCTGTTCTGCGGCAGCGATGAGTTCAGCATCTACTCTTTGTATGCGCTGTATAAATTGCCCTCAAACATTGTCGAGTCCATAGATGTGGTCTGCAAACCACCGGCTCGGGTAGGCAGGGGCTTGAAAGAGCTCCGCTACCGTAAGTCGACCTCTCGGTGTTCCCTCCGATCGATCATCCCCAGACAAACATGTTCAGATATTGATGACCTATAGCTCTCATCAAAGACGCGGCTGAGCGCGTCTCGCTGCCCGTCCATCTGATATCAACTTTCACCAAATGGACCCCGCCACGACCCATCGATCTGATTATCGCCGTTTCTTTTGGTCTTATGGTCCCACCGCGACTGCTCTCCCTCGCCACGTATGGTGGACTCAATGTTCATCCTTCCTTTCTGCCAGACCTCTATGGGCCTGCGCCTGTTCACTGGGCCATGTTACACGGTGACAAGTACAGTGGCGTCACACTGCAAACTCTACATCCGACCAAGTTCGATCAGGGAGAAATTGTCGATCAAACACCACGTCCCGGTATTGAGTTGACCTACTCTGTAGACACTGAGGAGAACAAGCCGGCTGTGCGGCGTAACATTGACTTACTCGGCCTTGCAGGGGCCGAGATGCTGAGACGCAACTTGGAGAGCGGTGACTTCCTGACACGCAGAATCTCAGGGCAGGCAGAAGGCACTGTTCGACACGCACGTAAGGTGGATAAGGAAGATCGGCGACTTCGACCGAGAGAGTGGACCGCGGAGGAGGTGCTCCGTCGAGATGCTGTTCTGGGCAAGCTGTGGGATGATGTGACTGTGGCGACGCTAAGAAGAAAGGAAATGCTGGCAATGGGGGGGGAACAGTCTAAAATTGAGGCAGCCATGAGAACTGTCTCTGGCAAACGGACAGTCTTTACCAGTTGGCACGACCATACGGATAAAGTCAGATGGATTCGACGTGGTTCCAGGTCAAGCGACGGCAAGCAGTTGTGGTTCTCTAGGATCGAATTGCTTGAGTCCACAACCACAGGTACCAGTGAGAATCGTTCTGGGCAGGACAGTATTGCCGGGGTAAATATCGACAAGTCTGATCTGTTAGAGAAGAATACCAATCCGTTCTTACTATGCAGGGGAAAAAAGGACTGGATACTGATTTTCCGCACCAAGGACGGACGATACATCGGACCAGAGTACGCACAAGTCGAGGGAAAGACCGCCGTCCCTATCATGGTCTACATCGGCGGTGTCGTAAACGCGGTGACAACCCAACGACGACGGCGCGAAGAATTGGGGCGTGGATTCAGGAGATTGCCTACACTGGCTACAGAGAAAAAGAGTAACGCCGACGATGTGGTCAATGATGACTCCAGCAGCGCGACCAATGATGGCGGGCATGAGCATAGGGGTGCAGCGGTACAGCGTCCGTATCCTGGTGCAAAGAAACACATCCATCCCCCGCCACTGAAAACGGCCGAGGAGATGATTGCGAATCTCAAGGCCAAGGCTCTGCAGCGGCACACCCAAGATCGGATGTTGAGAGACGCCCAAGAGCAAAAGCACGAGCAACAGAGCAGCGAGCTCGCAGCAGCTGTGGACGAAGTAGGTAAGCAGCAGTTCAGGATCACGAAGCAGGAACCCGAAGATCTGCCTGCCATCGGCAAGAGGGTAGCGAGGAGGCAGCATCGGGGTGGTCAGACTGGGGATGGTGAGGGAGGAAACCAGTGAGTAGACTCTATACGCAGCAAGGCCAGCGAAAAGGTGTAATTATACCGGGCACATGGCAGTTTTGTTCATATCGCGTAGGAAAAGGCTCGAAATAAACGTGGTGACTTCTGCATTACACTTATCCAACGATGGCGTTCCTGTGTCCATGCCATGCCCTTGCAGGCTCCAAACGATGCGGGCTATCCGTATGAGTGAGAAGGAGACTGCCATATCCTCGCCATGCCTACCCTTTCCTCCGTGCTCCCGTTCTCTGTCCTTTTTCATGTCCATTGCTCTGTTCCAACCCGTCCATATATGCCTGTCTGTCCTCTGCGCCAGAGAGCACCTCCCTATGATCCCGTCTTTTGTATTGCTTTTATACGACCGTTCCTTCACCCCCTCCAAACTATTCACAAGAATTCCACAACGGATGACGATGATGCTGGAAGGAAGATGCGCGGCCTCCCAGACAAAATAAAGAAGAAACGCCGTGCTGATGTCCATGATGCTGGAGAAAAGAACCAAATTGCGCTGCCCGCCCGCTTGCCTGCTTGTTCGCTCGCCTGTCCTAACGCTCGCTCGCTGCTTGATGACCAGAAAAGTTTTCGTGAAAAGCCGTGACGAAGAGGTGCGCTTTGTGCAATCGCTGAGTCAAAGTGAAGTGAGAAAGAGAAGTTGTGGCCGTGGTACATCCGTTTGGTGACTCGATCCAGCTGGTGGGAAGGATACTCAGTGCCGTGAGAGAAGTGAAATTCGTGAGTCGTGCGCGTTCAGTTGAGATATGACTTGTTCGTGACAGAACACTACCCGCAGCACAGCGCCTTCCTGAGCTTGGCCATGAATCCGGGTTGGTCGTCTTGGGGTGGTGATTGCTGAGTAGGTCGTGTGGCGGCAGCTGTTGTGGACATGCCCATGTTGACTTGTTGTTGAGAGCTTAGGCGACCGGGCAGGTTCGCGTTGCTATTGGCAAATTGTGCTGCTGTCGATCCTTCTGGTGCAGCGAGATCTTGAGCGCCACTGCCACGCTTCTGATATGTAGGCGTGTTGTATTGCGGATCCCGTGTACGCGACCCCCTATTGTTGCTCTGTCCGGGTTGTCTCGCGGCACCAGGCTTCGGCAGCTCTTGCTCTAGTCTGCCAGGAGGAATAGCAGTCTTTGATTGACGGTTTTGTCCGTGGAGTTCCTTGGTCGACACCTGATGTCCGCCAGTATGTTGTAGATGAGCTTGCGAAGGATGTTGCTTCATGCCCTCCCAGCCCTTGCCGTTGTTCAGCTTCATCCAATCATACTCTCCATCTTCAACCTCGCCAGTATTCTTCAATGCCTGAGTGAAGAGATCGCGGAGGTAGTCGTAGTCGGGAGTGTCCTCGAAGCCAAGGTTGCGCACATAGGAAAGGTACTTGTTAAATTCCTCTGATCAGGGTTAGCAAAGTAGAGTGCGTTGGTAAGGCATTTCTCATACCTGGAAATCCATCGCACAGATCCTTAATCGCAGTGGTCTGCTTCTTCTCACCAATCTTCTCGTACTTTTGCTTGTTAGTCGCAGCCTTGAGACCCTGCCACGGCAATCCACCACGCAAGAAGTACATAAAGACGTGTCCGAGAGCTTCCAAATCATCCCTTCGTGATTGCTCGCGACCCAAATGTGTGTTGATTGACATGTATCGAGCAGTTCCAGAGAGCGACTTGCGTTCTCGGTATGGAATGTGTTGCTTCGTCTTTGGGTCTCGGTATTGTTTCGCCATGCCAAAATCCACAACATGAATGACATTGGCGACTTTGCTTCCAGGTCGTCCTATGAGGAAATTGTCCGGCTTGATGTCGCGGTAAATGAGATTCTTCTCGTGGATAGTCTGCACCCTCGAAAGCATCTGTTTCGCAACCATGACCACCGTTTTTATCGTGAAGCGCCGGTTGCAGTGATCGAAAAGATCCTCGAGGGAAGGGCCGAGAAGATCGATAACAAGGATATTGTGAAGGCCTTCTTGGCCAAAGTAGTAGACATTAGGAATGCCAGCTAGACATAGTCAGCTAACGATCCGGTCACCGATGCCAGCTGATCTTACGGCATCCGACTAGTATCTTATACGTTCTGTATTCATCGCGGAGTTGTGGCGCATCGCTCTTCCTCGGCTCCTATATCATGTTAGGCTGCAATCATTCCAGCTCAGTTGTCGAACACGCGTACGAATTTTATCGCGACCTGGGTATTGTTCAAGAGATTGGTACCCTCGAAAATAACGCCGAATGACCCCTCTCCAATCTTCTTGCCCACGCGGTAGTGGACACCGACGACATTACTACTGCTACTAGCCATGTCGGAGGGAGTTGTGCTTGCCGTGGCAAGCGGAGTCGGTGAACGGGGGAGCCTGTTTGCAGACGGTGGGTGCTGCTCAATGCGGCAAATAAGGGATACTTCAGGTCGTGATGACTTTGCGGAAGAATTGTCGCGTTGTGCGGTGAATGGTATGGGTTTGTATGAGAGGTATTGGTGGTGTTGCAAGGGGGGGAAGAGGAATAGCAGATGGCTGAGAAGCCAAAAGACAGCGTCCGCGCTTTTGGAGCCAAGACGGCGCTAACGGTTTAGCGCTGCTCCTTTTCGTGCTTCGTGCCCCGAACACGACCTTCTAGATTGTTTTTTTCCTGCGTTTTCCCTTCGTGATCGACGAGTTATTATTCGAGTCTATTCAGAGCGAATGGCGTCGCTGCCCTGGCTTGTGCCAGACTGCAGGTACAAGATCATGGTAAGGCTTGGTGTTCTCGAGCCGTGGTTTTCGCACGGACTGCCGGCTTGCTTTCCCCCACGGTGCGTTTCCATGCCCATTATCGAACGGCGAACACCTAAAGCTACAGGACGTTTGATACTTGAGCTTTTCCCGTAGCCGGAGTTTTGCAACGGAAACGCCATTGACGAAAGATTCCGCGGCGGCATCTGTCTGTCATTGACGTGATGAACCAATCTCCAAGGTCTGTTGGTCTATGCTAATGGTACAATTGAGGATCGGGTATCAATAAGTCCTGGAGCCGAGTGCTACTTCAAAGACATCTAGCTGGGACCGAGATCTACCCACTGCGATGGTCTGAAAGTCGTCCGTTCATCCTGCCCGGTTTGGGACGGTACACCAAGCTCCAAAAGCTTGAACAACACATCGGAGAACTCCTTGGAAAAGATTGCATTGTCACTAGCGAACCGCTCCACGTGTGGTCTGAATTTGCCATCCTTGATCAAGACCATATCGGTCGGAAGCATCAGCAAGCTCTTCGAAGCCACCTCCCGGAATGCTTAGGGCCATCCCATCCCCGGTATGCCCATTTCTCTCCAAGCAGCAGCTTGCAGTAATCATTGATCAAGGTCGTTGGAAAGAAAGTCCATGGACCTTCGAAGCCAGATCTACCGGCGTGACAGCGACCTAGAGCATGTGCACCGCTCAGAGCCACAATCTCGCGGTCATCGCAACCCATGCGGTTGAAGATGGCGCGAAGGTGATCCTGATCCCTTGATCCATCCGGTAGTCTACTATCGAGTGTGCAAGCTGCCACGTCGCGATCGGATCTACCTGGTCGTCATGGAACGATAGGTCCTTGCATTTCCGGGATTGCACAGACACCCGATAGTATCCTGCTGCTGTCAGCTCCCATGTGACAGACTAGGTAGATATAAAGCCTTACCGCAGGTCCGAGTAAAATGATGGGCTCTAAAAATTCCCTTGCAACCTTTGAGCCTGAGTTTGTACCATGCTCTGAAAAAGGTGCAAACCTCATGATTGCGCCGTTGCTGCCGCTCCTTTCTGTCTCCTTATCATAGGTACCTAAGGCGTACCATGCAAGACGCACCAGCACCGGACCATAGCTGCCATCGTCCCATTCATCCTCTTCGACGAGTTTCATGGCGACTGCCTCATATACCTTCCGGTAGTCTGTTCGAGTCTGCTTGAAGATGGTGGCCTTGCTGTCGCTTGGCTGCTTCACTTCGTCCTGGTAGACATGGTAGCCAACGCTACTCAAAACTTCAGCAGTGATGCCGCCACCCAGAAGCAACAAGTTGCCACCGGCTGCGCCACTAGATGATGCGTAGCTCCAACAATCTGACTGGCGTGCACCGGCTCTGATGGAGGATGTCAGGCGGAAAGTGCTACGATATGTGGAGAATATGCGTGAAGAAGAAGAAGGCGTGTGCTAATTGCATTGGTACATACAAGGGCTGGGCATTAGTGTGCTATTCAAGCCAATCTATGAGCAATTCGGCAACCTACGGCGTTAGATCAACAGTCCAATGCATCACACCAAGGTAATTCACCACACTAAATCTGACACGGACACCAAACAGGCGGCCATACAGCATCTTTGGTTATGGTTCCCTTCTGATGGCATGAGCTAATTGATATCTGTCACTGGTTGAAAATGATGCCTTCCAAGATGCTTATGGACTTCTATAGCTTGCCCTTATCAGAAAATGTGTAAGAGCTTAATGCCTAGGTCGAGACAGTAGTCCGTGGTGTCAGAGGAGATTCATCGAGGAAACCGCCGATAAAGACACGGATATGCCGCCGTGCTTACTGCCTCGAAGTCGACAGTGCATACCTGGAAAGAGATCGTACAGTGACACCGCTCTGAACAGCACACTGCTGAAGATCTGCAAGTACAGGAGCGTTGCCCGAGCCGCAAGTTACGGAGTCGGCGTCCTGCCGAAAACGAGTCGGGTCGATAGGGCTTCGCTCGCGAGCACCAAGCCACACTTGCTTGACCAAGGTATCGCTCAGAGCTTCGGCAATCTTGAATTTCTTGTCGAGCATGCCCAGCTGGCCCTCGAACCGCACCTCGAACCGCACCTCGTCCGAGTCCTTGTGTACTTCTAATGACAGGCACGGTGTCCTCGTCTCTTCCTCTTCGGCGAGCATCTTCGAAAATAAGTAAGATCAAGCCATTCTTTCGCATTGTTTTTTGGTCAGCGGGCTATTTCCACCGCCGCCGACGTCTGTGTCTCCTGTATTTTGCTTAGCAAGATCAACCCTCTTCGGGCGCCCGATCAGAGGATCGCCGCAACTGCCCTGATCGCATAGAAGCTTTGAGACACATTTTCTCCCCCAGTAGCCAGCTTGGGTGTTCGCTGTGTCCACACTCACACTTCTTCACGTGTCGCTTACACCGAGCCGGCGAGATGGGCTCGGAATGCGTCCTTCGGTCTCGGTGCCGTATAGTCAGCTTGCCATGACCCATGATCGGCTGCCATCGGCTGCCACCAGTCTTTCGAAAGAAGCATGCAGCCTGTCGATCGCCACACTCCGAGTGCGGAATTGGAAAATCCGCTCGTACCCCGGCCCATGGGCCGCTTGATATCCCCGCATCCACGAAGGATGCTTTAAAATTTATGCTTGGTAAGATCAGTCATCGTCAGCTTCTTTCCTTTGAATCTGCTTGTCGTTATATTTCATCTTCTGATTTCTTGTGTCTGTAACGATAATCTCGAGGTGACTGGTTCCGGCTCGCAGCCACCGCCGTTGTCCAATATCTCAACATGGGGTTTATGCGAAGCAGTAAGTCTTACCACCTTATCAAGACTTGCTTCCCTGATAATACTTGGTGTGGCAATCAAGCATTTTCTCATATAGATGACGGCGTTCTATTTCCAGCAAGCAAGAGCTGATAGTCTGCTACAGATCCATCGCCTGACAGCTCTTCTGACCCAGAAAAGTCAAGAGAGCTGCCATACGACGCCACCACCTATGACGATGACCTTCACGTCCCCTGCCCATCTCACACCACCGAGCGCAAGCTGATGACCAGAGTAGACCTTCGTGTCATTCCCTATCTCTGCATTTTGTATTTGCTGGCCTTCCTGGACCGTGTCAATATCTCCAACGCCAACGTCTTTGGTCTCTCCAAGGAACTTAGACTCGATGGAAATAAGTACAACAATGCCCTGGTTATCTTCTTCGTGCCATACATTCTTCTGGAGATCCCATCTAATATCCTGTTGAAGAAGTTCAAGCCGCATGTGTGGCTTTCCATATGCATGTTTGGCTTCGGCGCGGTCACCCTCATTCAAGGATTCGTAGTCAACTACGGTGGCCTGCTTGCAACACGTTTCTTCTTAGGAGTATTTGAAACTGGCATGTTCCCTGGTGAGTTCTGGTTGCAGTGCTGATATCTCATAATGTTGGCGTTGTCCGTACATTATCCGACATCAACAATCAGCGAGGGCTAATTCATGTTCCTAGGTTGCTTCTACCTTATTGGAATGTGGTACAAGAGATCAGAAGCTCAGAAACGATACTCCTTCTTCTTCTCGTCAACTACTCTGGCCGGTGCTTTCGGTGGTCTCCTCGCAGCAGCGATCGGCAAGATGGAGGGCGTCAGGGGCTACCTTGGCTGGCGCTGGATCTTCATCCTGGAGGGCCTGTTGACTTGCATCGTTAGCTTCGCCTTCTTCTTCCTCATTCCAGACTTTCCCGAGGAAGCGGAATGGCTGAACGAGGAAGAGCGCGCTTACGTGGCTGCACGCCTGCGTGCCGATCAGGGCCGTAGCGCAAGAGACCGCAAGATCACTGGCAAAGACGTCTTGAATGTCTTCAAGGACTTCAAAGTCTGGATTGGCGGCTTCATGTACTTGGGCCTCATTGTACCGGCTTACGGATACGCCTACTTCTCCCCTGCCATCATCCGGTCGTACGGCTACAGTGCCATCCAGACTCAGCTGCACTCAGTCCCTCCGTGGGCTGTCGCCTTCTTCTTCAGTATGCTTATGGCCTACTTTTCCGACAAGATCAGGCACAGATTCGCATTCACCATGCTCGGCACTGCCATTGGGCTGGTAGGCTTTGGCATCTTGGTGAGCGTCTTCAACAGGCAGAAACTACAATATGCCTCTCTATTCTTAGTAACAATGGTCAGTCACCCTGCATCTAAAACTTTTTCGTGGACCCTACTGACATAATCTAGGGTACCTACAGCACCATGCCAATAATCGTCTGCTGGTTCAATATGAATCTCGGCGGCCATCACCGCAGATCCGTCGGCTCTGCATGGCAGATCGGTTTCGGCAACATTGGCGGTATCATCGCCGTGTACGCATTTCTACCTAAGGATGCCCCGAGATACATACCAGGATACGGCATCTGTCTTGGCTTCACCGCACTCGCGATCCTCTCCTGCATAGCCTACTTCTTCTCATGCAAGTGGCAGAATAGACAAAGAGAAAGAGCGCCGACTGACGTTGGCCTGACTGACTATGAGAAGACGGAGCTCGGTGACTTGAGTCCTGATTATAGGTATCAACTATAGAGTGTGGACAGCAGAGGGTGGTTTAAACACAATTCTGGATCAAGACGATGTATTCCCTTCGTGTCAGCCTTGTTCTGTTCAATCCGTATCATGATCAGACTTAGTAACGACGCATACTTCTATGGCGGCGGTTTTCTCAACACGAGTCCGTCACTCAGTACAACAGTATTCTGAAGACACATGCAAGGAGCCTAACAGGGGACTCCCTCTCCCGGACCTACAGAGATAACCACAGACATGAACAGGGGGCAGAAAATTCATGACGAGCAATGCAGATGAAAGACTTTTCTCATTCCGAAATGACTAGCCGTAGCTGTCGTCGTGACATCGCTCGAAAACGAATCCCTCCATGCATCAGCACCTCTATTCCTACTCCCCGCTCTATGCGTCCTCAACAATAGCAGTTGGCAGACCCTTGGGGTTCTTCACGTTCACAGCCTGGACATAGCTGTAGAGCTTCTCCTTGGCGCCCTCCTCGTCGTTACGCTTTCGCGAGATTCTGACACGGAGTCTGAAAGGGACACCCTTGATGCCGGATTCCCAGACCTTCTTGTTCAGTTGCGGGTCGAGGCGGACGTCGTGTGTGCCCTGTCAGGAGAAGTCAGCGAATCGGTCGCATTTGCGGCATTGACTGGTGTGATGCCATCC
The DNA here is from genome assembly GCA_029448695.1 of Elsinoe perseae. NCBI lineage: Eukaryota > Fungi > Ascomycota > Dothideomycetes > Myriangiales > Elsinoaceae > Elsinoe > Elsinoe perseae. The sequence continues at coordinate 94,931 of JARDAA010000130.1, forward strand.
TAGGGCAGCAAGAGAATGTGTCACATACCATAGCCTTGGTGGCGAACGCCCTGATCTCCTTGATCGCGCGCGGTGCTCGCTTCTTGAAGCTCACTCCATGAACCTATTATGTCTCAGTCCAAGCATTCTTTCTCAGTCTTCCGCCCAATGCCACCACCTGATGATCGCCATGCCTCCCAGTATACCCAATGAAGGGGACTGAACCGACAGACGACCACCCGATGTGCCATAGATGGACTTCATCAAACTGAACGTACTCTCTTGTGCAGGTGGATGGTGTATTCGCGGGCAACGACGTCAGCAATGGCGCTGCGGCCTGCCTTGGCTGGCTTCTTGCCGGACTTGGTGGAGGACATGGTCGGATAGTGGAAAGGGTAGGAGGTTGGTGTCGATGTGGTGGTAATGGCAACCTCTGAGAAATTTCGAAGCCGGACAAGTGAGCGGAATTTTGGCAGATTGTGTGGTGCCGTGCGCTGGCCGTCGGTTGCTTCCGAGGTCTTGGCGATCTGAAGAGCTCCGCGAGATCTGGAACGGACAAGTCCCATCTCATGACGTTGATCTTGAAGGTGTCCAGGTCTGTATTGTATTCTGTATTGTGGTTCTTTCTTCGTTCATTCTTGTGCATCGGGCGTGTGGGTAGTGCGCAATGTTCCCGAATTGTACACATGTAATTTCATGATATTCTACAAGTTCTCCATCACCCATGTCCTTTTCCGTGGCCTCCAAAGGCCTTGCTATCACCAATCCTTTGGTATTATACCGAGCTCTTGTGGCGACTAATAGAATAGTTCCGGATCCCGCACAACATAGACTTGGTAAGATTATCTCGCCCGAGTCGAGCATGGAAATTAATGTCGAAAAGCAATCCATCTGCAGAAACTGTACGACAGACTCAAAGACTATGAACCAACAGTAGAATACAGTGAGCGTTTAAGCCAATTGTCGAGAGCCGTCGGACCTGCCAAAACCACCCAGGCCGTCGACGACGATCGAGATGTCGTCGGTCTTGGTAGACGAGGCGTGTGGCAAAGCATCATTGCCCAGAAGGAAAAGAAGAGCTCCACTGCCCTCACTCGTGTCTTGACTAGCCATGAGCTCGCACGCGACCTCAACTCGCCCAAGGGTTTAATGCTTCATGGGGAAGTCGGTACCGGTAAAAGCATGCTCATCGATCTATTCGCCGACTGTCTGCCGAATCGCAAGAAGCGACGTTGGCATTTCAACACATTCATATTGGACGTCATTGGCACGCTGGAGCAGATCCGACGAGACAATTTGCTGAGAGCTGCTCCTGCAAGCCCAGAAGATTACTCGATCCTCGTGCTGGCCAGGGATCTTATTAATAAATCTCCTATACTATTCCTGGACGAGTTCCAATTACCTGACCGAGCGGCCAACAAGATCATGACCAACCTCATGACCGTTTTTTTTCAGCTTGGTGGTGTTATGATTGCTACGAGTAACCGCATGCCGGAAGATCTACACAAGGCGGCAGGTATAACATACTCTCCTCCACCTACTCGCATGGAATCTCTCCGCTGGAGACTTGGACTCAATCCTTCGAGTGGGAGGAGGTCGAGTGCGAACATGTTTGCGTACCAGGAAGAATACTCCGAATTTCTCGACGTCTTGAAGGCACGATGCGAAGTATGGGAAATGGAAAACAGTAAGGACTATCGGCGACAAGAATCCGGCACAGTGGCACCGCCCTCCAAAGAAGATGAGGCACAGTGGTTACTAGATGAACAGCAAGACTTGCAAAAGCTGCGAGATGAACTCGATCTCACGGAAGAGCTGCAAATGGAAGCCAAACAGCCCGCTGACAGCGTCATCTCCGACTCGCTTCCGTCAGCACCAGTCCATTACCACATCCAACCAGATCTATCACCTCAGACGAGTCTCAAATCACTCACCGCAATCATCGACGATCTGCAGTATCAAGGCCACCTCCCCTCTCCACCGAACTGGCAGCCCACCACTATGCGCGTCTATGGCCGCTTCGTCCCTGTCCCACGCGCCTCCAATGGCATCACCCACTGGACCTTCGCGGAGCTCTGTACCTCCCTTCTCGGGCCAGCCGACTACCTCACCCTCGCCAGCACCTTCCACACTATCATCCTGACCGATGTCCCCATCCTCACACTCATGCGCAAAAATGAAGCTCGCCGCTTCATAACCCTTCTTGATGCCCTCTACGAAGCACGCTGCAAACTCCTCATAACGGCCGCCGGCGGACCAGACGAGATCTTCTTCCCAGACCAAGCAAATCGTGACATTGAGCGCCACAATGCTGATCCCGTCTATGCTGAGACCCTCGCTGAAGCATATCAAGACGTGACCAGCCCGTTCAGGCCTAACGTTCTGTCGTCAAATCCGGACTATAGAGAAGATGCAGAGACGTTCTACGAGCCGCGCAGCGAGCCAGACTATACCCATGCACGATTGTCGGGTATGCTGGCGCCGGATGCGCTCGAGGATGATCCGCCTAATCGGGTGCTGAGGGCAAGGGAGAGGCAAAGGGAACGTGACGCGGGCCCAGTCGATCCGGACGAGAGCAGGGTGCGGAAGATAGACTTCCAAGCGACCGGTGCGTTTACAGGAGAAGACGAGCGTTTTGCGTTCAAGCGCGCACGGAGCAGATTGTGGGAGATGTGCGGACGGAAGTGGTGGGAGAGGAACGAGGAGGGTTGGTGGCGGCCTTTGCCGAAGGATGTAAGACGATGGGAGGGACGAGTAGAGGAGAAGCCTTTGCCATTCAGTGGGAGAGCACAGGGTATCATGGGGGATGAGGTGCAAGGTGACGTGGTCATGGGCGGGAGTAGGGGTGTTGATGAGCAGCAGGACGAGGTCATGTTCCGGCATGGTGCGAGCCCCTTCAGGGTTGCGAGAGAGCCGCCACCGAAGTTCAGCTGGTCTCATGTCTGGGGAACAGTAAAATGGGGCAAGAAGGCAGGTGCTTGGGGCCAAGGTCCTGAAGGACTCAAGGATAGAAAGAAGGAGAAGGAGACATAGACCATGTAGACAGAGCCGACAATTGTAGAATCTGCATCTCTCACGCCGTCTGCGAATCACATTTCGGCCGGAGCTCATGAGGCACTGAAGTTGTATCGTGCGCGCTCTTCATAGCCAAAGTGATGCTTGAACAATTTTCATTTCAGCAGCTGTATCATGCGTTCTGCGTCCATGATGAAGAAAAGCCCATTCGCCTGGATTGATTTGGTATGCTTTTCATCCACAACCACCATCATCATAATATCCATTCCTCCGTGTCCGGGTCGAATCGCTTACGACCTAGGCTTCTCCTTCTTCTCCTTCCAGAGCGCCATGAGACCGACACCGGAAACCTTGACGACCTTGAAACGCACACCAGGAATATCACCCTTGGCCTTGCCCTTACGACCGAAACCAGCGAGAAGGACCTCGTCGTTCTCGTCGACAAAGTTGAGGCAACCGTCGTTTGGCACTGTAACCATCATCAGTCTCTGCACTTCGCTCCTTATAGCTCAAGCGCGCATACCGAAAGCCGTAACCTTCTTTCCGTTCTTGATCAATTGCACCCTGACGCACTTCCTGATGGCGGAGTTGGGCTGCTTAGCCTCGACACCGACCTTTTCGAGAACGATACCCTTCGCGTGCGAGGAGCCACCGAACGGCGATGACTTGTAGGCGGTACCCAGCAGGCGCTTCTTGTAGTGGAGGTCGGCCCACTTCTGGTCCTTGCGGTGCAAGCGCAGCTTGCGAGCGGCGTTGAGTCCTCTCGGCTTTCCCTTACCCATGATGGCGGATGGGTGTTGATGTCGATGGGATTTGGTGAGGTGGAAGTCGTGACGATTCGAAAATTGCGAAGAGGGCGTTTGTCCAAGCCGAATTCTGGTGTGCGTGCCAAGAAAGAGGCGGGAAGTACGGGTTGATCCGTGGCACAGAGCTCGCAAGCGAGGATACTTGACCCTGCAACAGCAAAACGCTTCCACTGCAGCTTTCACATGTCACCTCGTTCACTTCACCAACCCCGTTGGGACAGTCGAGAAGATGATCATCGACAAAGAGAGCTGACTTGATGAAACAGGCACGTGAGATACAAAAAGAAAGAGTGCATATTCGTAGAGTCTGCATGTCTTGGCTTCAATGCATACTGTGAAGGAAGCAACGGCTTATTATCTATCGCTTCAGCAAGTGTGGCACGCAGGTCAGGAAGTGCTCCCATTGCGCGCCTTGGTAGCGGTTCATGGTATGGGCGCCCTTGATACCTGCATGCTGGATAAAGCTGTATTCCACCAAATTCTCTGAGGTCTTCGGCCTCGTGCGATGGTCGGTAACGGCAGTCACCACATGGACGTTCGTCTGCCGTGCGCAATATCTCTTTCGTACCGAGCAACGTCAGATCCTCGCTGTATTTCGCCATAACCGCTTCGTATCTCGAATCCTTGTCCTTGATATCGTTGTAAGTATTCTTGACCCTGTAACACAACTTGTGGTGCTGGCGAGTCTGCTTGACGACGTCTCCGTCTTCCGGTTTGTCCACGGACAGATTCTCTTCCACGAGTCGATAACGTCGTGTCAATATATCGACGGTTACGCCGAAGAATCGGATGAAGTTGACGACGATCTGGTGACTCGGCTGACGTGCCCACGCAATGTCCACAGCCCGGAATGGTTCCCGAGCAGTATCGAAAGCCTTGGTGCGCTCCTCGGGCATGTATGCGAAGGTAATGTGAGCCTAGCCTTCTGTTCGATGCTTGTAGAAAGCTACCGCGTCGTACATGGTGTCGCCCGATTGCGACAATATCTTCCGCAGCTCTTCCGTGAACCACATGTCGTTGAAATCATTGTAGACCAACGCATCAGCAATGGTAGGAGCGACCGAGGTGAGACTCGTAGCAACTTGAAAAAATCGACTATTGAGATGCACCCACTGCTGAGGCGTTGGAGAGCAATGCTCTGGTCAAAGGCCTTGACTAGGTCTCATGTCACGGCGTATTTGTGGACAGTCGAGCAAGCTCTGTGCCAAGTCTTTGATTCCAATGAAGACAACTGCCTGTATCAAATGCTTGTTGCACATCTATACAGGCTGTGTGAGACTAACAAAGCACTGAAATGAGCTCTCGAATGCTTTCTACGGATAACGTGACCATGCTTCGGTAAGCCGCATCGCCAAGCCTCGATCGCGAAGCTCCCCAGCCACGAGCTGCACTTTCCTTCGCGCTAGAGTGACTCGGTTTGTTGTCGGACTTCCCTGCTTTTGAAGTTTCGCTCCAGCCATGTAAATATCAAAAGCTAAGTCTCTATTTGAACTTGTCGTCTTTGGATCCCGCTCTGCTGTTTGACACATGAATTGTGGCCTGCTTCCCTGAGCAGAACTCCGAGCGGACCAGGCACACCTCTCGAACAAGCAATAAGCCGGAGCACCTGCTTCATGCTTATGCGATGGCTCTCCATTGCATTAGCGGGTCAATTGGCGTTTCCACTTGGACGGGTAGCTGCTGACCAGCCGAGAGGCGGACTGACTGGACCAGACGTAGATGACCTTCAACGACGACACGATGACCATGAACGAATATTAGAGAAGCTGCAGCGGCAGCAGCCAACCGGCATGCGAAAATTGAGCGACGATGAAGGAGAGATGTTTTTCTTGGATTACTGGACATTCGATCCATTGAGTTCAAGGGCAGGCTCGATACCCGTTGTTGATGGACGCAATAATATGGACAACAGCAGTCTCACACATCTGAATCCAGCATTATCACCGCACAGGACCTCGGAAGTCTCAACGTCTGCGTTGCGTCTTGCGAGGAGCATCTTCAAGAGAGACTTTGAATGTCCTGTGGGCACCTTTGCATGCACGTCCATCAATCAGCCTAACAGCTGCTGCTCATCAGGTGAAACTTGCATCAGTGTCGAGGACACTGGTCTGGGACCTGTTGGATGTTGTCCCCAAGGCCAGAATTGCGGAGGATCTGTGGCGAGCTGCAATACCGACGAGGGCTTCACAAGCTGTCCCGGAAGTCCGAATGGTGGCTGCTGCATACCAGGGTACTCTTGTCAAGGCATTGGCTGCATCCGTGTTGGGACCGAGATCTTTTCGAGCACGTCTCCAACGACGACTGTGAATCCTGCGACGAACACTCCTGGAACATCCGTTCAGACAGTCACTACCACCGTGGTCATCAGTCCGTCCACGAGCGCAGACCCGACAACCGTGACGCAAACGTTAACGATATCGCCATCTTCAACACCCAGTTCCACGCCATCCACGACGGCTTCGGCAGTAGCGCCCGTCCGACCTACCAGTAACTCCAACACAATCAGCGCCCCGCCATCTTCAACGACATCGCCTGCCAATGGTGGATGTCCAACCGCTTTCTATAGGTGTAGCGCCTATTACGTTGGTGGATGCTGTAGAGTGGGTCGAGATTGCGCTTCGACATCGTGTCCTGTCGGTGCGTCCACGACATTGATTAATGGCCCCGACAGGACGGTTATCGCTCCAGCAGGTGCCTCGCTAGGTGTCGCCGGCAATTGTGGCGCTGGCTGGTCCACTTGCGCTTCCAGTCTCGGAGGTGGTTGTTGTCCCAGTGGATACCTTTGCGGGATTTCGGATTGTACTGCGACTGTCAGCGGTCAGGCGAATGTGGGCAAGGAGGCACCGAGTGCGGCTGTCAGACTGGTTGGGCTCGAGTGGGCAGTACTGGTCCTGGCAGTCGTGTCAGGGCTTGGAATGGTGCTGTTGTAGACGAGTGTCGCATCATGAAAACAATATTTTTGATACCATGCATATCTAGGAAATATCCATTCACCATAATCAAGGTGTACATATCATGTCAGCAGACCTGGTAGTTTCGCAGTGCTGACCGAGCAGACAACTTCCTGGGTAGATATTTCCTACACATTCACGAGAATAATTATCAGACGTGCTCAGACAGCCATGTCGACGAAAAGTGCGTTAATGGTGCTGCTGGTAAAGATTATACACGGAGTATCTGACCTGATGAGGGGCACGATTAGGATCATCACATGCATCGGAAATTTGCCCCGCCTTTCGTCGAGGATGAGCCTTTGATTGATGAACAAGCATACCACCTCACAGTACTCGCCAAATATTGTGACTTACAGCACCATAAATATCTAATGATTGAGCATAGGTCAAAGGTAGTAACAGAGCAACATTGAATCTACAAGCAATCGTTAATGCCACAAATGAACCAAGAAGGTGAGGGAGAGGCTTTTGAATTGCTCATCAATGATTGGTGCAGACGTCATGGTGGGGAGCTTGGCGGCGAGCTCGAACCTCGACTGGGGGAATAGTTCACGACTTCACTCACCGTCGACTCCTCCAACATCACCTCCACCTCATCACCCTCCGCGCCCTTCGACTGCTCCTGCTTGTGTGTACGCTGCTCGCTGGCTTGCTCGTCAGCCTCTCTGTTGCGATAGCAGAGCACCAACTAACATTGCGATAGATCTACCAAGACATCGGCCCTCTGGCTAAGTGAAGTGCGTTGTGAAGACAGCTCGTCTTCACACGCCTTCAAGCCATGGCACCAAAGGGGGAGGATACTGGGGCGCCTCCGGACGTATCGCCAGCCGTAGGCGGCAGCAATTGGTTTGGGGAAGATTTCAAGCGCTTCGCAAAGGAATATCGCACGCCCATATCTTCGTCAAGCGCTTCAGTACTCTCCACCGCCATCGCTGTATGATATTCATCACTCCGCCTACTGCCATTAAACTCCTGACAATCTGCCAGTTTCCTCTGGATTTCGCGAAGAGTCGCATGCAATCGTACGGGACTTTCACCACTCGTGTGAAGATCACATATTGACTCCTCATTGCAGCTATGATACCAAATTTGTCCCAACCATCACCGAGGCATATCGCGCGGAGGGAATACGTGGCTTCTGGAGAGGTAAGACGGTTGTGCAATTGATCACGCGAGCACAATTTGACACTCGACTTCAGGAGTTCTTCCGCCACTCGTCAGCGTCACCGCAGTCCGCACAGCGTCATTCTCGATTTACCAGAAAGCCAAGTACAAATACTCAGGCTATGTCGCGAAAATTACAGGCGAATCTCCTCTCGATATTGCAAATGCTCCTGGCCGCTATCCAACACTTTCAACTATGCTCTGCTTTGGTGCGGCAGGTGCGACCGCAGGCTCCATCGTTACGGTCCTCGCATGTCCCTTCGAATTGACCAAGCTTCATGCTCAGCTGGCGAGTAAAATGGCAAGAGAACAGGGAAAGAAGGACGTCAATTGTGGTTCGTGGCCGCTGGCCAGGCAACTTATCAAGGACCGTGGATTCATGGGACTCTACAGTGGCTATAAGCTTCACTTGGGTGAGTTGCGAAGTTCACGAGGAAATGTTGGAGCTGACAAGTGTAGTGCGCGATACGATCGGCACATGCATTTACTTCACAACATACGAAACAGCCAAGCAGATCTTCGGCAACGCCCGTGGCAATTCCCCAACCTCTCCCTTTGCGGTCATGGCCGGCGGTGGGCTCTGTGGCATCGTCAGTTGGATGTGCACATATCCCATCGATGTCGCAAAGACCGTGTACCAGAAGGCACTCCTATCAAATCCACACGAGAAGATCGAAAAGCTCAAGATCAAGGTCTTTCAGAAAGGTTCTTATAGGGGTCAGTCGCCTGCCTGACTATACTTGTTCGACGTACTAATATCTACTAGGACTTGGCGTTTCAGTTGCAAGGTCATGTTTGATCAACATGATTTTCTTCAGCATGTTCGAGGTGATCAAAAAGAGGATCAACCAATTGACAGTATGAGCGATCGACATTCAGCGATATGGATCACCGGCGTCTTCTTTTTCACATGGGACAAGGCTCTGCACAGACGAGCTGGAGTTTGAGATACCACTTTTCAACGACATGGCCACGGAGTTTTACAGGATGGATTCACGACATTCCCGATAGAGGGACACGCGGCACGTATTTATGCTGCTCATGCATCATCACGCATTCATGGGACGGGAGGTCAAAAGGACCAACATGATCCAACAAGCTGAAGGATCGTTCAGCACACGCTCGAAGGAGATAGTACGGCATCCTCTGCGGCAATAATCATCAGCCCAGAGCAGATCGCGCAGATATCCCAGGAATTGAGCAACATAGTGTATATTGCGAAAAATCACATTGAATCAAGTGACCGCCGATGCGGTTCATTGAATATTTCAAATCGATCAAAAAGTAAAGCCATCGAGTCGTGAGGTCGCGATTGCCTTTATATGTATTATTCGCATTGGTACTAGGTCTTCTCCACAGGGACACACGTGGTGTAGTTCTCCAAGCGTGGTTGACAAGTGGTTGCTGTGGTGACAGTGGCTTGTTGTATAGATTAATTCGTGGCTGAACTGTCGCGGCACCGTCGACCTCCAAGTAGCTTCGAGATTGATTGCGCTGGACCCGCTGAACCCCGGAGCTTTCCTGCTCATGGTAAACGCAGACTCGTGCAACGTCCTCTGTCTTGATTGCGCAAGATCCACTCTTGGTCAGAATGCTGTGGTGATTCGCCCGTTTGAACATCCAGCTCAGACCCTGGTCGTCGTCGCCGGGGGCCCGTGTGTTTACCAAGCATCAGCACATGCACATGCAATCCTCCTCCCAGCCCACTCTGCCTCGACTACGCAAAACCCCAGTAGCTTTACAGGCCGCATAATTCGAGACCAGCAAACCGGATCACTGGGATGCCACAGTGATCTGAACGCCTGTCATCTCATCAATCGCCCCGCCATCCGCTTTCTGTTTCCCTCTCGCTCTCGCTGCTTGCGACTCTTGTCCCGAACTTTCCTATCTGACGCATAGACACCTCACTGCTTTTCTTCTTTCCTCAGCAAGATTCGACTACGAGGATCGCAGGACGAACACCACTCTTCTCATTTGACATGAGATTATGAGCATTTCCTTGTGTAGACCTATGACTTACGCCAGCGCATCTTCGCCTTAACTTTTTCTTCGCTTCTTTTGGATATGCGACCTCTTTCGCTTCCGGTTCGATACTTGTCGACTGTATCTTTCTTTGCTCAGGCCGTTGTCGCAAACAATCTTCCCTATAACCCAACGCGAATCCATCTCTCGAATCAGCCAGATGGGAAACCGCATGCCTATATCCTCCAGCCGGGATCAGACTCGACTACCACCGCTCAACTTTCCTCGATAGATCTGTCAGATGCGATAGACTCGACGAATCCGAAACCAAAGTCGCTTTCCTCCTCTCTCCCATTCGTCAGCTCGAACCAGGTCACGGCATACACGTCATTCGTGGACCAGAGCGGAAATATCACTGTGCTGTCAGGAGATTGTAGCAGAGGCGCAGATGGAGCTTCTTTATGGAGGCTGAAGCCGGACAATGGTGCGCAAAATGGGGGAATCTGGTCGCAGGACAAAGTGGTGGCCAAAGACTTAATGGGACAAGATTCTGTATCAGGCGCCAACTTCCTTAACGCGGCAGTGGCTTTCTCAGAGCTGGTAGGAGGCAACGCGACAGATACCGACCTGTATGCATTCGGTGGCATGTGCCCGGATACTGGCGCTTCCGACTCGACATGGACAACGAATGCAAAGTACTCCAACACCATGGTCACCTACACTCCGCAGGACGACACCAAGGATGAGGACGATTATAAGGTAGCGCTCATCACCAGCAAAGGACCTCCCATTGCCGAAGCAGGCATGACTATGACGCCTCTGTCTCCGACTTTCCAGAACACAAGTGGTGTTCAGACACAGCAACAGGACTTTGTAGTTCTCGGAGGACACACCCAATCTGCCTTCATCAACATGTCGCAGGTTGCTTTGTTTTCTTTACCACAAGCCATCTGGTCATTCTTGCCCGTCCAGCAGCCAGGTGGAGCCACTTCGCCCTCGGACACGAACTTCGTCACTCCAAGATCGGGCCATACAGCTGTCCTGTCTGAGGATGCGAGAAGCATCATCATCTATGGTGGTTGGGTCGGCGATGTAAGTACTCCCGCCTCACCACAAATCGCTGTCTTGCAAATCGGATCTGGTTACGGTGGTACCGGCGCCTGGAAATGGACGACTGTATCTACTCCTGCAGGATCTTTCTCTGGCGGATTGGGTATCTATGGGCACGGTGCGGTCATGCTACCAGGCAATGTCATGATGATCATGGGTGGATACACCATCTCAACCTCATCGAAGAAGTTGGCTAGGCGAGCGACACCAGCACCCAACACCAGGACGTTCCTCTACAATGTCACGTCGAATACCTGGATCACCAGCTACTCTGCTCCGCCTGAAGCCCTCGCTGCCATGTCAGGCTCTCAACCAGGGTCCAGCGGACTTCAGTCGCCATCGCAAAAAGCCGGTGTAGGTATCGGCGTGACGTTTGGTGTTATCGCTCTAGCCGGTGCAGGTGTGCTATATCTCTGGCATTCAAAGCGGTCCAAGAGACAACGCATCAATCGTGACAGCATGGCCATGCATCTCAATGGCGAGAAACCGTCCTGGGATGACGGCTGGAACACGCACACTTTGACGGGAGGACGCACGGATTATGACCCTGGCTCGCCGGAAAGAGAGGCCTTCCCCTGGCTGCCGCAGATTGGCCAGACATGGAAGATCGAGCAAGCAAAACGTCGAGAAGTGGACTCTACTGGTGCTTTCCTCAATATTCCAAGTCCGACACGTGGTCTTCGACGTGCTTCTGGTGGTCGCAATTACACATATCAGTCAACTCCTGTCGAAGAACCTCGAATGAGTGGTGCACTGAGCGGCATACATCCGATCGTCGAGACAGATGAAGAAGGCTACGTCAGCAATGCAAGCTCCCGACCAGGGACGGCTGATGCACAACGACGTTTGCTCGCTGCTCATGAGATCTTTGATCGAAGCTCAGGCAAACAGACAGACTCGTCCGAGAATCCATTCAAAGATCCCGAGCCAAATCCGCTGGGGTCTCATCCTGTATCTCCTGAGCCTGAAGCTGGAACCTCTTCTTCACCCTTCCGCGGACAGCCACCCATCTACGCTCTCAACATCAACAAAGAAAAGGCTCACACCTCGATGCAAGACTGGGCATCGGCTCAATCGCACATCGACAGGTCCAGTGCCGGCCGTTCTTCTCCTACCAAGTCCTCCTCTGACGACCGTACCTTGTCAAACCTCTCCGACATGTCCTCCCGCAGCTACCAGTCCGCTCGCTCCATCGCCCGCACCACTAGCACGAGAAGCCAAGCCTTCTTCGGCCTTGCTGGTGCACCACGCATCTCCCCACAAACCTCACCAACAGAAGACCGTACCTTCTCCTTCACACCCTCCACATATGGCGGGTCTCTTTCTGGCCGCCGCTCTCCGAAGCGTACCAACTCCTCGGGACCAGCACCCATCCGCACCGACTCGGACCTTACTCGCAAGCGCAGCGTCACGTCGCCCGCCCACGGCTCCGGTCATCGACCACAATACTCCTTCGATCAATTGCGCATCGAAAGCGAGATCCTCCTCGGATCCTCGACAGACCTACAGTCCGCAATGGCACGCAAACGCCCCCTTCGCCCAGCCAGCAGCCTGTACTCCGACCAGGACCACGACTACGCGGATATCGACGACGGAGACATCACTCCCACATCCCCCACCCGGAAGCGTCTCAATTGGGTCGGCTCCATCCGCCGCGCCCTGGGCTCCTACAACCCCATCGACCTCGCACGCTCCGCGTCCGCATCTTTCAACCCCAACGGCCCAATCGAAGGCTCGCAGCTCATGGCATCCTATTCGGACCGGAGCATGACGCCTTCCCCGACTAAAGGTCTCGAAAGCCATGACTCGGCCCTTTCCGGTATCGTCGCTGCCGGCAGGAATAAGCCGCGGCGCACCGCAAGCGACTCCTCTGCGTTCCTCACGCTGAAACGCGGCAAAGACGACTGGGACGCCGGTCACGAGAAGAGCGCCTGGGAGCCCTACCGCGACGAGCCGGACGGTGGGGACTGGGGGCTTCCTTCGCCCGACGAGGTCCCAGCGCCGATACTCCCGCTCAAGTCCGCGCGACGCAAGACAAGGACAGGAGGGGGGAAGAGCGTCGGCTTTATCGATTTGGACGCCGACGAGGAGCAGCGGGAGAACAGAGGGAGTCGGATTGGTGATCAGCGGCCGGTCTCTCGCGCGCAAATGGGGAGGCGGGAGAAGAGAGGCAGAGAGGAAGGTGAAGACGGGAGCGACGATGACTGGGATATCGAGCGCGCGGTGGAGAAGAGGGATGTTCAAGTCATGTTTACGGTGCCGAAGGCGCGGCTCAGAGTGGTGAATGCGGACCCGGAGAGGGCGAGTATGCGGAGCGTTAGTGCGGGGAGTAAGGGAAGTGGGAAGAGTCCTGTGTTGGGATCGGAGGCGAAGAGGCTAGCGTGAGGGCGTGAAGCGGATGACGAGGACGCAGAGAGGGGGGAAGCAGAGTCAGGAGTGCTGAGGAGAGTTGGAAAGACGATATGATGTGTATATGTCTCATTTCATTTCATAGTAGCATCGGAGTTCTTGGGCATCTTGTTGGATCAAGCTGGGCGATATACCGCTTTGTTAGTGGATTCTGGCATAAAGGGAGTGTGTAACTACGGCCGAGAATGATATCATTATCCTACATCTTTGATCTGCCTTCGTCTGCATCTAACATTGCATTGACAAGAAAGGAGGGGCCTTCGTAGGAGTCAAGGTTCAGCTACAGGTAATGAGATCCTTTGCATGCTGTTCTGCTACTAAGGCGACTACGCCTGGTATGGTATGCTATCGACTACCTTTACGAGCCCTTGCCAGTCCGCTGATTGAATCATTCTCCGCTAACCATCTCCTCCTACAAGCCCACAAAACCAGGCATAGGAGAGATGACCTTCTTTTCCTCCGAGCCATCTTGGAGCTCTGACACCTGAATTGAACTTTGCTCGTCCAGTGCAATCAAATCCCCTATCCGGAAACATGCTTTTCCCCCAACGCCTCCGATGCCTTTTCCTTTCCATTAGGCGAGTGCTGTTCGTCCCTACTCACCCCCTTGTTGTTTGCCAGTCGGTTGTGCCATTTGGCCGCCATGATGTTCTTCGGCTGGGACATGTCTAGTGATTTAGGTTGGCGTCCGCGGGGACGCCTGATGCGCGGTTTCTTTGATGATTTCGGCTGGGATGGTGGACGGTCTGTGGGATATTGAGGGCCCGGCGAGATGAAATTGAAAGTGGCGCTTGGTCTATATGGCTGCGGACTCAAGATAGGTGGGTCATGCTCCATGTCTTCTTCATTGGAAGTTTCCTCTATCGTGTCCGGTGATGTGTGTACTACAAGGCTGCAGGGAAGGATTCCGATGGCAGGCCAGACGACACCGGTCATCTGGCTTGGATCGCGGAGACTGTCATCGTTAGGCTTCGGTGCGTCCCGTGAATCCAGCCCGTGCTGCTGTATAAAGTCAAGCCCCGCCTGGAATGCGCCTCTGGCAGCATCTGTACACGAATGTTCCTCGACGACAAAAGGGTCCTCGTCAAGATCCAGCACGAACGCCGGCTGATCAACCACCATTTGCAGGCAAGCTTCAGCCGTCTTCTCTGCCCTGCGTTGATCAGCCTCCGCCACATCGGATGGGTGGTTGTCAATGTCCACCTAAAACATTTCAACATCTCCATCTGTGTCTCTGCCAGAAGTGCTCCTCAAGAGGCGTTTGCTCTTCCTCGCACCAGGGAACCCTTCATTCTCCTTCCCGACATCCTTTGCCTTCTCCTTGACGCCATTCGTGCCGTTCACTTTTGGCTTCCTCCCCTTCTTGACCTCCACTGTCTCCACAGCAGCGACTTGCTCTTCATCTTCCCCCTGCTGAATCTCAGCTTCAAGGACTTCACCCTCGAGCTCATCGAGACTGTCGTTGTCGTCAAGACCGTTCTCAAGCAGGTCACCATTAAGTCCTCCACTCAAGACCAGGCCATCTCCGTTCGTGGGAACTTCAAGACCTTGCTGCGATGATTGCTGCTCCGCAAGACGAGACTCAGCTTCTTCATCGACAAGTTTCCTGGCTTCTGTGATCGCCATGTCAATCCATCTCTGCAATTGATGTTTGTCGATGAGTTGCTGGAGAGATTTATCCTGGCTAGCGTTGTCCTGTACGATAGGATTGCGAATGTCAGCTTGCGGGAATTGAGCAGCCAAGTCCTCGGACGCAGATCCGGCGCCGAGGCATTCTTCTGCCTTGAGAATAGATATTGGTGAGTCCACCGTGAAGACTGGACATGTTAGCATGCAGCCATGACTGCGATGAGATGCGTGCTTACCATTAGCAAGGCCGAGAGCAATGGTCGAGCAAGTGTTAGTCTCTCGTACACGCTGAATGATCTTCTCATCGCTCCGACCTTTCGTCTTCCCAATAAGATCCCAATCATCTTGCAGGTAACAACGTTTCCATACCAGGCGTAATAGCATCTGGAATCGTTCCTGAGTGAGGCTCGGTCGGGCAGTATTGAGGACTTCGAACGCTAAATGGAATTCGCGGCCAGCAATATCAGCATCTGGATCTGCTGACGGGACAGAGTCCATCAACGTCAGCACGTCAATGATCTCGTCAACGGACAGAGCGACGTGGTTGAGGAGATTGTCGAAGTTGCGCTCAAGGAGCTGGAATAGGTTGGGATAAGGTTGGCGAATGTTGACAGAGTATGCATCTGAAACGAGCTGAACCTCGGCTTCATGGTCGACTGCAGTGGCGACGATGGGCTTGAGGTGAGCGTAGATAGCTTCCTGAATTTTGATCAGACCCAAGTCATGCTCGATGCTCTCGACGACCACGTCGCCTGCTGGCTGAGAGCCGCCTTCCAGAGAAGCCATAGCTGTGAGTTTTGCGAGTGAGAGCTCGACTTTCTTGTTCCAGACTTTTCGTTCGCGCTCCTTGGCAAGAACGTGCAGTGCCGATTGTGCCTGAGCCAGGTCACCGACGTTGAGGACTTCGTTAATCCAGCCGAGCTTGCCTCTGGATCCCTCGGCTCGGAGATATTTGGTCAGTGGCTCCTTGAACATGGCGCCCTCAGACTGATCAATGAGTAAGCCGTAGCTGTGCTGACCCGCCAAGTGTGCGTCAAAATATCTGTTGGCAAAGTCGTCCCCATGGTCGCGAAAGAATCCCTTGATTCTTCTTGTGAGGTCATTCATGCGCTCGAGGATGATCTTTCTCTCGCCAGCATCAACGTCTGGCGCTACTCGCATTTCGGTGAGATAGGCTGTCTCACTCATGACCAGAGTTACGAGATTATCCATGTCCTTGTACTTCTCCGCAACGTTCAGGCCAGCTGCTGCTTGACCGATTTTGATGAGGCCTCGCAAATGGTGTTCGCGTGAGCGTCCGAACTTTTCCCTCAGTCCTGGTGCGTACTTTCGATGTTTCTCCGAGTAATGTGCAGAGCACCAACCTATGCGCTCCTGGTAGCACTTGCAGAGAATCTCGACCAGGTCTGGATTGCCTTTGACGACTCTGCTGACGAAGTAGTCATCGACTTCATCGTGAGTATCTTCGTGCGCATCGTAGAAGTGTACAGTAAAGTTCCGAGCATTGTCGACGTGCTGGTCGAACCCGTTCAGCAGCTCATGTGTCGCAGTCCACGGCTCCGGGAGATCCTCCCACCCTTCCTCCAATACACCATCTATCATGCTTGCAGCGCTGATGCCATAAGCTTCGGCGTGATCGTAGCGGTATAAGAAAACACTCTTGAAGATGATGGAGATGATGTCGTCGCACTCGCTGATCATCTTAATCACGTTGTCGAATTTGTTGCTGCTGCAGACGCTCTTGCTAATGGACAAGACTTGAGTGACAAGTTGATCGAGCTGGTGAAGACCGTAAGTAAACCAGTGACGAACTTCATCCGGATCCGAAACATTCTTGGAGCTCCCGTCGCTCTTGCCACCAGTGCGTAAAATCTTAATGACAACGGGTAGAACAAAGACCTGGAATCGCTCGTCTCGTTCAAGACTAGCATTCCATTCATCCATGAGCTCTTTGCCAGCCTGCAGCTTTTCACTGTCGTTCAGAAGCCTCCAGGAAGTGACTTTGGATATAGGTCCGAAATGACGACGAAGGTATCCGATCAGTGTCAGAGCTAGGCGCTGCCGCGTAGCTATTTGCTCCTGCACTGTAGAGAAGGAGGTGGACAAGAATGGAGACGCCGAAGCCAGCAGTTCTTCGCTGACCTGCAGAGCAGCCTCCTCCACATCTTCTTGCGAGTATGCGTTCCTGTCCACATGCTGGAAATCAATCACGCTATGACCTTGAGCTCCGTAGTATATGGCTTGTTCGATTCGGGACTTCACCGGGATTTTGACCTCTGAGCTTGTACTCGAGTCGCTGACGGCTAGTCGTGCAACGCCAGAACCCTCGATAAAGAGCATACAATTCGACTGCTTGGTCCGCTCGTCGGGGTCCTCGATGCTTGCGCTTTCGATGATGGCGTTTGCGTCTTTGCGGAAATAGATGACATCCTGGAAAAGCTTTGGCACACGATGCGACTCCATCAGCAATTGTGCTTCTGGACCTGAGCTGTCGATATCTGCGAGTCCCATCACTGCAACTGCCTTGGAGAAGATGACAACGGCAGAGTGACCAGGTTGTGGAAGAAGAAGCTTCGGCGACTCGTCCAGTGTCGCTGCTGAGTATCCCTTGAGTTCCGTTGACCTCTCGATGAATACTTTCGGACCGTCAATCGTGACCTCGACTAAGTTGTATGTGGCTTGCTTGCGTACGAGGAATACCAGATCGATGCTCGTCGTCTCTGACACCAGTGATAGCTCGGTCCCGCTTGTCGCGATTGGTAGCACACCAAAATCAACCACTTGAGCTTGACCAGACTTTGCAGGCGACGAAGATGTGTCCAGCTGTCCGAGTTTGCTCTGCAGCACCTCGTTGAAATCGTACGACTCGCGGTAGGAAGATTGGCCAGACCATGCGAGATCCCATACTTGTACTTGCGCACTCGCTGTGGCAGATATGACCTGCATCTGTCCCTTCGAGCCCTGCGATCGAGTCCGGACCCCAACGAGATCGCGCTTCCATCCAACGCCCAGAACGCCCCTGAGGCTACCAAACAAGCCGCCATGATTCCCATCTTTTGATCGTAAGAATTGCGCCTGGATTTTTGGTTTCCCTTGAGCGTCGCGTAAGTTTACTTGCGCAATTCTTCCAGAGCTAAGTGTCAGTATGATCCCTGCATGTTCGGCGTCTGAAATTGCCGTGACAGACTCGCCTGAGAACAGACCACCGATAGATCCACTAATACCACCGTGCCTGTCCTGGAACAGACTGAGCGATTCTGCGGTTTCGATGTTATCCCAGTATGTGACCTCACCGGTGGATGCCGAGACAATAGCCAGACCGACAGAAGAGCTCGCGCCGTTGACAATGAGCTGGCCTAGTGGAGCAGGCTCAGATGCTTTGCTGGGATTGGGTACATCGAAAGTTCGTGGCTGTGTAACAGTGGTCGAGGATGTGTAGTTCCAGATGTAGGCATGCTCTCGTGTTACAACCAGCGCAAGTGAAGGTGACGATAGTACGGAGCCGTGAAAATCTAATTAGCTGTCAGCTATGGTGAGGGCCGGGGTGTTCGTTGGTGACTGACCACTTGCGCATCTGCGAACCGCCTCGGGAGTACTCGATAACTGGCGGAGCGAATAATGCGCATTCTGAGTCTATCAAAGATTGTCAGTTCCCCACCTGGCTCGAATGGATTTGCCATTACCATCACGGGTCCAGCATCATTGCGGGGAGCTCTTTTCTGGCTGGACTTTTTCGACCTGAGCGGAATGTCGAGTGAATCAGCTGGACTTGCACTCTTCCTGCTTCTTGTCTCAATATGCCCGTTCGTCAATGTGTCACCGGAAAGTGATCCGTTTGTGAGTGTAAGTGTGCCGAACGTCTCTGAAGTGACCTTTGACCTCTTTCGTCGTGGTTGATGACCGACACTGTCACTGTCGAGTCGTTGTCGCCTGCGCGGGTTGCGCGTCGAGACACGCCTGGCGCTATTTGTCTCAGCGCTTGCGAGCGACATCGTGAGTTGGTCGAGGCGCTTTTGACGATGCTGCGAGCAGATACACGCAGAGCGCGATGTAGAAGCTTTGTTTAGAGGTTGCGGTGTTAGAGAAGCTTTCTCCGTAGAGAGATCGGCTGCACTTTCCCAGATCGGGAGCACGCCGTTTTGTCTGCCTCAGGCATGAATGCTCTAATGCTCCAGAGAAACGCGCGAGACACTTTGCTAACATTAGAATCTTTCCCTTGGTGACGAGTCACTTGATGAGAGATGGCAAGAGGAGTCAATTTGATTGATTGCATTAGGTCATAGGCTCGTCTCAGAGCCGCCACTTTCTATGTAACATTTATCCTGCCGGTCCATTGCATGACCCAAAACGTACTAATATCATGCCTATCTCACGCGACTCTGGATCGTACTTCTAGAGGTGGTCGTACAGTTCCAACTCACAGCTGTACGTCGTTATTCAGCAACCTCACTTCCTCGCCCGGCTTGAATGCCGGCAGTCCGATGTAGGGACAGCCATCACACCTGAAAGCGTCTCCTAGAGCACAGTTGCCGCAGCTACCGACCTTGCCCTGGACCGTGAAGTCGACTTCCGTCAAACCATCCGCACCCAGCTTCAAGGACTGCAGCCCCTTGTCTGCAGCCTTTCGCTTCGCCGCATCCTCTGCGTCGATCTTCTCCTTCAAACCACAAGTGCAGTCCTTACATGCTCTCCGTCGCTTACCGTTGGGCTTGCAGGCCTCAGCTATAATCACGTCAGCAAACAAATCCAATTCTCCTTCGCTAGAGTACTCACGTATGATCACCGGCTTCTTCCTATCCTCCTCTGTCAAGAGTGAATCAGGATCAATCATCTCTCCCTCCCTCAGCTCCTCCATACTCGGGATCTCCATCTCATCATCATCATCCCATTCGTCCAAATCCACCCCCTCATCGAATCCTACGCCATCCGGCGCTCCCCTCTTCGTGCCTGCCGCCCCCGTGTTCGCCGCCTCTATCGCATTCGCCGGCACAGCAGCAGCGTTACTCTTCTTCTTGCCAAAGCTCAACTTGACCGTTCCTCCGCTCTCCGCGGGCTTCGTACATCCTTCTGTCCCGACTTCCAAGCCCGCCAACACCGCCTGCGTCCGTTCGGCTCCTTGCTCCTGTGCGAATCGCCCGTCCTGACTCCGCAGCTTGCCGCCAGCCTTCAGCGCGCGTGTAACTCGCGACAGCACATCCCTGTTCAGCAGCGATGAACTCTCACTCCGCGTTCCGTCCGCGTCAGTCAGTAGCAGGACAAGATCGTATGTGCTATCTGACAGACTGACTAGGCCGAGAGCGAGGCGGTCAAGCATTTGAATGTCTGTGTTTGCGCGATCGTGTGCAGCGAGAGTAGAGTTGAGGAGTTCTGGATGTGATGACAGAGAAGGCGGGGAGAGAAGGAGTGTGCGCTGCGTTGTTGTGCCATTTTGTTTTGCGCTGAGTAACGAAATGTCGTCCATAGGATCTATGAGAAGTGAAGGCGCCATTGTGAGCGTGCGTTGTGTTTTGCAAGAAGAGATTGTGCGGAGGGAGGGGAAGAATATGTGTGATAAGGACGGACCGCGATTGGTCGCTGAGTAATTCGAGAATTCAGGGTATGAGGTCAGCCGGCGGAGGGTCCGCCAAGGACCGGTTCCGGAGGGCTGGGCGTGTTTTCTGCGGATAGAGCAAGAAAATCCTAGGATACAGCGACTAGGCCTGGCTTGAAGAGATGCATGTCATCTAGAGTGTGGTTTCCTGATAATTTATTACACGTAATGTACAGAATGATATCCGTGTAGGTTCGTCACGCCGGGTATATCTACGAACGCCACGCAATGCCAATATCAAGTCGGCTTAACCTTCTCCTTCCTGGTGTTCATAAATCATATCAACCTGTTTCACAGGATGAAGGAGCATAGTAGGCAAGCACATCCGCCCTTCACCAGCTTTCTCTTCCTGTTCACCACCATCACCATCGACCTTATATCCAAGCCATCTTTTCCAGAGATTGCCAGGGAAACCTGTATGGTAGTACCAGGTAGTGCCGAGGAAATTGTGCTGTCTCTCGTCAGAGAAGACACTAGTCCTGGCACCACCAGCTGCACCGTTTCGACCATTGTTGAAGATTGCAGCGAGGTAAGAGGTCGGCCAGCGACGGTCGATGTAAACAGGATGAGGAGCGTAGACCGCTTTGAGGCCATGATGTAGTGCGCAGCTACCTGGCCACATCTCGCTAAACATGGAGTGGCGCTTCAGAGCCGTCTCACGATGCATGACATCGAGCAGTCGCCGACTTAGTCGTGAAGCGGTGATGATTGCGGTCCGGCGAGGTGGGAAGCGTTCAGTGATGTTGTACCCAGTAACGTCCTCGTTCAGGATCCAGTTGGTTTTATCAGGGTCGAAGAGGGGATTTAGGGTGATGAAGTCCGCGTCCTCTCCGACGCCCCAAACGTACTTGTCCTCGGCATACTCAGTCGGAGGTTTTGGATCCTTCTCAATTTCGAAATGCTCCTCCTCATTCTTTGGCCTCAGCGGTCCCCAGATTGGCGTCTCAGGCTTGTTGTCCTCTGCGTCATCCGGATGCTTGGGATCCTTTGCCATTTTGTGATACATATTGCCACGACTGCCCGTTCCGTGCTCTGTTTGCACGCGGACCATTTGCGAAAAGTCTTCCCACTCTCCGTGTTCCGACGGGATGTAGAAGCGGCTGTTTCGCTCCCACAGACCCTTACGAGGCTGCTTTTTCGCCCAAGAGCCAATCTTGTCAAATAATTCGTAGTAGTGGCCAACATATCGAGCGTCCATCTCCCAATGCCAGAAGAAGTCGTATTCGGGATGATTGTGCGCAAAGTACTGTACAGGCATGTACGTCGAACGATAGACACCATGCACAGGCAGATCGCGATACATTGACTCCGCAATGCCGCCATAGATGAGACCCATCTGGCGTTCCGACCACAACGTGCCCATTCCTCGAAACTCTGCTGGAAGTGCATTGTCGACCACTTCCTGGTATTTCTCATCATCGGCCCAGACTTGGAGGTCATTGTCCTTTACATGAATCAGGAAGTGCACTGTGTACTCTCCGCCAGATTGCAAGGACAGCTCGTTAATGAGGGCCCGTAGGTAGACAATGTCTTCATCATCGTACTGGTAGTCGAACCATGTCCGGACGATAACAGCAGTTCGTGGTAACCGATTGCTGGTGTCTGCGGTGGCTGTGTCTGACGCTCGCTTTTCAATCCGACCCTCGTTCAGACCTCGATCGTCAATCCTCTTTGGGGGTGCTTCCTGTGTCTTCTGTCTGGCCGGAAGCTCCTTCGCCGGGCTCCCCTGAGGCATGGTCGTGAAGAAGTGATTCCTTCCCATCCCGACCTGCTTAAATCTGTTCCTGTTCTTATAAGCACAACGCGCCTGCGCGTCTGCCCAGTCCACCTTGCGGTAGTCGATCTCAATCTTATCGCCCCAAACACCCTTCATAGCTTCGTCCCGCCCTTCACCTTCCAAGCCTGCGCCGCTACCACCGTAGTTCCTGCTGTATCCGAATCCATACGGCCCCAGTCTCCCATACCGATCAAAGCAACCTGTGTTCTGCAGCCCGAACATCTCGTAGCTCCCCATGACAGGATCCGGCATTCCCTTCGGCACCCCATGATGCATCTGCAAAGGCGGCACTGCGATCTCGTCGTCCGCATCAAGGAAGCACTCCTTTCTTCCTGTGCCTCTGCCCTGCGCGAACGGCACAAAGGCATCCGTCTGGCTCTCGGTCCCTCGCTTCTCTTTGGCCTTGCCTTCTTCCTCTTTCACTTCCTCCTTTGCATCCTCCTGCGCCTCTTTCTCCTTCACCTGCTCTTTCTTTCCAATTTCCAACTCCCGCTCCTTATCAGGGTACTCCCTCTTGTTACCCTCTCTGCTGACCAAGCTCTTCACTCCACCATGATACCGCTTCAAGAACGGGAACTCCTCCCATGGCGGCGGCGGAGGAGGCGGTCTCTCTTTCAGACCTAATCTGATCTCCGCTTCGGACAAGCTCTTCTGTCGCACCAGGAAGACGACAAAGAAGATTAATCCCGAGGCTAAGACAAATGTGAAGTATCGGCTGAATCTGCGTCGGCGGAGGGGGCGTGACATTGACATGAAGCGTTTCCGCCGTGGAGGGGACTGTGCCAGGAGGCCGATGTGGGAGCCAGATGCGTCGCGTGATGACGGGGGAGAGGGTGAAGAGGCCCGGCGTGGGAAGGAAAGGGGCACATAGGCCTCGTGTTTGCCCATTGCTGATGCAGTGCAGGCGACTATGGGAGGTGGCGGAGGAGAGAGCTCATTCGGCAGAGATGTCGAGGGTTGTTAGCGTTGGCTTTTTGCTGGAATCGCGGGGATTCTTGATACGCGGTCAAGATACCGTTTGGAGGTCTAACGGTCCTCGCGTGACGCTTGACAGAATAGATTGGAATATTGCAAAATACCACAGTTTGTAGATATGGTATGACTATGTTATAGTGTGTGGTATGAAGAGGATGCCATGTTGGAAGGTTTGGTTCATGCAGCTCCTTCTGGTTGCCCTGGTGAGAACATGGGGTCGATCCTGGTCCCACTTTTTTTCCTTGCTCGTTGAGCACATGCAAACATCTCCTCAAGCATCATCCGACAGCATCTAAATGGACCAAGCGACTCTTCTGATAGTTGTGAAAGTTACTGTCATTACTAAATTTCACTGCCATCGAAAAGCTCCTGCGACATTTGGAGGATCTCAAGCCGGTGATACAAGTCTGTTCGCGCCATGTATACATTTTTTGGCCCATGTTCTGCTCCCTATGAATTCGAGATCCGCGCTATGCCATATAAAAGTAAATATACTGCTTCCTCTCGAGCGTCCAGATCATGCTAAGGAATGCTGACCAGCCTTGGCTCATTATGCGTTGGCATCATGGGCGCTGTTCCTCTTACAATAGGCATCCGTACGGTCTCGCTTCGTGGCTTGACCGGAGTCGTGAGCTGAGTATCTTTCTGTATCTTTCCCCACGCGACCATACCTCTCCTGGCATGCTCTTGTGGTACCGTCGGGCTCGGCTCGGCCATGCTTCTGTTGAAGAGCTCCATTGACACCCAGCCTTGGAAGCCGAGACCGTTGATGATGGCTTTGGTGATTTCTTTCACGGGCAAGTATGCACCCTTCTCCTCCTCGCCATAGAACAGTCTGCAATTTCTGCTCCAGCTCATTCTCACTGGTTGTGAGGCGTCGTAGAATCTGTGTCCCTCCACTAGCGGAGATGATAGGCGCTCTGCATCGACGACCTGGATAAAGAAGACTTTCTTGACGTCAATGGTGTTGACAAGTTTTTGTATCGAAGCGGCAGTATTGACTTCGGCGTCAGGAAGCTTGCCAGAAGGCGAGGCAGGATCAGCGTATATTCGACCGGCCATGTTGTATGTGTCTAGACAGATGCCAAAGTTAGGTCTGTCGACACGTTGAATTACATCCCAGCACTTCTCCCAGGTGTCAATATAGGTGCTCCAGCAAAGTGATTCATACGCAAACCGGATAGGAGGATTGCGTTGCGCGCCAAGGTCGGCGACGATGCGGAGGTCGGACACAATGGTATAAATGTCACCTGTCGCTTGGTCCGTGGGAAGGAAAGAGGCGGGAATCTGGATGAGGTCGGTCCTCATCAATTCTGCAAGCTCGAACCAGAACTTGATCTCCTGGAGGCGTGCGGCGTGCTCTGTTCGGTCCCGCAAACCATCGTATTGGCTAAAGGGTTGTAGGTTTATGATAACCAGACTAAGCTCGTCGCACATGTTGCGGACTGACTGTGCAGCTTCTCGGAGACCTTGTTGTGATTTGCCAGCAGGCAATGATTCGGCCAGGTACTCTAGATCTTCATAGAATATCTCCACGCCTTCAAAGCCGTACTTGGCGGCTTGTTCCAGCTTGGTCCGCATGCCATGAACCCATGCTCGTCCCAAGGACATTGAAGAAATACCTGGCCGACAGGACATTGTGGATAACTCTCAATACTTTGTAGAAAGGCAGGGTAGATTTGAGGATGTTGGAATGTAGATGAGGTGAGGAATCGGAATGGGCTGCTATGATATCTTGCCACACAGGCCTTGAGCAGAAGATGACATGAAGCAGGTGATTGATAGAGGAAATGGCACTTGATTGACTGTAGCCTTACCTAGAGATCCGTCGCTAGCCTTCGGACAAACACTTTCACGTATCGGCAAGTCGCGTAATCAGTGGACACTCGATGTCCGCGATTCAGTACATTACCACCGCACACTCTTCCACGACGTTCCTGGGATGTAGGAGTCTGGAAGAAAGCTGTTGGAAATTTCGACCGATCGGATAAACATTCTTCTCATCCAATCAATGCAGACCTGAAATGTCTGATCCAGGCTGGACCGTTCTCGGCAAATCAGGGCCAGAAAACAGGGTCTGCAAATTGTGTCTCAGCAAGCAGAGTATCCACTGTCTCCAGTCTATCCGGTATCGCTTGGTTTCGTGAATCTCGTCCATGAAAAGTCTTCTTCCGGCCTTGATCCTGCTCCTCTCTAACACGTCAGAATATAGCTCAAGCGGAGATAGTGCCTTAGCAATCACCACCGGGACGGTTTGTGGCTTGCATCGTACACGCGGGCACCCCGTGGAGACTTCCCCAGTCCCACCCGAGTATCGTCTTTGGTGATCTGCACCAGCCAGCATAAGATACTCGCCCCCGAACCTCGAATTAATCAAATCGATCTCCATTCGCACTCACTTCTCCTCACCTCCCATCTTCCATCTCTCTATCCTCTACATAAGCATTTGGGAGACTCATCCTCATCACACTCTCTCTCCCTCCAAGGCCAAGGAGGGTAGATCTCCTAACATCACCACCATGGGTATCCTTACCATTGTCGAGGATCGCCCTACACCCAAGGCGGTGTACAACTGGCGTGTCTACTTCTGTGCCACTGTTGCTTCCTTTGCAGCATGCATGATCGGTTACGACTCTGCCTTCATTGGTACTACACTTGCACTTCCATCATTCGTCGCCGAGTTCCAGCTCGGCTCTCTTCCCGCACCTCAACGCGCCCTCATCAGCTCCAACATTGTCTCTGTCTACCAAGCTGGTGCCTTCTTTGGCGCCCTCTCAGCGTACATCTTCGCCTACTACCTCGGCCGTAAGAAGAGCTTGTACATTTACGCAACCGTCTTTCAGCTCGGATCTGGCTTGATGATGGGCGCCAATCGGGAGCGCGGTCTGGGCCTCATCTACGGAGGAAGAGTACTGGCTGGTCTCGGTGTAGGTGGCGCGTCCATGTTGGTTCCCATCTACATTTCAGAGTTGGCGCCACCTGCCATTCGTGGCCGCCTTGTTGGTATTTATGAACTTGGTTGGCAAGTTGGTGGTCTTGTCGGTTTCTGGATCAATTACGGCCTTGTTGAGCACGTCAGGCCTGGCTGGTCGCAATGGATTGTGCCATTCGCAGTTCAGCTTATTCCAGGAGGTCTGCTCCTCGTTGGCACGTTCTTCTTGAGGGAATCCCCACGTTGGCTCCTTTCAAAGAACCGACGCGACGAGGCTCTCCAGAACCTCTGTTGGATCCGAAACTTGAACGCTGATGACCTCTACATCGTCGAGGAAGTTGGTCTTATCGATGCGGCTATCACTGCTGACACTTCGCGCATTGGCTCCGGATTTGGCGCACCGTTCAAGGCAGCCATTCGTGACAAGAAGATCTTGTACAGACTGTGGCTCGGCAGCATGCTTTTCCTCTGGCAGAACGGTTCTGGTATTAACGCCGTCAATTACTACAGTCCCACGATTTTCCGTTCCCTCGGTATTACTGGTACCAGCACAGGTTTCCTTACCACCGGTCTTTTCGGTGTCGTCAAGACTGTGCTCACTTTCGTCTGGCTGCTCTACCTCATCGATCATCTAGGCCGTCGTGCTTTGCTTTTGATTGGTGCAGCTGGTGGCTCATTCTGCATGTGGATCATCGGTGCATACGTGTACAGGGCCAACCCTGCCGCCAATGCTTCTGGAACAAACGCGTCCCTCACATCTGGAGGTATCGCCGCAATCTTCTTCTTCTATCTCTGGACTGCATTCTACACTCCATCTTGGAACGGTACCCCGTGGGTCCTTAACTCGGAGATTTTTGACTCCTCCACCCGTCCTCTTGGTCAGGCATGCGCGGCAGCTAGTAACTGGCTGTACAACTTCTTGATCTCGCGTTTCACCCCGCAGATGTTCTTGAAGATGGGACGATCTGGTTGCGGCGTCTATTTCTTCTTCGCAAGCATGATGATCCTCTCGATCTTCTTCGTCTTCTTCCTGGTACCAGAGACGAAGTCTGTGCCACTCGAATTCATGGACC
Organism: Elsinoe perseae; assembly: GCA_029448695.1. Classification (NCBI taxonomy): domain Eukaryota; kingdom Fungi; phylum Ascomycota; class Dothideomycetes; order Myriangiales; family Elsinoaceae; genus Elsinoe; species Elsinoe perseae. The sequence continues at coordinate 122,306 of JARDAA010000130.1, forward strand.
GCCTGTTCGAGGTCAAGCCAGTCTGGGAGGCAAACAAGATTGTCATCGATGAGGTTCGCTCGCGTGATGAGGAGTTCAGGCACGATGCTGAGGGAGCAGACCTCACAGTGGCTAAGGAGAAGTTGGACAAGCTGGAAAGGATATCTGATGTCTGAGCACGTGTAGAGATATGATGGATATATGCATTCGAGCAATCTATGAAGCGTTTGCAGATGTATCATTGTTCCCACCCTTTGCTATCTTTGAAAGTCCAGGACATCGCGTAGGTCATGCTCAACGTATTGACATGTCCTTTGGCAAACTGCAAATTCTGATATATATCAAACTTCATTGTTCACCGCATTTACACGAGTAAACGGCGATCGTTTCGATTGTTGTGGCTATACGAGATAGCCTCCTCTTGACATGTAGTATTCAGACGTCTCGCCCAGGGACCACCAAGAGTAGTCCTTGTATCGGCACCATCGGCAAGCATCGACGAGCCTAGCACGAAACTCGAGAGATCCCCACGTGTCAGCACGACTCCACAGTGATCCCCGGAATATTTGGTACGCAGAGACATCTGTCAAACTCATTTCCACAGTGTGAATGGCACCGGATATGACAACGACCAGGAGATAATGTCGGAGAAGAACTCATCCCTGTCCCGAATCTGCCGACGATGGTGGTAGAATACTTACCCGACGTGTCGGCCTCTGAAACTGCCCCTTCCAATGCCCCTCATTGGAAAAATTATCCCCACGGGCAGAGCAGCATCCCCGCGGAACGACCACACGGCCGTGTATGCCATCTGCCAGTATTGTAGACACCACCATCATCATCGGGCATAAGCGGAGCGATTCATCTCAAGAATTCGGTTAGAAAATAGGTCTGCTGCCATTCGCTGTGCTGAGTATTCCACAACCAGTCTCTGCTATATCTCTCTCATTCTGTACATACCTCTATCCCACTTCACCTCAACCACACAGTAACAATGGCCAGCACAATGACTCTACCGCCCACTTCTTCGGCGCCCACCCCACTCCCAGCCAGAGATCTCCTTCCCTCCCGCACCCACCTGGACAGGTATGGCTTCCTCTTTGGCAACCCTATCTCCCACTCCCTGTCTCCTCTTTTCCACAACACAATCTACGGCTCTCTGGGGCTGAAATGGCAACAATTCTTTCTGGAGTCCGCCTCCCTCCCGGACTGCTTGCAGTACCTCCACGACCCGGCCTTCTACGGCGCGAGCGTCACAATGCCACACAAGGTCAACATCATCCCACATCTTGATGAGCTTACAGAGGAAGCTCGTGCATGTGGGGCATGCAACACCATCTTCTTGAAGGAGACAGACGGCAAGCGGATCCTCTGTGGGACTAACACGGATGTCATCGGCGTGCGGGAGTCATTCCTGCAAAACGTCAAAGACGCAGGGAGCAGATATGAAGGACGGCCGGGTATGGTTGTCGGTGGAGGTGGCGCCGCCAGGGCAGCAGTGTATGCTCTATGGCGGTACTTGGGCGCAAAGACGATCTATCTCGTTAACCGAGACGCCGGAGAAGTGGATGTACTCATGCAGTGGTGCAAGCAGCAGGGCTACGGCGACGGTTTAGTGCATGTCAAGACTGTGGAGGAGGCGGAGAAGCTGGAAAGCGCAGGCGCTATTGTGGCTTGTGTGCCTGACTTGGTGCCCAAGACAGAGCAAGAGATCACTGCTCGACGGATATTGGAGAATTTCTTGGGGAGAGAACACAAGGGGGCGATACTGGAGATGGCATATCACCCCAAGCCATGGACGTCAGTAGCACAGATCGCAACGGACTTTAAGTGGCAGGTGATCTTGGGCACAGAGGCGATGATATACCAGGGTTTCGAGCAAGATCGGTATTGGACTGGCAAGGGGCTCGATGAATTGCCAGTAGAGAAAGTGAAGAAGGTGATCGCCGAGGAGTTGGAGAAGTCGATAAAGCACTGAGCATATGTACAAAAGCCTGTATAGCATTGTTACGACACATAATATACCCTTTGAAGGTCTTGTCATTGTCTACATGATCTATCATAACCCAGGCCGTGTATAATCCAGCGGACACACTCTCTTCCACACCTCCCTCACCAATCTCTCCTGCTGCTCCCTCCCCGTCCCTTCCTTCCCTGCACCAGTCGCTCGTATCGCCAGATATAGCCTACTCCCTAACCTCCCCTCCTCGATCCTTACCGTCTCCACATCCCCCTCAGGCGGCGTCATTGTCGTGACCAAACCCCCCGCCTCCTCAAGAATACACCACGAAGCGCAAACATCCCATTCCCAACACCCTCCTTCAGCCCATATATCCACCCCTCCCAGCGCCACATACGCCAAATCAAGCGTCGCACTCCCAATGCTGCGCACACCATGCACCATGCCGCCCTTTCCGCCGCGTCCGCCCGTTTCGGCAGCCATATTCAAGAACGTCTCTACCTTGCGATACATGTTGCCATCCGGCCGATCGCGTCGATCCTTCCCCCACTCGCAGCTAAAGACGCACCCTTTCGGCGCCTGCGGTGGGAGGGGCGGTATGGGATCGCGGACGAGAGGGAGACGACGTGGTTCGGCGCCCAGTGACGGGGTGGAGAAGAAGGCGCCGCGACCCCGGCAGGCGTGGAAGAGCTGCGAGAGGAACGGCGCGTTCACGACGCCTATGAAGGGGCGCGAAGCGATGCAGAACCCGATCGAGACGCAGTAGGTCGGGTACAGGTGGGTGTAATTCACTGTGCCGTCTAGAGGGTCGACGATCCACGTGGGTGCGGGGGTGAGGAGGTAGGTCTTGGAAGAACCTTTGCTGTAGGATTCTTCGCCGATGAATCTGGAGGGTTAGGAGAGTGGCAAATGGAGGTGAGGAAGGGACGTACTTGTGGTGGGGGAATTTCTTCGAGATGGAGGTGTGGACGAAGGCTTCGACGTCTGCGGGCGAAAGGTGAGCTGAGTTCGGGGGAAGGTTGTAAAGATTATGTGATTGAGGTACCTTCGTCTGTCTTGGTCACTATGTCAACAGAGCTATCTTTTTCTATGTTGGTTTGCGCTGCACGCCCTCCCATGCGGGCGAGCATGCCGTCCAGCAGCATTTGCCCTGCATCTTTGCCGAGCTGGATAGCGAAGGCATAGATCTCATCGATTTCAGCCTCGCTGAGCTCGTGCGACATACTGCAGGGTAACGGTATGCGGAATGGTCACTGTACCGCCAGACTCGGGTCTATTCTGCACATTTCGCGGCGTGTTGAGCCGGTCATTGCCGAAACACCGGGCTGGGGAAGAGCTCTTTGCCCGACAGTGGGGGCCTCTTTTTAACCACATCCGGATGGCTTCGCGGGGAAGGGGCACGGCTTTGGGACCTCTTCAAATTGAATGAACTTTACATCTGTGGCATATGCCCGTCTTTAAAATCGACAAATTCGCATCTAGCTGTGTAGGCGAATCACTATGGCTGTTCCTCTACTGCTCATCAATGGTCCAAATCTGAATCTCCTTGGGACGCGCGAGCCCCATATCTACGGCTCCGAAACACTGTCCGACATTGAAGCCGCCGCCGAATCTCAGGGCAAGGACCTGAACTGTGCCGTTGCGTCCTTTCAATCAAATCATGAAGGCCAGATTATCGACCGTATCCATGCTGCGCGGAATGAAGGCGTTAAGTTCATCGTCATCAATGCTGGCGCCTTTACACACACCAGCGTTGCAATCAGGGATGCTATTACTGGTGTAGCGATTCCCTTCGTCGAGATACACGTCAGCAACGTTCACGCGAGAGAGGAGTTCAGACACAAGAGCTACCTTAGCGACAAGGCAGTGGCGGTGATTTGTGGGCTGGGCACGTATGGATATACTGCTTCGATCGAATTTGCCGCACGGTATCTTGCAAAGAACAAGCCGTAGAAAGTTCGACGGTTTCATTCGGGTCGCAGTCTGTAGAGTGTGACTACACCTTCTCTCCCTGGTCGAGACGGATACATCAAGCTGATCATATTTGTTCGGAAGAGAATGGCAAATGGTGACTGGGAGTCGTCTTTGCAGCAAATGTCGGTGATGGGCTTCAGTCGGCCATCCAAATAGGATTGAGGGCAAGGACGTCCAGGACGTTGAATATCGAACGAAGGAGTCACAATAATGCCAAGTGGTAGCTTTTGAGTTGAATTCATGACTGTGCCGGTCGAGAAGTCAAACGAGCATCGCTCCTGGTCCTAACAGTTCCCTCAGCAACCTCAGCAATAATGAGTAATCCATTGCTGAATACTGTTGTGCCTAGATCTGGCTTGTCGATGCGTTTGAATCTGGTGTCGTAAAGACGGGCGAGAACGACATGTTGGATTATTTGGCATGCTGATATATGTGAGAGCTACAATGGCGAGCTCATGTTGGGTAAGGTCCCCCATGCGGCATACGGCCCGAGGCTTGGCCTGTCGTATCAAACGGCAGATAGGCCAGCAAAGGATCGGTCTCCTGGTAGTCTGCTCCGAAGAAAGCTCGTAGGTCGGAATCTGGTCCCAGGCCAAGGTTCTGCATGAATTGCGGATCACCTAATTGACGTGCTGTATCAAGCTGCGCCATCTCTTCAAAGATAGCTTCGAACTCCGAGTTGAAGCCCCCGCCATCCGACACCCCACTGGGCGTATCTTGGTTGGTGATAGTACTATTTGGCAACTCGTTGATATTGAATTCCTGTTGGCCGTCATAAAGATCATCGCTTTGATGTGTGCCTACTACGTTGAATGTGCTCTGGGCCGGATGCGCGAATTGCGGCTGCATATGCTCTCGACCAAACGAGACTGAACGGCGGATATCGGAATTGTAATTGCTCGTATTGGTTCGCCAAGGCATACCTTGAGCCGTTGGCTGCGTCTCAATGGCTGAGCCTCCCGTGTCCGCGGGAGGTACTCTCGATCTTTGCGAGTTGTTTGCGTCAAGGTAGATCGCAGATGGCAGATTGCCTGAGGGTGCTGACCAGTTTTGCAGTACTTTGGTACAAAATGCTGTGAGTCCTTCACCTTCCACCTCTCGCAGCAACGGGATCATCGACGGTGTAACCGCAGAAGTGCCGCCTACTTTAGCAAATTTCTCCAACAAATTCGAGAGCTGTATGATGTATTCTTGCGCTGACATCCGGGCTCCTCTGTAAGCCGACCACCTTGCCATGATAGCAAGATGAAGCTGTTGAGGCGTGTTGCCGCTGATCGATTGGGGCTCGACCACATTTGTCGGGGCAGTGAAGATCCCCACTAGGGTATTGAAAGTGCTTAGACAGCGACCAGGCTCTCGAGCGGCAACACCTCCACCGTTATGGAGTGTCTGCAATTGTGGTTGCCAAGGTGACCACTCTTCCAGACCATCCTCGTCTAGTTTACCAACGTGTACTCCATTTAGCGGACTCAAGTGCGCTGGTAAATCTAGGAGAAGACCAACAAGATGATCTACTAGGACACATCCCAGAACCAGGTGATGAGATCTTTCATCGTGTTTAGTTGTGTTCTGATGAAGCTTCAACTTCAAGAGAATCCGTGCAGCGAAGCCCATCATGAACCATGCTGATGCAAGATCGCCTTCGCCAGCTGAAAGGAGACTCAGGAGAATGAGCGATCGGATATGTCCCTTGGCAAATCTCCCTCGCTCATCAGGTATAAAAACTCGGGCAAGCCTGACATATTCCGACACCTTGTGCGAAGCCGTGCCCGTCTGGCGAGATGATAGCGCGACGATGGCCCAGAGCTCAGCATGGGCACCTGAAGTCTCCAGATTGGCATCTGAAACTTGTAAAGGGTACGAGTACGCAGTCTTGAAGACCTCATTCTTCTCCGAGATGGGTAACCAGTTGTGGGTGTATGCATAATAATGATCTGTCCAAGTCCAGAAGTCTGCAGGAAGCTCCACCACTGTTGATGCATGACTAGAATGGAGACCTCCACTTGTAAAGCGTGCCGCTGTGTTCAGAGTCGGCAGGCGCCCACCCAAAGAAGAGTTCGATGATACCTGAGGAGTGACATACGCTTGCAGCGATGCACTGCCTTGCAAGTTGTCCGCGAGATCGTCGGCGTCAGCAGACGGCGAGCCAGAGAGTAATGCATCGATTTGCTTGCATGCGACACTATTCGTCCATACAGCATGGAGTCCTTCTGATGGAGCTCCGTCCTTAACAAATTGACGGAGCTGACCTCTAATTCCTAATTGATTCGACAAGAACTTTTGTGAGTCAGGATCTCTTTGGAAAAGCAATGCCAGAGCAGACTCCAACGTCCGAATATAGCCTGGTTGAATGCCACGTTTCTTCGGATTCGTTGTGTAGCTGCAATCCCGACCACTTGCTGTGCAGGTCTGGCATGGTGACTTGCCGTCGCACTTGTCTCTACTTGCACGGCATTGGTCGCAAGCTCGAGAGACTCTTGATCGTTTGGTTTTAGGGGCCTCATCTCCATCGTCTGTCCTCTGACGTCGCCTCGAAACATTCTGCTCACGAGTTGTATCCTCCCCATGCTCCATTGATTGAGAAGCGAGACTACCAAGCCATGTAATGTGAGACTCGCAGCAGTGTCATAGAACCGAGATTATTGTGTAACAAGACGAATACCAGTCTCTCCTGAAGCCCCGCTCGATCCACTCGGCGTAGAAACAGAAAGTCACCTTCGTGCCCTCGACAGCATTGACTACAATAATGTTTGTAATGCCTCTGGGAGCCAACAGTCTTCTCTCATCCTTACTGCGGGAGCGTTGCCGTCCTTTCAAACAAACGATGATTTTCGTGCCGATGAAAATACATTCCAGATAAATGTTGCAATACGTTGTGTAGAAGCGCGAGGTCACCAGTGACTTCGAGTGGCGCAAGGCTTGGCCAAGACATTTTCCCACGGTGTCGACTTCGACTACTTCCATGTTTAATTCCATCCTAGAACGATTTCAGTCACCTACATCCTGTATCGAGGCCACCCGTACGCTAACGACTACTCAGCAATGCAATTGTGTATGATTTGAATGGCGACTGGTCGTCTTATGGCTGAACTTCGAGATCCACCACAACATGACCGGAGCACGGAAGCGGTCATTTCACGAGTACGCTCACGATGCGCGACACTCTAACCATGGCGGGAGAGCCTCGACCGTCGTGACAGGCAGTCAAATCGAGAGCGGGGTGGTGGTCGACGGTCCGGTCTTGACAACACCTTCATCCGCCGGCTTCCATTTCAATGCCACTATAGTCCTCATTGGCAACCGCGGCGCTGGGAAATCAAGTCTTGCATTTCTAGCAGCGAGTGCATATAATCGGAGAGTTCTGGAGCTCGAGAGACAATTCGAGGAAAGGACAGGCCAGACTCTTAGCAAACATCGTCAATCGGAGAAAGGCAAGCCTGGCCGCAAGAAACGTCAGGAGGTGCTCAGTCAAATATTGAAGGATCACGAATCTGGCGCTGTGATTGTTTGTGACTTTAGCGATCTCGAATATGCCACACCAATTCTTCACTCCTTCGCCGCCACCCACCCGGTCATCTACATCAATAGAGACATAGACGGCGTTCACGAGTACATGCAGTCATGGGAGAAAGGCAAGCTGTCACAGGTGCTCTCATCAAGCTCGATTCTATTGCGGGCGTGCTCAACATTTGAGTATTTCAATTGGACGGAGACTGGCCAGGAGACGGGCTCTTCACAGTCCGTCAGCGCGCACCTGAACGAACAAAACATTTTACTGGACAACGTAGAGACCCTTCCCTTTTTGAGACTAAAGCGCACAGAGCGAGACTTCCTCAAGTTCTTACGACTGGTGCTTGGAGACCACTCCCGATCTCCTTCGCAGCAGTCGGCGTATCCACTATCTGAGCTACCATTGCGATCTCGCAGACATGCCTTTGCAGCGAGTGTGTCTGTTGAAGAAATACTGAAGGATCAGCTTGATCTGGAGGTCTTCCAGACTGGAGCAGATGCTTTCATCCTTCGAATGCCACCCTTGTCGCCTACCAAGGATGAGCGACACAGACAGTTTACGGAGATTGCCCATGCCTTCTCGATAGTCAGAAGATTCACCATATTGCCGATCATCATCGACTCAGGCGCCGATACAGTCAGCCGCCAAGACGACCATTCATGGGAGTTCTGTTGTCGTCTTGCGCCCGAAGGTATCATCATGCATTCCGACATCCTGCCGAACCTGAACGGCAATATCACAAGGATACCAAAATTGCCTAGGATTATCGTTAAGGTTGACGTCGACCAGCAGAGCGAATCATGGGAAGACGTGACTCTGGAGTCGGCATATAACACCGCTGGCAGATTTGGTTGTGACATGGTCGTGATGGCCTCGCACAGCCCAGACTATACCACAATCACATCGATCGAAGCATTGAGGTTCAAAATTGCGAAGCTACGACAGGCAAACACAGATCTTCCAATTTTATCTGCATTCAACGATTGTACGCAGGGCAGACATTCACAAATCACCAACCGAGGCCTACTACCGGTACGTGGAGCCAAACGAGAAGGCCTGCCTGACCGAAGCACAGCGCCCAAGCTGACAGCGCGCGATGCCACTGTGGCCATGTTTGCCAGTTTCATGTATGATCCGCTACACTTTTACATCATCGGAGGCGATGTCGGGTTTTCACTGTCTCCAGCTATGCACAATACAGCGTACCAGGCGCTCGGAATGCCGCATGATTACTCGAAACGTTCGACTCACACATTGTCTGTCCTTGACGAGCTCATGATGGATGAGTCGTTCGGCGGTACAGCCATCACGCAGCCCTACAAAATCAGTGTGGTTGGGCGGCTCAAATCACTCAGTAAGCACGCTCGAGTGATACGTGCCGTTAACACTATCCTCCCCATTCGCCGAACACACCCACCTGGCTACGAAATTCAAGACGAGGACATTGTGAATACACGTAATGAAAGCGGACCGATACTTGCTCTGCATGGGGACAATTCCGATTGGATCGGCATGCGGGCATGTTTGCGCCGGGGTCTATCACCCGTCAATGCGGTACGCAAGACAACTTCCGGGCTCATCATGGGCGCGGGAGGAATGGCCAGAGCAGCAGTGTACAGCATGATCCACATGGGCGTGATGAATATCTTCATCTGCAATCGAACGTTGGACCGTGCTGAAGAGCTAGCGCAATACTATAACGACTGGCTGGACACCCGACATGATGGTGGCAGCCACAAGCCACGGGTACATGTCCTGCCGTCTCTGAACGCAAGCTGGCCAGAAGGCTACAGATTGCCTACATTGATTGTCTCGAGTGTACCATCCGAGACGATCGCCGGGCATTTGGAAGCCAACTTCACTTTGCCAGAAGCATGGCTTGCCAGTCCATCTGGCGGAGTAGTTGTAGATCTTACCTACAACCCACTTGTCACGGCCCTGGTACGTCAAGTCAAAGGACAGGCGCATAAAGGATGGATCATCATGACCGGACTGGATATGCTGCCGGAGCAAGCTTTTGCACAGTTTGAGCTGTTCACAGGACGGAGAGCACCAAGACATGTCATGCGAGAAGAGGTTCTCAAAGAATTCCTGAAGCAGCGGAGCAACAAGACTTGAGAACTGTACAAACGCTACCACGAGTGATGTGGAATGATGAGACATGTTAGCAGTTTGACCACACCTATTCCATGTACTCTCATAGAGTTCATGGCGCTGAGCTCGGGGCAGATGGGACGCGCACGTGCTTCTGTTCACAACGTCTTTTCAAAACGGTCGATGCAGGCATTATTATGAAGAGATAAAGCGATAGACTACTACGACCAAACAATCAATATGGCTTCAATTACTTTGCCCAAAGCTGGTCCTGAACACATTGTTGGGGTCTCTTTGTTCAAGAACAGCTATACAGCCTGGCCTCGTAATGATTCCGATTGAGTGAGCGGTACCTGCGACATCGCGCAATCGGGCAGCGAATCAGCTTCGAGGATTCGATCAGCATGGATCCATCGGTCTCCGCTTTTTGTCACTTTCCCCGCTTCCCCATATTTTGGTGACGATGGAAGTTTCTACGGATCCACTCGGCACGATAAGCATCAAGGCAGAAGGCAGGGAGATAGGTGTAAGGGACGAGGGTGTGGACCAGAAGGAAAGGACACTTTACGTGATGTTAAGTTCCTGTCAATCGTATGCATGAATCCCAGCAATTCGCAAGATCTTCAGGTAGCTCCACGAGGATCGCACGACAGGGGTTTGCCAATCTGAGCGCATGGCTGAGACCTAGGCGGGGTCAGTTCGCACCTCGCCATTTGTTCGCACATTCTTCTCAGGTCCCGCAGTCTGTCGCGTGCTTCATTTGCAAAGGTTTGTTGTCATAGCAGGTACAGCAGCACATCATCATCAAAAGTGGGCCGTGATATGAGCTCTCATCAGAACATCGACAACCCGATTGCATCAAACAAAGACGCTACGTGTGCCATTTGCCCATTGATGAACAGAGTGACCAATCCAATCAATTCCATCTGATCTAGGGCACCGTTTGATTTGTCTGTTGCCGTCTCCCGTATCTTTCTGGAACTCTGCGGTTGTCAGACCCCGTGATCACAACGCCATAGCTCCCTTTGAGCTCCTCAAACCACTTCACCTCTCTTCACCTTACTTATTCCCCCATCTCTGACCACAATCATCCTCAACTCTCGAGATCGACGATACCTTCCATTGGCAAACACGCCACAAACCTCCTTTGACCTTCATACAAGTACGTGATACCTCACTCCACATGGTCTGACCTCATCGGCCCCTTCCGGCGTTGGAGGTGAGGATCAGCCTCACTTGAGATGCAGACCAGCGCAATCCAAGCATAACCACGCTGATATGTAGCTACAGTGACTCGTTCCCACAAGGCCAACGATCGCGACCACGTCGGACTCGTCAACGGCACCGCCGGCGCTGAAGAACACCTTCCCCGCTACTTCTCCAAGTCTGGCTTTGTCGACGCCGACCCCAAGTCTACCAAGAAGAAGGGTTCCGGCAAGGGCAACTGGTAAGTTCAAACTTCTCCCTCCCCATAATTTTTTGCTCGTGGTTGAATGCATTAAACACTTATCTTTACCTAATCGTTGACCGTGACTGCTCATCGTCTGACACGTGACCAGGGGCAAGCAGGGTGACGAGCTCGAGGATTACGACTACAACCTCAACAAGACCCGCCGTCGCAGCAACAGCTTCAGTGCTGCTGCCGGACACAACATCTTCCGTACCAAGTTCGAACAAATCGAGCCTGAGCCTGTCTTTGAGGAGGATATCCACGGACCCGAGGCCGACGACTACGCCCTCGAGGAGCAGAGCACTCATTCTTCCGCCGGTTCCGGCTCTGTCGAAGAGGAAGAGGCGGCTGTCGACAAGAAATGAGCCCGCGTTGTTGAGTCGGGCGGACACTGGTGCGATGTCAACATGATACAGGACGGTCTTTGACCACGTCCGCCCGACAAACAACGCGGGACGGAGAGACGATGAGATGACGGCGTAAGGGGATGCTTTCTGCATGTGTTAATTATGACAGCGATCGTTCAAGGGAGTTGCATTGCTGCTCAATTCTCGAAGCCTACAACATGGCTTATTCAAAGATGAAATTCAGAGGGGGGTTCGGTCTGGCCTGGTTGTGCCCTTGCATCGCCTGGGAGGCCTCTTCTATCTGAGGAAGAAAATATGTATTCTATTACTCGTCAACGAGAATCAATGACAAATTATCAGTCAACCTTGTCGATTTGGTGACGGCACTCAATCCCGCAGAGGAGGTGGTTATTAAAGCAATATTTTGTGCAATAGTCTCTTGTTCATCCGAACATTTGCTGGGTGACTTGACCCAAGGCTAAGTAAATGTCGGATGTATCCTGGAAGACATGAAGTATAGACTTTGTTTGTTGAAGACCCTGCGTCATGCGAAGGCACTTCAGCGAGATCAGAGCGTCAGCCGTGACCACGTTCCTGAAAATTGCAACCACAGAGAAGATCAGTACGGCTCTATAGATTAGTTGCCGTCTACACGCCATAAGCAGAAGGTTAGCAGCAATTTTAGCTGATCCGGCAGACGGCAGAGTGGCTCTTTGCCTCTGTCTTTGCGTCAGCAGCCAATGACTTTCATCAATCTCAGCACGCTTTCGAGGGTCGAACAACTCTGACGGATCAGCATTGCCATTCACCAGCAGAACATGCCATGATACTTCCTATTTCAACAAGCTGTCCCGCAGAACATGCCGCAATGGCTTCCCATAACTCTACCATCACGTAGCACGGTGTTTCTGGTACTGCTCTTCTTACTGACAGTACAACTCGCGCTGTCGAGCACGATGCGCTATACAATCAGCCCGAAAGCATGGCTACTAGCCAGCATGGCTGCTCTGGGCCAGTCGCAAGGGCTAAACACGACCGATGACCTGTCCTGGAAAGCACCTGCGAGCTCGCAGGTTGATGATCTGTCCAACATACTGAATCAGACCGGGGTCTACGGCTTCATCTTCAATTCATCAACGACGCCGGCGTCAGTACCATATTCGACATATAATTGGTGCAACATGCCGCATGTTCGAGCTCAAGAGTATCCCCGAGCCAATTCATCATTCAATCTGGAGTATGTCGAGGTCATTCACAGGCACCACAAGCGTACACCTTACGCGGCCAACACTTTCCCTGTGGAGAGCTACGGATGGGACTGCTCAGACCAAGGTCTCTTCTACTACGGCGCGCCACTCCCCGTCAACTCGGACAATACGTCCGCATCAACATACTGGTCCGTGTACAACAGCACCTCCAACCCTCTCCGCGCCCCAGGCTTTCCAGGGAACTGCCAATTTCCCCAAATCACCACGACCGGCCTCCTCGATTCTTACCAGCACGGCCTCGACCTCGCCAGCGTCTACAAGACCCTCCTCAACTTCCTCCCCGAGACTTACGATCCAGCTCTCACCACCTTCCGCGTCACCTCCAACGTCATCACCTCCCAAGTCGCCTCCTCGCTCATTCCCGGCCTGTACCCGTCCCTCTCCTCTGCCACCGTCCCTCTCCTGATCCAAGCCAACGCAATCGACTCCCTCCAACCCTCCTACTCCTGCTCCGCTTCCTCTGCGCTCTACCGCAGCTACGCATCCGGCTCCACCAGCGGGCAATGGCAAAGCCATCTCGACCTCACCGCCCCACTGTACGCTACCCTCGACGCTTTAAGCGGTGTCCCGCCTAGCTCAAGCGAATGGCACGTCTCATGGGACCACTACTACGACAATCTCTCCGCGCGACTATGCCACTCTTTGCCTCTACCTTGTTCTACCAATGATACGAGTGATTGCGTGACCGAAACGCAGGCAGAAACGGTCTTTAGATTAGGACAGTGGGAATACAGCTTCACCTACCGCGCCGCTGGGCCTGATACTCTCCGTGCCGCGGTGGCGGGGTACGGGATCTGGGTCGCGGAGTTGGCGGACACTTTACGCAGGAAAACAGGTCTGGCTGGGCAAGGGGACCAAGGAGATGAAGTCAAGTACCGCCACAACGTTGCGCACGATGGGAGCGTGAGTAGACTGTTGAGTATCCTGCAGGTGGACAGGATGGTGTGGCCTGGTATGGGCGCGGAGGTGGTGTTTGAGCTTTTCAGTAGAGATGCGGGAGAGGGGAAGGAGTGGTTTGTGAGGGTGCTGTGGGGTGGACAGGTGCTGAGGTCGAGCGCGTTGGGGGTCATGGATATGCTGCCGTTGGAGAAGGTGTTGGCTTATTTCGATGGGCTTGTCGGGAAGGGGGCCGACAAGGTGCCGGGGCTTTGTAATGGGAGTGTATAAGGCATGCCAATGGATGAGTGGTTGTGCTATAGTGAGATGCAAATGTATTACTTGACGTGATACGATTCAGCAGACTCACCTTGTCTGCTGGTCGACATCGTGCCTGAAGTCACACAGGAACATAATGGCGGTAGAATAGACCTTGGGCATCTATATGTGAGTCTTGATACATCTGTATTGCTAGATTTTTGGCTTCGTAATGCTTGTCTCTAGGTGTACAGATCGCAGAGATCAGTGTAGATGCTGCGATACACAAACTTGATGGTGGTGAGAGGGCGACGCTCTGTCGTGATGAGATCGTCGAGTAGGCGGCTGAGAAGTCGTGAAGAGAAGGGAGGCCGGGGTTACGGCGGATGGTTGTCGGTCGGGTGGTGAGCGGCTGTGCAGATAAAAGATCTTCATGACGAACTGTCGTTGTCGACGCCAACCGCACTCGAGGTGGGAGCTAAATGATCAAGTCGAGTAGGTGCTCGGAAATCTTGCCTTATGTGCCTGTTCTGACTGAAGCGAGTGAAGAGCGGAAGCGGGAACTGCCACCTCAAGTAAAGATATTTCACATTTATCGACACATATCTGCACTCCTCTGTCATCTATCCTACACTGACGGCGTGGTGGGCATCTCCTTCGCCTCGACAAACTCCTCATCAGGCGTAACTCCACCTTCATTGCGATCCGGCACTTCCAATGCCTTGCCCTCATCCGCTGCATCTTCTGCTGCTGCTTCTTCGCCCTCTGCTTTCTCTTCTGCAGGTGTAATAGTCGCATCGCCATTAACCTCCGGCTCAGACGGCACATACTCCTCCCCTCTCGCCCTCGCCGCCATGCGCTCCGCAAACTCCCTCCTCGCCCTCTCCTCCCTCTGCTTCCTGATCCTCTCCACCTCCTCGATCCCACCCGACTTCTTCAACTTGCCCTCCTCCACAAATGATCCTAGCTCCTTCTGAAACTCGCCACCCTTCCGATCCGCCAACTCCTTCTGCCTTGCCTTCTCCGCGCGCTCAATCGCTTCCAACCTCGTCTCATGGTTCGGTCGCAACGCCCTCACCTCGCCCAACAACCCGTCCTTCGCCTTCTGCGGATCGCCAGCCAGAGGCAACGTCAACGGATTCAGCGTCCGACTCGGCGTCCTACCGCCGTGTCCCTTTGGTTTATCAAGATGCTGCTGGCGTGTAGCCTGCTCGACGAGCGCGAAGGTTTGCGCTGCCTTTTCGAGATCGTCTTCCAGATCAACGCACAGCTCTTCTTGCATGGTGAGTAGGTCCCGGTCGTCGCATACCACTTGTAGTTCTTTCTCCCAGATCTTGGTCCAGATGGGTTTCTCGCGCTTGAGGTACTCTTGGAGTTTCTTGAGCTGGGAGGTGGCGGATGAGATTTCTTTGCTGACGGTTTCGAGTTGACGGGCGAGAGGGCGCACGCCGCGGCTGACGACGTCTTTGCGCAGATCTTCGACTGTGTCTTGCAGGTCGTCGACGGAAGTGACGATCTTTTCGGAATCTTCTTGGAGACTCTTCTTGCCTTTGTTGACATAGGCGCGGCCTGTGTCGGAGTTGAATTTGGGAAAGGATGCGTCGGCGGCGACGGAGCGGACAGAGGAGGCTTTGGTGCGGATGGTGGTCATTGAAGCGTTCATGTCTGACACGAAAGACGTGTATGCCTGTCGGACGACGGCGAGGTCACGACGGATGGCCTGCACTTCGCTCATTTGGTCTGCAGCGGTCTTTGGCAGGAGCGATGATTTGGATGATGATGTGGGCAGAGCAGTACGAACAGGCGCAGCGGCGATGCCGGCAATATCCTTGGCCGCTTCTTGCTGCCGATCAGAGACGCGCTGCAGAGCTGATTGCTGCTCATCCACAGCGACTTTGAGTCCTTCGATCATGCGCTTCAGCCCGCCCATGCCATCATCGATGTGTCGCTTGACCTCATCGAGAGCTTCGACGTTGAGAACGAGCACGGCTCTGTCCTTGATATCGGTAAGGTCCTCGAGCTCGTGGCGAACGCCGGATATCGGGTCCTGAATGTAAATCTCCGGAAGATCCACGCCATTATTGTGTGTATTCCAAGCAAACTTTTCAATGAATGCGAGCTGGAGACGGGCGATGGTGAGGTCGGCGCCATCGGAGAGCACAAATTTCTTGACCTTTGTCTTGTACTGCAGGAAGAGGGTGAGCTCCTTGCCTGCTACGGGTGACGACTCAGGCACGAAAGGTTGGCTCGTTTGCGGAGGCGTCTTCACTCGGTCGGGTGCCGATATAACGGAATCTTTAGGTGTAGCTCTCTCAATTTGGACTTGAGGAAGCTCCGGCGTTATTGCTGAAACTGCTGATACCGCTGATAATGCAGGTGTTGCAATCGCGCTTACTGGCATTGATTCCTCTTCCTGCACCGTCTCGGGGAAATAGCTTGACAACTTATCCTCGGGCGTCTTAGCAAGAGGACTATTGAAGTCGAGCTTGAATTCTTGGTCGGGCTGGATTATTTGTTGTCCCTGCAGTGTCTCTAATCGCTCTTTGCGAAGCGGCGATGAGTCGTCCCGTACACGATACGTGGAGCGATTACGGTTATGGATTTGCTGCCCTCTGTTTCTGACAGCGTTCATTGATTCTTGAGCCTCCCTTCCTCTGTTCGGGACGGGAGAGTGCTGCGCCGGCGGAATAATAGCGACGCCGTTCGTTGAGCCCAGATGTTTTTGTATCTGATACGCCGAGAACCTCCTTGAAGCTCTTCTTTCAAGCTCGCCTCCTCTTTGTAGTGCGGCCAGCGCATCTTTCTGCATGGGTGCTTGTTTCGGTGGAGGAGCAGGAGGTGGGAGGGTGGCGTCTTCTTGTACTTCCGACGGCAGTACTGGCATGGCGTCGTCTGTAGGGTATGGCGCAACCACGGGCAAATTTTGCATAGTTGTGCTGGACATTGAAGAAGTGCTGGAGTCGTTGGTCTCGCGACTGGGCTCGCGTGACTTGTGCATGCTGTTACTTGGGCTAAATCCATCCCTCCGAGGAGATGATCGACTGGATTGCGACTGAACTGACGTTGTCCGCGGCGGGAGATCAGGGCCCGTGAGATCCCCACTGCCTTGTCTCTGGGCAAAGGATCTACTGTTGTGGGAGGCTCGCTGAGCAGCTTCGTCCAATGCCTGGGTCATCGTGGTGTCGGTACTGCCATTGCTTGCCGTGCTGACTTGTCGGCTTGATGAGCCGCTTTCTCGAGAGCTGCTGCTACCAGGCTGACCTGTCTTTTGACGTAATCGTGATTGCTTCTTCTTCAACCCGTGAAGAAGATTGATGATTATATCCCGTATCCGTGGGAGAAACTTGTCCAAACTCGCTTGCGATGCCTCTTGACTCAGCGTCTCTTCCAAAATTGATCTTAGCAGATCGGGCACAGGACCCAAGTCGTTCGTATCAACGCCTATGCTATTGAAGGCTCGACATGCTATGTTGAACTCGTATCCTAATCTCACATAGACATCAGAGACTTCTGTTTCGGTTGATGATCCTCGCGACCACATGGTCAATGTCTCGAGCAACTGTTTCGTGGCGACGAGTAGATGGGTGACGCTCTTTTCGATCTGGGACAGCTGCTGTTGCGGCTGTCATTCTGGTCAGCTTCCACATCTACAAGTTGAGGGTGGTCCGTACATTGCCTCTTGATCTACTGCTACTGCTTCCGGCGGTCCTCCCCGACCCTGAGGAGGAGCGCTGTTGTGGTACCTCGGACGCCATGGTCGCTCCTGGCTACACAGTAGCGAGAAGAGCTTACTGTTATTGTTAGGAGACGAACGCTGTCGCTGAATGGGTATCAACGAAAAGAGGACGACATCAGCGATGGGACTGTACAAGGGAATGAATTAAGATTAATTGCGAGTTGACGAGACAGGAAAAAGTTGTTGCGCATGACTTGCTTGAGGCTACAAGACGAGATGTGCTGTCTCTCGGTCAAGGGTCGTTAGTTCAGTGACAGCCGGCGCCGAGCGAGGTGATGCCAAGCACGTGCCTTTTGTCTCTGAACTGGCGAAGAAGAAGAAGGATTGGCTGGTTCAGCGATTCGGCTCGTTTTCCGCAAGAAGGCAAGAGGTATTTGGGAAGATCACATGAGTTTGGTACAAGCAATCCGTTCCTGTACTATTTGTCTCATAAATAAGCTCTTGCAGACAGCAAAATTGCTATATCGAGATCTCTTCACCAAGACTGAGGGTAATGCTCATTCTTTGAGCTTGCTGTCCGTGACATCTGACCAAACTATACCTTTTTACGACTGCTTGACGAAGCTCTGTAAATCGGCACGCCCTTAGGGTTGCACCGAGCTTGTGAATAAGGCTTGTGCTCTTGCTGCTCCTGACGTGCCTTTTCTGCTCAATGGCGGCCAATACAGCCATCAGTGATCTTGTAACCTCGTACTCTGTTGAATCTCACGAGTCTTGCGACCCCCGCATGCTTCATACCTTCCTCTATTCTACACTCTCTGTCAAGTCGTATTTACAACTCCTAGTCGCTTGACTCGTTTACATTTTGAAATCCGCGCCAGGGTCAGGCTAAAATCCACAAAAGAAGGGCGGCGACCGGATCGCGCTTCTTAGTTCCCGAAGCCTGCTTAGACCAGACGACCTTGTCGACGACTTGCGTCTGCGTTGACACAGACAGACACAAGACACATTGCCAATCTCTCCAGCGTCCATCTCGTCATTTTGTGTCTCGTCTTTTCTCGATACAGCTGGCCGTCATATCAACACGGTCTGTCATTTGGGCTTCCTTACGATCTGCGCAACCACTCCACCAACCGCCTCTCCTTTTTAGCTTCACCAACCGGTCGCTGGGACTTTGCGGACAGGCATTGATTTGCTCTGATCGCTAGAGCTCGACCATCTAAAGGAGCTTTCCAGCACTCAAAAAGCCGAGCATCCTCTTCTCCAGACGAAAAACAGCTGGTCATCCGAGGTGTATGGCAGCTCTTCACAACTGCTGACACCACGCTGCATCCTCAGACCTCCGCTGGCGGCACGTCGACAAAATAATATCAGTACACACCATGAGCCCAGCCAAATCCTCAGAGAATGTGCGCAAACAGTCAACAGCGACCGAAGAAGCTGGTGTTTCTAGGTGTGTCATTGATCCGTATAGCTGCGAAGTCCATCGTCATCACCAGCTGTCTGCACAGCTAGCAAAGAGTTCAAACCCAAGGCACTTCCACTCAGCTGCACTCGCATTGATGTGAAGGCCCATGCACTGACTTGTCAGTAGTAAACCAGCAGCACCAAAGGCTTGGACCACGGGCACGAACCCCATAACTCAACGATCCAGCAGCTCCACTCCCGTCAATGGCATTGCCAATGGCCACGTCAAAGAGCAAGGAAGGGCAAACATAAAAGGCGACCAGTCTCCAGACAAGCATGCACACGATCGCTTGTTGTTCCTCTACGCAAACTTTGTTGTATGTAGGGAGCTCTCGTGCTCATATGTCAAGATCGCTCATCCACTACAGGGACTCGATACTACTCTCACTTTGAAATCTGGCGAGCAATTTCAAGGCGTTTTCTCAGGAGCTACGTCGCAGAGTAATGAAGCTCGTTACCACCTTAAGATGGTGCGCCGCCTCAATTCGCCTACGCAGCAGACCAATGGCGCTGTAGGTTCTGCCGGCACTTTCATTGGTGAAGGAGACGATCATGCCATGGCATTTGATGTCAACGATACTGTCAATCTAGCAGTCCAGCGCGTGTCCATTGGAAACACATTATCCAGAGCTACTAATGGTATTGACATTATCACAAGCTTCAAGCACCAGGAGTTTCTGACTAACGTTACCAGGATCCGGATTTAGAACCGACGTTGAGATTTCGGGCAACCTAGATGTGAAAGAGAAGGTGCTACAGAAATGGGAGCCAGGCCCGGAAGATGACAGTCTGTCTCTCAACCAGGACGAGTCTCTTGGTTCTGGGGGCTGGGATCAGTTCGCAGCCAACGAGAAGCTCTACAACGTCCGCAGTGACTATGACGAAGATATGTACACCACCTCCATCGACAAGACGAACCCTCGCTACCGACAGATCGCTGAGCGTGCGGATCGTCTCGCTCGAGAGATGGAGCGGGATGGCGAATCCCGCAAGATCGTTGATTCTGGTTTGGACGAGGAAGACAAGTGCGTACATTCTTCGTATTGCAGTAATTGTCTCCAACTAATGACGGCACAGATACAGTGGGGTTCGCCGAGATACACCCTCGTTAGGAACTTCCGGATCAAACGCCTATGTACCTCCTTCAAAGCGAGCCATCGCAAGCAAGCCGACTGTGTCTGGAGCTCCATTCGATCCAGCAATCATTTCTTCTCAATTAGCGCGGCCGGACAGTGCAACTGATGCCAAGCAAAGCGTCGACAAACAAGCAGACAAGCAGGAGAAGGAAAAGACGGAAGCAAATGCCACGGCAGTCTCACAATCCGTCAAAGAAGCTGTCGCAAAGTCTCTAGCAGCAAACCCTTCGAGTGGCCCAGCTGGCAAGATCGCGGCACCACGGGCGCCTTCGGCTGCAGAAGCACCGGCGAGTGCAGCAAGCAAAGCTGCCGTGGACAATGGCACAAACATCATGCGCAACGTCACCGATGCTTTTAAACAGTTCACAGCTCAGGAGAAGTTACGCTTCCAACAACAGCAGCGACAAAGTCAACAGCAAAGGACGAATCACGCTCGCCAGGAGAAGTCAGTCAAGCTCAACGATCTCAAGAAATTCTCGCAAAACTTCAAATTGCACTCGCGAGTGCCTGAAGACCTTGTCCCCATTCTTGCCAAGTCCAAAGAGAAGCAGGAGTCAATCAAAGCTAGAGCTGACCAGCACGCACGTGAAAGGGAGGATAGACGCGCTCAAGGAATTGTCACCCCTCCGAGCGCAACAAAAGCAGACTCTACACAGCCTACACAAAGACCTTCCCAGACCACAGAAACACCGCCTGACGCAGCACCACAGATGAGCAGCCGCACGCGTAGTCAGCAGCAAGGAAGACCACAGAACGGAACTTTGCAGCAGGGTCCGAGAGTTCCAGGTGGCTTTAACCAGCGCAATCAGGTTCCATACAGGCAGGGCCCGAACGGCGGCATCCCGGCCCCAATCCCTATCCCACAGTCAACACCAACCCAAAATGACAATCGTGTCATGAGTCCAACATCAGCGACCTCGATCAAATTTAACGCGAACGCCATGGAGTTCCGGCCAAACCCAGCTGCGAGCACTTTCACGCCGACCGGACCCAGCAGTGAGGCTCCAACGTCGAAACGTCCAAGTGTAGTGTCGCCACCTCCGGTAGCACCTGTTGCGACTCCGGTCACTGACTTCTTTGCTCCGTCAGCCAAGAAGAGTAAGCTGGCAGGAAGCGATTGGGGATCAACAACGTCGAATTATTTCTCCACTGTGAAGCGCCTGCACGAACAGAACGACGACCAGTCCAAGAGAGCCCAGTATGCTGCTAACGGCGGCATTCCACAGGGATATCGTACTCTGCCAGTATGGGATGCTCCAGAGGCCAATCAAGAGAAATCGTACGTGGACTTTTTCGCCAGGTCGCTGAATCACCCTCCTCCATCGCCTATGCATGCATCTCAGAACGGCGCTATGCCCCACCAACATCAGCTGCCGCTGCACCTGCAGAATGGTGGGCCAGGAATGCAGCAGACACCGCCATTCTATCGCGGTCAATCACAGCAAATGGGTCCACAACAGATGGACGATGGTCGCATGCCGTCCTACTCATCCACCTCGTCGGTACAGCCATCGCCACGCATGGCTCAGCCGCCAATGGCATTCAATGCACAAGCACAGGGCCACATGGCACAGTATCCCTACCAAATGACCGCAAATGGCATGAGTCCTGGCATGGGTATGCGTCCACTACCGGCAGGAGCGCAATACATGACGCCACAGGGAGCCCCTATAGGAGGTCACATGATGGTCCAGCAGCCGTCTAACGGGCCTTACATGGGACATCCGGGCCACCAGCAGATGCACGTCTACCCGTCTCCAGGGCCCAGTCACGTGCAGCCTCACTTTGCCGGCCATCCAGGCCAGCCAGGAATGCCTGGTGGTTATGCGGGCAGCCCAAGGGCGCATCCAATGAGCCACCAAGGCTCACAGCAGGGACATACTCCTCAACCTATGTTCGTGATGCCCGGACAAGGTGCACCTATGATGATGATGCCTCAGCACGGTGGACCGAGTAAGTCAATGAACCACATGAATGAATGAAAATGCTAATTGTCACTAGTGGGACCGATGCGTTATGGTCAGCCCGGTTTCCCTGGTCAGCATCCGGGCAATGCGTATGCGATGCAGCAGCGTGCCATGTCGAGTGGAGGCTACAGTCAGCACATGACACCACGCCAGCAACATGCCGTTCCCCACCAGGGTCCAATGACACCGCAGATGAACCCATCAGCATCAACGAATGGTGAAGAGGGGCGCTGAGTGAGATAGAAAGGTTGCCAGGGTTGGCACTTTCACCGTAACGATACGAGGACTCCATTGGCAGTATTGATAGGTCGCGCCGCCCGAATTACTATCCAGCATCGCTCTTCGGTGAGTATGCGGATATCGCGGCCAGACCAGACTGCTTATGCAGGGACACATTCGGGATTCCAATACGGAAAGGGAATCGAAGGACTGGAGGAGATTCGTGTCGTAATGCTACGACTATTGGACAGCGGGGGGTCCGGATAGTCTGTGGCGGGCAGAAGGAGTGCTCATGAAGCACAGCTAGTGGAAGTGGAAGGGAAGATGCGGAAAACGGAGCAGGCAATACGAGCGAGGAGGATAGCATAAGTAGCGATTTACATCTAGCTTATTGCCAATGGAAGATGTGTCGCATGACAACTGTGCATATCTGTTGGCTTCAGGGTGTACTGCATTGCCTCTGCTCGTTTGCCGTAAGTTGCCGACTCCTCAAGTACCAACTGTAGAAGTCGACAAGACAACTGCTGCCTCTCTCATGGAACCACCGAATCGTGTTCTTGTTAATGCGCACATGGGATGCAAATAATGTATCCAGCTGACTTGATCCTTCACCCTCAAGAGATCTTCAGTAAAAGGCGAATTGTGCCTGACGATCCAGCCATCTTCCCCAGATCAGTGGGGCCTAACGAACTCCCTCTCAAAAGCCGCGAACTGTTTCCACGTTGCGGCTCAAGCCTTGCGCATGACCCTTATCACCGCGACTCTCCTTGCCCAACCACGCATGACCTCTTCTCCTCCAGACACTAATCTTGATGGATCTACCTCACCCAAAATATCACAATCAATCCCGATGACCGTTCTCACCCGCAATGCCTCCTCGGCGCCTCTCCTCTCGTCCGACCGCGATGCCGCAGGTACAAACACTCCCGACTCCCTCCCCTCACCGACCTCCACCACCTCCTCGACATCCTCTCCCTCGTCCCGCACCACAACCCTCCTCGTCCTGACAGCCGGCCTCTCCGGCCTCCTCTTCGGCTACGACACAGGCATCATCTCCTCCACGCTCCTGCATCTCAGCTCCTCCTTCCCGCTCTCGACCCTTGACAAATCCCTCATCACCTCCTCCACCTCCCTCTTCGCCCTCTTCGCTTCGCCCTTATCGTCGCCTCTAGCCGACGCCTACGGCCGCAAACCCGTCATCCTCATCGCCTGCCTGCTCTTCGTCCTCGGCGCCACCGTCCAAGCAGCAGCATGGAGCGTCCCGCTCATGGTCCTAGGACGAAGCATAGTCGGCTTAGCAGTCGGGGCAGCGAGCACCACGGTGCCGATGTATATCTCCGAGATCGCGAGTGCAGAGAAAAGAGGCCGGATGGTGACTGTGCAGAGCCTATTGATTACGGGAGGGCAGGTGATTGCGTATCTGGTGGGATGGGGAACCGGGACACATTGGCGGTGGGCAGTGGGGTTGGGAGCTGTGCCGGCGTTGGTGCAAGGGGTGTTGATGGGTGGGTTGGTAGAGAGTCCGAGATTTTTGGTGATGAAGGGGAGAGAGGTGGAGGCGACGGGGGTGTTGGGGAGATTGGAGGGGGTGGAGGATGTAGGGGAGGTCGTGAGGCGGATTAGGGTTGAGGTGGAGGAGATGGGGAAGGGAGGATGGCAGGCAGCGTGGCGGGAGCTGGTGAGGTTGCCGGGAAATAGAAGGGCGTTGACGATTGCTTGTGGGCTGCAGGGATTGCAGCAGCTTTGTGGCTTTGTATGTCCCCTTCGTATTCCCTTTTGCCCTCTTTGAGCACGATACTGATACCTCGCAGAACGTCCTCATGTACTTCTCCGCCACCATCTTCTCCCTCGTCGGCTTCTCCTCCCCGGTCACAACCTCTCTCTCAATAGCACTCACCAATTTCGGCGCCACCCTGATCGCCTTCGCCCTCATCGACCGCATCGGCCGCCGACGCATCCTCCTCATCAGCATACCCTTCATGTTCATCGGTCTAGCCCTCTGCGCAGTATGCTTCATCTATCTCCCCATGGAGCCCTCTTCCTCCTCGGCCAATCTCATCCGCCGTCTCGCTGCCGGGACCAGGCTAGATGAGCACGAAATCTACGCCAGAAGACTAGAGCACTGGTCTCTCTCTGCCTTACCGTTGGCGCTACTGGTCAGTCTGATCCTATACGTCGCCTCTTACGCGCTTGGCTTAGGTTGCGTGCCGTGGCAGCAATCCGAGCTGTTTCCGTTGCAGGTCCGCAGTTTGGGCTCTGGTCTTGCAACGGCGACGAATTGGAGCAGTAACTTCCTCGTCGGGATTAGCTTCTTGCCTATGATGGAAGGACTGGGTAGTGCAGTCACTTTTGCGATTTATGCTGCGATTTGTTTCGCGGGGTGGTGGGCCGTGTATGGATTCTATCCTGAGACTACCGGGATGGAGCTCGAGGACGTGGGGGAGCTGTTGGCTGAGGGGTGGGGTGTGCGGAAGAACAGTGGGAGAGTGAGAGTACCGACTGAGGAGCCGGACGAAACCTGATATTCAGTGACGATAGACATGATAGAGCATAGCGTGGAGTTTTGGATATCATTACTTCTCCCTGCCAATCCCCACTTTCATGCCTGGTGTACAAGGCAAGGGGCTGTCTACCCACTCCCTCCCTTCCTGAAACTCACCTTCTCAACCGCCACCGCCTCCTTCCCCTCCCCATCTTTCCTCAACTGATACACATACAGCACCAAAACATCCCCCTGCACATCCATGAGCACAAAACTCGGAAACAGTCCCTTCTGCTCCCCGGTATCCCTATCAATCCCACTGAACTCATCCCTTACCTTTCCCTCCTCCTGTTCTTCTCCGTCAAGATCATCGCCCGTCCAACTCGCCGCCCCCGTCGCGCTGCCCGGGTTCACAAAGAACTTGCCCTCCAACTCGTACGCCTCGAAACGGCTCGTGCCGCCCCAGCAGAGTACATCGACGTCCATCTGGCGCGCGGCGATGAGGAGCGAATCAGGATCGCCGGGCGGGATGATCGTGTGGCCATGCGTGAAGCCTATCCGTAGAGAGCCGTGCGTGACGACTTTGCTGAGGGCGGTGGGGATCGGGTACGACGAGGCCGAGTAGGCGTTGTTGTTGGGTTGTTCGTAGGGTTGCGGCGCCGAGGGGGGCGGGAGGGTGAGCGGGATGTCAAAGTCCCCTTTTACGAGCTGCAGGTCCGGCGCGAGACTGCGGAGGAAGGCGTACACGGAGGGCGAGGTCAGGTTGCCTAGGCAGAGGATTTGGCCGATTTTGTTGGGGGTGAGGAGTTTTTTGAACTGCAAGGGTCAGGGAACGAGGCAGAGGAGGGTAAGGATGGGCTACTTTGGCGGGTATGTCCTGGAAGCATGTCAGTGAGGTCGGATTGGAGGGGAGCGGAGACGGACGATGGCGCGGTCGGGGATGAAGAGGTCCCCGAGGACCAGTACTAATCGTGAGGTCATGATGAATTATGTGAGCCTCAGTGGACAGTTCGGAGCAGGTGTTGAGTGCTATAAAACGGCGCTCATGTTTCAATTCTTGGATGTGGGTGTAGAGCAGCAACGAAGCTAGAGCTGTACATCAAGATGTTGCCTGCCGTTGACAATTGCTCGGTCACCGGTACAGATAACCGTAGCAGCATCAGACTGGCGGATGTGGCCCACCATAAATTTCTTTACCTGGTACACATCATTTGACCACAGGATGCATCTATGTCCCCACTTGACAGCACGCTCGGCACGATTGATTCAAATCACTCAATACGCTACGCTTTATCTCAGACGATGTCATGCATTCCACCTCTCGCGCATATCATCAGATTGTTGCTGAGGTCCAACTCAAAGAACGTCAAATGCCATGTTAGTAGATGCAAGCTTGTAAGATTCATTTTATTCATCAAACATCAATTTTTCTGCCTAGCGACACCTAGGGGCATCATGATGACGTCTCGAATGGTCTCTCTAACAGTTGCAACCGTCGTAGGTCACACATTGACCATTGGAATACTGGGCCACCTCGCAGTTCGGGTCAGTTTCACAGCTGCATCATGTTAGCAAGATGTCTTGGAAATTTGACGAGGGACTCACATGTCCCCACAGGTGTCAGGGTCGACTTGGTAACACCCTATCTCAGTATAATAGCATACATCATTACCGCAGTACTTGAATGGTCAGCAAGAGATACATAGACGGGTAGGGGAAGTTTGACATACTGTGCCTGGGGGAGGTGGACGAGTGGTAGCGGTGCAAGTTTGGTATCCCGCCGCTGAGGATGAGGTGGTGCTTGGGGTAGTCGCAGGAGTCGTGCTAGGTGTGGTAGCAGCAGTAGTGGTAGTGAGGCCTAGGACGGTCTTTGTGGTGGTAGTAGTCGTGGTGGTAGTGGTGATGGTGGTGACAGTGACCGTTGTAGTCGCGGTCAAAGGAGCCGTGACGGTCGTAGGGATGCCTGTCGTGGTAGTGCCAGTGACGGGACTGTGCATGTCAGACGTGCTACATTCTGAAGCAAATTTCCCAGAAGAACTTACTTGGTGATGGTGACGGTGGTGGACGAAGTGGCCGTAACGCTGGAAGTTGAGGTCGGGGTGACGGTGGCCGTAATGGTCGACCTTGTCTCAAGGCAATAGCAGACATTGCCGACCACATAGGTAGCGTAAGAAACGAGCTGCGAGAACTTGCTAGCCCTGGGATCATTCGGTCTTGTGGTAGGGGCAGCAGTAGTGGCAGGGGTGGTAGTGGAAGGGGCAGTAGAACTACCATCGACGCTGCAAGCGGCATCATAGAACTTGTAAGGCGAAGAACGATCAGCCTTGAAGTTAGCCGGCAGGGCGGTCGAGTACAGGTAGCAAGTGTTGCTTCCATACGCGAATGTCTTGCAGTCCTTGTTGTTCTTGCAGAGCGTTGAGCACGCAGCGACGCCGACGGAGCGACCATTTGTCTGGTATGCATTTGGGCTGTTCCTGTCGTAGCCGACAAGGCCACAGCTGGAAGGAGCAGGCGCTGCTGTAGTGGTGGTGCTAGCGGTAGTGCTAGGTGCAGCGGGCGTGGTAGAAATCCTCGGTGTAGTGGAGGGGGCAGCGGGAGTGGTAGAGATTCTTGGGGTAGTGGAAGGAGCAAGCGTTGCTGTAGTGGTGGTACTAGCGGTAGTGCTAGGTGCAGCGGGCGTGGTAGATATCCTCGGTGTAGTAGAGGGGGCAGCCGGGGTGGTAGAGATTCTTGGGGTAGTGGAAGGAGCGGCAGGAGTGGTAGAGGGAGCGGAAGGAGTGGTGGAAGGCGCTGAAGGAGTGGTAGAAGGACCTGCAGGTGTCGTGGAAGGTGCTGCAGGTGTTGTGGAGGGCGCCGCAGGTGTAGTGGATGGAGCTCTGGGTGTGGTAGATGGAGCGGCAGGTGTAGTGCTCAAAGGCGGTGGGCGAGTGCTGGCCTGGCGCTTCGCGAAAGATTTGAGCTTCCTCTCTGGCCATATGGTCTGAACGTCGTCGCGCTTGTTACGCTTGAAAGGAATGACCGTAGTAGTGACGGTGACAGTGCTCGTGGCTGTCGCAGTAGATGTGTCTGTGTTCGTGGTGGTGGTGGTGGCGACAGTTTTCGACACGGTCACCGTGCCAGACAAGGTAGTCTCGGTACTGACAGAGACGGTGGAGCTACAAAGGTCAGAGTTTTATGTCGTACCGGTAATATAGTTTGACTCACTCGACGACAGTGGTCACCGTCAGAGTGGAAGTTGCCACTGTAGTTGTCGCGGAAGCTGGGGGCGCGGTGGATGTGGTTGTCGTAGGCGCTACAGGATACTTGGACGAACAGAAGGATGAAGCGGGTGGCCAGCCAGCGAGGCCAGACGCCAAATCAGCATAGAAGCCGCCTGAGCATGTTTGTCCAAGGGCCGTAGCGGCGAAGGGCAAGAGGGTGATAGCAAGACGAGCCATCTCTGTGCTAATGGTGTAGACTGGTGGACTGACGGTGAAAACAACCCACCTTGAGCGAGCAAGCCTTCGCACTTATATCACCTTCGTCACTTCAAGTTCTTCACAGAAGATCTTTGCAAACGACAGTGCATGCACTATTGAAGCGCCCGTGGTCGTTTGTTCCCTCCGCAGACCAAAGCGTACCAGGCGACATGACTGAAGCTATGGTTCGGTTCTCCCAAAGTTGAAAAGGGGCTTCTGGATCGTTCAAACAAGGTCGATTTGAGAAATTTGATTCGCCGTGCGAGGTGGAGAAGAGCATGTGGCCAGTGTGGTGGGTTGTAAGGTCGACAACCGATGCTGCTCATCGTTGACACGACCTTTGACTTTCGGACACTGCCGAGACATGGTGGGCGAGGTCAGGTCTGGAGGACTGTATATCATGGTAACGGAATCGTTAGTACCAAGGAGAAGGATTCTTGGGGCAAATGCATGCATGAAGCTGACAAAATAGGTCGACGGGGAGTAGACAAGGCGTAGCTGAGAAGGACGAGGCCTCAAGCCACAAACCCCCGATTCGGATGATTTCCGCCATAAGCTGGTCTGTTTCTAGAAACCTTGGCCCAACCATGACCCTTTTCCGTGCAGCTCGTGTCCGCTTCTGTCCGGATTTTGCATCCGGCCATGCATCATGCAAATCACCAAAAGTGCGCGTGCTTGCGATCTCCAAGTAGTGTACCCGAAAATATTTGCTGATGATGTACGAAACGGTTCCCCATTCTATTTTCTGGTGGGTCTATGGGGTTTGTGCCAGTTCCCACGCGGAGACTTGCACGCAAACCGGTGGATCGCCGGCACCATCTGATCCTCGCAAATTGCCAGCGAGCTGGTTCACAGAGACGAGCTGGGTTCACAGAGACGAGCTTGCTTGTGCATTATAGCATTATTCTACGTCCCTAGCACTCGTTCTGAGATAGCAATGACATACCCCCTGCAAGCCTGCTGGCAATGTGGTCAACGGCACTGCGGACAAACTGCGATCCGTGACGAGGGTCTGCGATGTTGGGCCCAGAAGCAACCGAACGAGGTTCATGACGGACCCATGGGCCTGGATTTCTTTTCAGTTGTGGCGAAGACAGATCAGGGATCTACGAAGTCGAATTGAACTGCTCATGCAGCGAACGAATTTGTTCTTGACATCAAGCCGAGGTTTGACCTAATGGATAGGTCGCGTCGGAAGGCCGATGCACACGAATCAATAAGTGGTGCATCCTCGTATGGATTTCCTCAGAGGTCTGAGCTACCATTGACATGAGCCATGCTTCCAGCACTTGTCTCAAGGTAATTTTCGCCGACCTTCAAAGGCAGGCCACATTCAACGGACTCTCCATAGGGGACCCCCTGCTGAGTCATGTCTGCGCTACTGATCGCTCTTGAATGTCTACATCGGCCAGTCAATAGCAACTATCATGCCGATCAACAATGTACTGGCAGGAAGTGCATCGACCTAGTCAGAAGCGCCCGAATTTGCCTGACCGCATGATAGAGCATTCACTAGAATTGCAACACACTTCATGCAAGGGTCAATGGGTTCGAACAAGCAAACACGACATGTTACTTGTCGGTAGTCGCGCATGTTATGAACAGGCATGATACATGTGTCTTCAATTGCTCATCTCGGAGGTATCTCGTGCGCTGTATTGCCACCTCTCTTATCGAACGTCATCAAGGTGAGCTGAACCACCGTCCTTCTCGACGTCAATCTTGGCAGCATCTTCTCCACTATCACTGTTCTCGCGCGTCCTATTCCCTCTTTCACTCTTGACATCGGTCACAAAGAGATCATCGATCTCTTCTAGCGATCGACCGCTAGTCTGCAAACTAGTTTAGCAGGGCTTATACGAGTCTGTACGTCGGAAGGGGCCTCACCTCAGGACACATGTAGTGCACAAAGAGCGCCGCAATGATGCAGAAACACAGCTGCCATATCCAGATTTTACCGCCGACCTTGTTGATGGCGACACCGCCTCCGAAGACGGTCACGAAGGTCCACGTCCACTCGCCAACCGCACCTGCGGCACCAGAGATATGACGGTACTGTAGTGGGGCAATTTCGGGTCCGTACAACCATGGCCTGCCGAATCTATTAGCATGCGACTCGGCTGTATTATTGGATTGCGGTCATACACGCCGATCCACGTCCAGCCGAATGAAATAATGTACACAAATAGCGCTGCTACAGCCGCCCACTGCGTGGCCAACGACTTGCTACCCTCGGGAATAGCAGTTAGGCACGTGAACCACAACAGGCATACACCGTTCGCGATAGCGCCCCAAAACATCAATCTACGTCTCCCCCACGGCTCAATCGTCACATAAGTGATCATGCTGGCGAGTGCATAAACTGTGTTTAGCACTGCGCTCAACAAGCTGGTCAAGTATGATGACAGGCCAATCTGCTTGAAGATGACGCTGCCAAAGTATACGACCATGTTGACACCCATGAGCTGCTGTATCGAAAGAATCAGATAGCTGATACGGATCCTGC
Source organism: Elsinoe perseae (assembly GCA_029448695.1). NCBI lineage: Eukaryota > Fungi > Ascomycota > Dothideomycetes > Myriangiales > Elsinoaceae > Elsinoe > Elsinoe perseae. The sequence continues at coordinate 152,934 of JARDAA010000130.1, forward strand.
GGCCGGCTTTGAGTGGGCTGCGATCCCAGACGAGATCAGTCCAGCGGAACGTGCCAGCGTAGCGTTCTTCCATGGCCACTACAGCGACAATTTCGGCGCGGGCGGACTGCACGGTCGGGGACCCGACTGGTGCAGCATACAGCCGTGCGAGGACGGCGTCCCCGTCGTCATTGCGGCGACGTTGGTAGTACCATCTCGGGGTGTCGGGGCAGATAAAGACACCGATGGCTGAGGCGATGGCGAACAGGCCTTGCATACCAATCGGAAGGCGCCAGGCATATTGGTGAGGATTGCTAATGTTCGGCGTGGGATTGAGGAAGAAATAGTCGACCCAGTAGGCAATGGCGACACCCCACTGATATGGTCAGAGCTCGTTTCATGCGAAGTAGGGGAGACGTACAATGATTGCGCCGCCTTGCATCGCGCAGACCTTGCCTCTCGTCTGAACGTTGATGGACATTTCGGCACAGTAGGTGTTTGCCGTCGATGTGATAATGCCTATGCCCAGGCCCTGGTATGCATCAGCAAAGCCGGCTCTTGGAACACACCAGGGGGGGTGAATATCTACCGAGACTACCCGCCCGACTATGATCTGTTCGCGACTGAATGATGCCGCCTGTATGATGCCACCCAGTAGCACGAGGATATTTCCTATCAGCAACGAACGTCGACGACCCAGCTTCATGCCGGCAAATATGACGAATACTGCCCCGATAATGCATCCAACATTGTAGATACTCGCGATTAAAGGGATGATATTGGGGTTCTTGGGATAGCTCATTGCTTTCAGAAAGGGCTCGGTGGTCTGTACGCCACCCAGACAGCCTGCATCGTAACCAAAGAGTCTGTTGTCTGGTCAGTCATCGCTTTGCTCTCCGCCCCAATCGTGCGGTCGCATACAGGAATGAGAAGGCGGCGGACCAGTTCACGGTCCGCTGAAGTGCTTTACCCTGCAGGTGTTCGCCGAACATGTTCGCAGCTGCGAAACGTCTGATGCTAACAGAGTAGAAATTAAAGCAGCAATAGCGAAGACAAGCGCGGGTCTGATCATTGCATATACCATTCGGCTTACCTACCACATCTGCTTTTCGGAGAAGACGAACACATGTTGATGATTGTAGATCCTGACGTCGTTTGGAGGAAGCAGGATGCGATCGTCTCCACTGAGCAATGATCCGGGGTTGGGGAGCCCATGGGGAAGGGATTCCAACGAGCATTCAAGCTTTGAGGCTCTTTCTACCCGTGAGTCCGGTATTTTGAGCCCCCCTTAATCTTTTCCGGTATCAAGGGGGCAGGTTTAGCGAGGACAATTTCTGGTTTGTATACGCTCGTTCAACTATTGTTCATCATGTCTCTGGTCGTTGCTTGACTGTGTGAGCATGCATCTTCATGTTCAGGGTCCTCAAGACAAGCATTCAAACCATTTACTTGGCTCCTTAAGCTTTTTGTGGTGGATGGGGGAGCCGCAGGCCCCGATAATTTGCGGGGTTAAGTTGCTGTAGCCGTCCCTCTTTTCTGGCCCAAGTCTTCACTTTGCAAAACACAAACACCAGACGTCCCAGTCACCACATTCAGTGGATGTGTCGCGACCGTTGCTCCATTCACGGAGACAAGTACACTCTTTCTGTGTCTTGGAGGATAAGAGGAAAAGACAATTAGGCAACAAATGACGTCTGCAATGCTCGATGGTCTCCAAATACGTCTCGAAGGGTCTGAGCATTTCATTCACTACAACACAGCACTGATACCCAGTGAGGTCAGCCATAATGCTGCGACCTTCATTACAGCCTTATCTGGCGAGGCGACTGCAGCTCAAGACGTCAGCCCGTTGCAAGTCTATCCCAGCGATGTAATATTATTCGTGTTGCGCTCCACGACAAGGATGGACAAGCTGGTACATATGGCCCATTTCGTCGAAGGTGATCTCGAGCATGATCTCACAACCACGTCGCATTACCAAGAGCCCAAGCCTAGGGTAGAGCCTTGCCTCTACAGGTGCTGGTGAGTCGTGATGCAGCAGCCCTGGACATTCTATTTCCTATCAGAGCCTATACGACTAGATAATTGTGACCTGCAAACTAGTAAGAGTTGGCGGTTGGGAACTGGGCGTAAATCGCATTCACATACCTTCCCCCTTCCGCGTTTGTAATGGACGGGCAAACAGAGACCTCCTATCAAGCAGAATGCAGGACTTTCTTCCCTCATTCTCCTCCTATGTACAGCTAAGAAATTCGTCACAACCCTTGCATTGCAGTCCATCACTCTTCGGCTCTCATCGAAGGGATCACACCTCTGACACGAGCCCGGCCTCATCACGGACCGGATAACGCGGAGACGTGCTTTGTCGGCACGGCCTTCAACCTCAGAGTGTCCCATCACTCCCATCAGGGTAGCACGAAGTGCAGACCTACGACGACCAGCCAGAGAGCACTTATCTTCCAATTTGCTCCCGTCATTGATACGATGGCTGAAGAAGATGTCGGCCTCCCATTACAGGATGTTCCAAGGCGTGTGATGTTTGTGCTACGACTAATACAGGAGTTGAAAGGACCGTTGTCGAGTTGAGTCTGGCAGTATACAAAGCAGCCATCGAATTGCGAGACGGTTCCTTGTACACAGCATGCTTTCATGTGTCAGCAAGTTCCTCAAGGCATTGGTCGACAATCCTCGAATTGTAAGGCTGGTGACATACAAGAGATGTTGGCGACGGGAATGTCGAATTTGGAGTTGAAGCCGCAAAGTCTGTAAGGGGATGTGTCCCACCAAGGGAACGAAATGTTGTAAGGCGTGCCGCCATCGGCATCAGGGCAGATGGTAGCTTAATCAATCAGCGACGTGCACGAAATGGATGGGGAGAATCTACAAACACCTGTTCGAACTTGTCATAGTGAACTCTGCAGTTCATCGGATTGGGATTGGAAATGAGTATGGCTGGTGTTGGTACGGATCCATATTCTTTTATGTGAGTGAGAGAGAGACGATCCCGCTGGGACGAGCCAGCCACAATCGCTAACAGAACCAAGCAGTCAAGACCTTGGCTGTGCTTCAGCCCAAGAGTGCGAAGCCAACAGAGTCTCCGAGTAAACACATTGACCAGATCAGCGTGCATGTTGAGGAGCAGTGATCAGCCCAGTTGAAACATGCGGCAGAGTCAGACTTTCGGCGTCTTAGCCCAGGTGTGTCTGGCTGGTCACAAATTAGGCAGGCAAAGGCTTCGGAGGATCAAGTTTGATGCGCGGTGGGGGCGGAGTGAGGCGGCGCAGCAGGGTTATGGTCAAGGTGCCTCACGGCCGTGATCAGACGCTTGGCGACTGGTTCGTTGATCATCTCTGGAAGCTCAGTCGCCGATCTTGCATGAAATACCCGAGGATATCTTGCTTTATGTCACCTAGACCATTTCTGAGACTAAGCCGCACGATGAGACCTCACTGGAACTGCGCCACTTCTCATTGTTTACCTGAAGCCGAAGAGATCTCACGGACCACGTCTACAGCGGTTCCCGCCCTGTGCTCTCATGGCACTACGTCACGACGTCTCAACCTTGTCCGGATGCCATCTGCAACGCACTCCATCGCTATCAAATCGTTCGGGCCATCGTATTGCACGAACGAGTCGTCCTCCCCTGCTCCGTACAGCAGCAGTCCAAGCGGTGATGATTTCAGCATGCCAGGCCAGTCTTCTTTCTGTCCACTCTGCTGAGATCTCCAGATCGTCAACAAGAGGAAGCTTATGGTCGAGATGGTAAGAATCGCGGGCGAGAGAAGCCACACCCAGGTTACGCTGGCGCAGGTCTTCACCACCACGGTGGCACCACTCACTGGCTCATTGCCTGGAATGCTCATGTTTGCAGTAACTCGAATGTAATTTGACATCGTGTCAGCGATACGCTGTGCGTAACGATTGATCGAGCCCATCGAGGCTGCGCCATCGTCGAGAAGTGGCACAATGTATATGTTGTCGGGAGTTCGCTCAATCTCTACGGGCGGATTGTGGTCGTGAGCCCACACTGTCTTGACTCCGCCACCTCGGGGTGTGAAGAGCGAAGAGAGAGTGTCTGCAAGCAACGACATACTGCCATGACTCATAAAGAACAAGCAACGCGGGTCATAGAATGCAGTGTGGTTGGATAAGCTCGTGTGGAGGAATGTGTTATTCCCACCGCGGTCAGCCGAGCTTGTACATCTCAAAAGCTCGCCATTGTAAACGAACTCCTCCGATTCCAGAACATACTCTTGAGTTGAATATGCAAATCGTTTTGTCAGAGGCTTGAATTTGGGCCTGAGGAATTCCGGTACGGCCGCTCGAGACCTTCTGCTGATGGACGATCTAGCGCCGAGCTTGGGTCTGTTAGCATCTGACGGTAAGCCCGATGGCTTTGTCACAACATCGCCAAAGGCAGTTACACCGTAAGAAACTTCTGAACGTGCTCTCGGCCAGTCTTTGGTCGTGAATGGCGTAGCGTCGACCAGCTCAAGGTCAGGCGGAATTTCGAGGATCATCTCACTCTCCACAGGACTCGTGTGATACGTGATCGTACTTGGGTACCATTCGTTGGTCGCAGAGTTCGCGCTGTCGGTACTTGCGATACTCATATTGCTAGCTCGTTGCACCAGGGACAACGACTTGCGGAGGACTTCGATTTCTTCCGTAATGCCATGATTAGACCGTGCATTCATGATCTTCATGATTGGGCTGAAACGACACTCAGCGGCTATGGCAAAACGAAAGATCGGCCTCGTACTTGGCGCCATGAGATGGCCGTAATCGGTTGACGTGTACAGCAGCGTGGAAATCGAGAAGAATGCTGGGTCGCGATCTTCGAATGCATATCCCACGACAGACAAGGAGATGAGATCTTTCAAGACATGCTGCGCGAACTTGCTGAAGGCTGGAAGGCTGTAATTGACCGAGGTCTGCTCGTAGCTATAGCTATCAACGCCATTTGCAGTTCGAGCCAGATATGTGGTATTTCGGATCCGCTCAGATATATCTTCGCACTCATGTCCTATTGCTAGAGTAGCATAGTACCCTTCATCAGCCCAGAAAGTGCAATTACCGGTCGCACACTTTGTCTGTAAGAGAGGCTGTATAGGTGCCTCGAAGTTGATTAGGTTTGTGAGAATAGCTTGCTCAAGAGAATTACCATATTTGGTCCCGCTGTAACCTGCACGGGCTTGATAGGCCTCTTGTGGCAGATTGAGAACTTGGACCTTCTGAATCGTCGAGGGTGACGAGGTGTCGTTCGCCACGCACGGACGGTAAGCAATCACTTGTTGAGCAAATGGCTCGATCGTCATCGCCAGGACAGTGATCATTGCCCCGAGCAAGGCGATCGTACTGGGCCGACTGTAAGTCGAGCGCTGGAGCCAAAGGATACTGCTCACCTGGCTTGCCGTCTGAAGAGAAACAAAAGTGCTCCCCAGGGACCCCTGCTGGCGGCATCAAACGCACTCAAGTCGCTTAAAAGGCGTGGCTGCATGAAGGCCGTCCATTTGATCTGAGAAAGACCTATCTCGACATCAGCCGGTCGCATACTCATGCTAGGCAGCCATAGCTCGCACTTACCTTCTGACACAGCGAATATCATCGTCCCCTTCATGACAGTGGTAAGAACGGCAATTGCAGAGTTGATAGTAATGACTCTAGGCCACTCCGGGGTAGGCTTCCCATCATACACTAAAAGCAGCGCAATGACGCCTGCCAAAGAGGCAGCACTGACGAAGCAAGCAATGATCTCGTAGAACCAGTGCTGATTTGCCCAGTAGCGAAGCTTGTCCCATCGTTTCATGGACAGGACGACGATGCGTTTCGATTTCTGCTCTGAGGCTATTGTACTATCACATTCGGAATCCTTCACCTCCTCGGGTGTACAGTTGTCATGCTGCGAATAGATGTGTGGCCCGTCATCCATTAAAAAGGGGGTTGCAGCATCTGCTGTCTCTTGAGTGCGTCTGACACTTGCTCCCATCACGACGTGCGTTTGATCTTCCTGATCCGATCCATCGGCAGTGGATGGAAGAGGCATCATGTATGAAGCGGTACGGTCTGGGGGGTATGCGTTAGCGGATGTATCATTCATTGCGGTAGACGCTTGATGATCGGAGGCAGTTTGGATGACTTGAGGAAGCGACGATGAATCAGACGACCATTCTATTTATCGGCCTATTCAGCTGTCACAGCGCCAGAGCTGAGTGATTTGCCCGTCGCTGGGCAAATCGAGGGCATCCAGTGGATGGCAAGTACGGTGAGTACCTGCAGGCCAAGATTGCCTTAATTTTTCAGCCGCAGATGAGGAGACATGGCACTCGCCCTTGATGGCATGAGTCTCCTTTGCGATGGTTTTCCCTACAGCAGGAGTAACGCTTCGAGTGTACGGCGCCTTTGCCGTGTCTTGCATCCTCCGCATGATGATTCTCCACTGCAAACACTTCGGCACATTGCGAATTGGTATAGCGTCCCGCGTTCGGAATCGTGGGACAGCCACGCACGTTGGTCTCAACTGCAGCCCATCGCGAGCACTCAAAATCTTGCATCGTGCCCTTCCCGATCATTTGTCATTTGCAGCGCGCGTGCTCATGGATTTGGGACCCCGCGATTTTCCTGTCGGGGGATCCCACCCGGGCCCGTGGGTGCTAATCGTGGGATTTCGTGAGCTTGGGCCTTCGGCACTGCCACACAATGTAACAATTTGGCCCTGTCTTTCCAACCATTTCATCTGGTCCTTAAAGTTGAGAGTCACTACACTACAGTTTATATGAAATTTTCGCAGTGGACTCCTCTTCACAGAATGATTCTGCTGCACATGTAATGCGAAGTAAAGTCGCTAGGCCAATCGTTAGTGTTCCACAAGTGTCCATCTTGTGCAGCAGAAGTTCGTTGATGGTGCAGAGGGATCCCGTAGTGTGCAATCCTGCAACATGTCTCTGGAGGATTTACATGTTGGCTATATTAAGTCCGCTATCGATCTGCACTTTCTGGCCCGTCATGCTCGTGTTCTTGGCCAGCATGATGAATACATTCGCACAATCCGTCATGTCCACCTCCTTCTTCAACGCCGCCGCATCCCTCAACGCCTTGATTCTCTCATCACCGTATTCCAGACCCTACCAAAGTCAGCACCATCCCTTCTCATAACACATTTCAGCAATACTCACCCACTCCGTCAACAACAAGCCCGGTAAGACCGCATTGATCCTCACTTTCTCCCCCTGCGTCTTGGCCAAGCACTTCATAAGATGCAGCTGCGCCGCCTTGGTTACAGAATAAGCCATACTGCTCCCACCAATACTCGTGCCCGCAATACTCGACGTAATCAAAAACACCCCACCCTCTCTATTGTCCTTGAACGTCGGCATCGCGGCTCTCAGCAGCGCGAGTTGCGCCTTGACATTCACGTTCCAGCATTTATCCCACTCCTCGTCGCCCATGGCATACAGGTCCGAGAAGTCGCTGAATTTGGTCCAGCCCGCGTTGCCGATGACAATGTCTAGTCCGCCGAAGGCTTTGATCGTGCTGTTGACGAGCGCTTCACACTCGGAGGTGCGGCCTACGTCGGCTTTGAGGGTTATGGTTTTGATGTTGTATTTGGCGGTCAGCTCGTTGGTGAGGTTCAGTGCGGCAGTTTCGTTCGAGGCGTAGTTGATCGCTAGGTGACAGCCTTCCGCCGCGAAGGCGTGGGCAATGGCGGCGCCGAGACCTCTGTGGAAGCGTCAGTGGGTGAACATACAATGCGTAGTGGGAGTCAGGGGGAGGTGTGGTTGATCACGTAAGCCGCTTGGCGTGGCAGGGGGTGGTGATGCGGGTGGCAATATGGGCCTCGGTTTCATGCGGATGTCGACACGGTCGCCGACCTGAACAACCAGAGGTAGTTCCGGAAGCGTCTTGAGGTTGACGAATGAGCAGCCGTTGGCGACGTGAAGCACGCGAGATACAAATGGAGGCGGGGCAGGAGGTGTATCTTGTACGCACCTGGAACCTCCGGTAATCAGCACTCGCCGACCTTTGAGTGAGTATGGCATTTTAGCACCCAGTATTGAATTTGAAGGCAGCAAAGAGGAAGATTGTGCTTTGCCTATGTAAGAACAATAAACGCTAATGGAGGAGACGTGGTCCTGTTAATGGGTACCAGGCTGAGTGGCTTCACCTCCGCATTCGGGCTTTGTTCGCGCTCAGGTGTCGCCCCCGCATTGCATCCTTTCGACATATCTTGACGAATATGCAGCCATAGTTCCAGTCATGTGATGACAGAAGACATATGAATAAAGTATTAATGTTCTGTCTATCAGAGTGATGTTAAAATCCAAAGTCATCATCCATCATGCCCAAATCAATGCCCGCAAAAATGTCATCCTCGGTACTCTGCTGTCCCTGCTGTTGCTGGTTCTGTCCCTCTCCTGTTCCGCCTGAAGTACTCAGATCCAGATCAAAATTCACGCTGTCACCGCCAAACAGGTCGTCCCCCAAGCTGAGGCTCAAATCACCTGCATCACCCATGCTCAGATCTCCTCCAGTCCCTGTCAAGTCAATATTCTGATCGATTGCCGCTGAGAAGTCTGCAGCCGCTGCATCAAGTGCGGCTTGGTCCGCAGTGTCCAACGTCGTCACGGCTGCTGCAGCATCTGCCGCCGCCGCGGTGTCTATGCCTTCCATGAGATCTCCTGTCGGGATATTTATCTGCATCGTATTGAGAAGCGGCATATCGACGAGTGAGGACTGGGCTTCAACAAGCCGTGCCAAGCGTATCAGCGTCTCGGTCTTCCCCTGCTCAAGTGACAGTAGGTATCTTGCGTCCTCTGATCGCTGCTTCAATGCCTGACGCAGCGTGAGCTTGACAGGCATATTGGAAGCTCGCGAGCCACTTGGTGATGGAGTCTGGAATGTGTTGTACAGATTGGGAGCACAGATCAAAGAGGTGGCGACATCCAGTGCCCACGATCCAAAGCCTATAGCCGTCTGCGTTGCGACGTCGTCGATCATCAATTTCAGCACATCATCTGCGCCGTGCTTTTCGACGACAGCCTCGACCAGTCTATGGCTGTACTTTGTTGGAATGTTGATCATGTCGGAATTGTTACTCCAAGTCGTCAGCTGCGTCACCAGATCTGATAAGGCCGCGTTGAGTGTTGCGCCGCCTGACACCCACTCCCGCAGCTCGGATTGCAGTGCAGTAGTGGAGTATTGAGACGCAGCATATGGCTTCAACGCCGCAATCAGCTGAGGTATATCCTTGCGATTTGGTAGTCGTTTGTCCAGTTCTGTCAGGCAAGGCCGCAAATCCTGGTACAAGCTACCAAGAATGATAGTGTGCATGGTGTGCGCATCTCCAGATATCGATGCGGGCTTGAGTAGCTTGAGCAGGATTTGTAGCACAATGTCAACGTCCTTGCCAAGGAGTACATGGGTGCTTAGCCAAATGCACCCGCCAATTAAAGAAGGAAGCAAGAATGGCTCAAGTAAAACTAAAGCTTGTCAGTTGAGAGCATGCTGATGACAGGATATACGTACATTCAAGTCCGCCCTTGAGAGTGTTTGGAGCCAAGTGCTTACTTCGACATGCCAGGACAATCTGCTCGAAGAGCGTTGGGACAAGAAGGAAAAAGGCCTGCGGTGAGCACCCGGACATCGTCTCATCCGTAATTCCAGACGATTCGCCCTTTTCATCGACTGCGAAAAGACCGTTGACCCATTTGCCCAATATTTTAGTTTCGTCTTCGCTGAGGTCTTTGACATGCTTGTTTTGCGAGTGGCGAGCCAGATATTTGACGATGAAGCTGTCCCGATCGTAGCTCTCAAGTTCCGTGATACTGACGTCGTAGCGATGTATGAGTGCGAAGGTAAATAGCAGAATGGTAGCAAAGTCTTCGTATGCCGGCTGAAGCTCGCTTTGATCTTCATCATGCGTCCAATCATTCAGATAGGTGCAGAGGGGCAGGAGAAGATCATTTAAGCGGGAGTGCTGCAGCATCACATCCAAAACAGACAGTCTCCGCGACATTGCAGTGCATAGCGCTTTGAGCGACATGGTCTCTTTAGAAGCCGCAAAATGTCTGACGGCTTCAAACAGTGCCATTGAGACTGTACCAGCGTCACCGTGCATCTTGTCCAGCTCATTGACAAGGTCATCTGCTTTCTGAGGACTGGAGATGAGGTGATGCAGGAGACTTTGCTTATTCGGTCGTGTACCCGAAGGCAGTTTCGGCGGGCTACCATTGAAGATGGCTGTAGCGGTTGCATCCGAGATGATCTGATGCAGTTGGCAAGAAAGGATGAACTCTTGTCGGACGTCTCGGATAACTTCATTGATGCCAGCACTGTCAGAGGAGAGAGGTGGGAACGGATGTATCTCAATCCTGCTCATCGCTAATTGAATGCACGATTCGGTCACGCCTGGCTGATATAGCTGGCTAATTGCCAGACTTGAGATCAGAGAGTGAAGCTTATTGGTGATGAAGGAACGATGGCAGAGAATTGTGTGAGCTGGCTCATGTCGATGAAGCACGTTCATCAATGCATCAAAAGCTCCTACGATGAGATCGCAGATCATGCTTTGATGGTCGTCTCCGTATCTCGTCTGCAAGAAGGAGAGAATGTGCACATCGTCTACCAGTGGACGATGACAGAGCGCCGCATTTATATATGCATACACTGCACACCGACTGTTCGTCCTCGGAATGTCCGCAACCTCCATTGCAATGTCTGTGGCAGTGAAATTGAGCGAATCATCTTGCTTCTGGTCCACAAGCGGCGGCATCTTCAGCATGATTTGCAATTTCTGATTGATTGGTGATTGATGTGACCATTGTGGGAGTGTGGTCGCAAAGTGACTTATAGAGGATGAGATATTTGCTTTGGCACCTGGAGAATTGTCAACAAGAGACGATGTAGTCAATCTGATACTCAATGACCTTTTGGGATGGCCTTGATCAAGTGCTTCCGAACAGTGATGTTATTCAGCAGAATCACCAGGAAGGCCCCAAGATGCTCGTAAGCCGCCACTAAAGCACTGTCTGGAGCATGGTCTTCGGGATTATCGATCTGTTGCACGGTCTCAAAGGCGTTATAAGCTTGGACATATAACAGAAGTGCTCGGAATGTACGTGAAGATTCTTGTGCAGATTTCGGCCGTTGTCCCGAGACGTACGGAGAGGAGAGTAATGCGAACATGCTCTCTTGAGTAGGCTGAGGAATCAGCGATTTTGCATTACCACTTGTACCGGCATTTTGTGGCTTATATGGCGACAAGTCCAGAAGAGCCTCCAACAAATCCGCCGGCTGTAGATAAGATGTTGCGAGGAAGTGTGAGGTGTATGTCAACAATAGCGGATCACAGCTGGTGCCAGTCTGCGTACCACATCGGAGGAGTGTCTCGGCGAGGTGTCTTCCAAGGAGTCGATGACGATTGTGGCATTCTTGGAGAGCGTCGTCAACGTCAAGTGGTCGTAACCTTCGGGTGAAGCAAGCGCTGAGGGCAGCTCGCCATCTTTCGCTTGCCACCGGTCCATCGGGAGGATCACGTGCCATCGAATAGCTCGGTCTCACAACACGGAACGTTTTCCTGTAGCGTTGTTCCGATGTCACGAATCGGGTACAATCGTATCCTGGGTACAGAAGTGCGTGTGGGTGATGGCTGGAGTCCGGAGTCAGCTTGCCATTCTCAGTCTACAGTGCTCTACGACTTGATGCTCCATCCACGATCGAGTCATATGTTTTCAGGACTTCACAACGGATTCGCTAATGAAAGACTCGGGCATCGATGAAAGAGAGATGGATGTGAAGAGTTGCAGATTACCTGTCCAAGGCATTTGGCGAATTGCTGGTCTGAGCGCAATCAGCCCCACGAACAGCAAGCAATTTTGGCCGAATGCTTGTGGACCATCTTTCCCTCGTAGTAACCATTCTTCAACGATCAGAAATAAAGCTTAGCGCCTTGCGCAATTGACGGTAGGGTATGTAAATATTTGGTGGTCCCTTGACCTCCGTAAATCCAAGATGCTCGCATGCCTGCTGACGCTACTGAAACTCAAAGGAATCATGAACCATCAGCGTCCCCGATGAATCCCATCAACACCATCCACACCATCGGTCTGAGCATATCTACTATCTCCATCGGTATGGGCGTATCTATTTACGCCATCGGTCTGAGCGTACCTGTTTCCGCCATAGCCTCTGTTGTCTCTCGGTGCCCGAGGCCCAATCATCCAATCCTCCAGTTCCAGCCACGAACTCCATCCTTTATCCGCAGCATCTAATTCTTCTCTGGTGGCGTCTTTCAGTGGCTGCATAAATGGCACTGTCTCCTCTTCATTGAGGTCATACTGGCCCTTACAGCTTCCCCATCCTCCATGCTTAGCAGCAAACAAGTAATTGCGTCTCTCGCATTCTCGTAGAGGTGTTATGCCTGAGTGCCAAGCATCGCCGAAAAACCCATGCAGTATACCTTCTGTGTCGAACCCTGTGACAACGAGACGTCGGATGTATGGAACTAGTGATACAAAAGAAAGTACCACGCTTTGTCCTTGTGTGTCCATGCCTGACTGTCCCGTTGTTGGTCGTGGCCAGTCCTTAATATTTGTTGTCGATTGATTCGCCACATTGGCGCTGCTGGTCGACGAAACGATAGGGTTGATTCGCCATTGATGTGGCAATCTAATATTGATCAACGAGCAGAGTGCCTGAGTTGCGGCTTCGTATTGTGCGTGGTCGAGAAAGTATCGTTGGCAGGATTGATATGCTGGATGCCAATCAAGGATGTCAAAGCCGGGCATACTCGAGAAAGGGAACATGGACGATGCTGAGGTGTCTCGGCCCACTCTCGACCTCGGAGAGTAGGCACCATTTGAATGGGGTGGCCTGTTGATAGGGTGAGTGGCGAGCAAGACCACACGGTACGGAGAACGTACGCCATGCTTTCTGCGCAGAACCATTCAGAGCCTTGATCCTAGATGATCCTAGACCTGTCTTCGTTTGACAGCTCACGCAACCACAAAGGGCGTTGGAACGATGTATCTGCAATGGCGGACAGGTAAGCTTGATCCTGAAGCTTGAACGAGCTTCAAATGTAAAAGTGCAAATTGCACTATCCCTTTGCTAAGATGTGCACTATGGCAGTAGACCCGGGCGGGTTCTCCAGATTACGGGACTGCTGAAGGTGAGGGTCCAGAATTGAGGGACACAGAAGCCCTTGGGTGACGTCTAGACGGCCTCAGCCCCAGATGCACTGATCGACAGGGTCATTCGCAGGCTAGATGAGGACGGCGTCAATCTCTATTATTGTTATCGGCAAGTATAACCTGCCGAGTGACATCAACGTATGATCAGATAATTTCTAGCTTTACACTCCAGTCATGTTCCTGTCACTTGAATAGCTCCTATTTTCAGCAGTTTCGACGCCGCAAAGCTTGCAGCTCGTTCGCCTCTACTGATCATTGTTCATCATGTCGAAATCTACATATTCACTGGCAAGCAGAGTAAAGGTCAGTACCTTTGTATCAAATTCAGCAAGCGACAGCTGATGTCTTGCAAGCTCAATAATGGCAGTACCATGCCGACCATACACCTTGGTGTGTATTTGACTTCAGGCAACGAAACGGCCAAAGCTACGAGATGGGCACTTGAAGTAGGACAAGCTTGACCATACAGGAGTCAACCTGATAATGTCCCCAGGCTGGTTACAAGGCTGTCGACAGTGCTCAGATGTATCACAACGAACGAGAAGTCGGAAGTGCCATTAAATCATTCCTGTCTTCGCCCGCGAACTCGAAAGGCTTGACGAGAGAAGACATCCACTTCACGTCCAAGCTCGCATCAAACTCCGACTATGATACCGCACGGCGCAGCATAAAAAAGAGCGTCAAGGAATGTGGTCTGGACTACATCGACCTATTTCTTCTGCACAGCCCATACGGTGGCAAACGTGCTCGCTTGGAGAGTTGGAGAGCTGTCGAAGATGCCATCGCTGAGGGCGAGATCAAGATTGGGGGAGTCTCGAATTATGGTGTTAAGCATGCAAGTCTTCTCCCAGGTTCATGTTGGTCTTCACTGACAATGCCCTAGCTCAAGGAGTTGATGGAGGCAAAGCCCAAAATCCTCCCAGCTGTAAATCAAATCGAGGTCCACCCGTTCAACACCAGGACCGAGATCACCTCTTTCTGCCAACAGAACGGCATCATGGTAGAAGCGTACGCTCCACTTGCTCGAGCTCTGAGGATGAAGCACCCTACCATTGTCGATTTGAGCAAGAAATATGGTTGTACGCCAGGTCAGCTGATGGTCAGATGGAGCTGCCAGCATGGCTTTGTGCCGTTACCAAAGAGTGTCAAGCAAGCCAGAATAAAGGAGAACGGTGACATTTCTGGTTTCGAGATCGAGGGTGCAGATATGAAGACTATGGATGGTCTAGATGAGTACCTGGTCACTGGTAAGTCGTACGATACTTGCTGTCATGGTCGAGATACTGAATGTGTCTCCAGATTGGGATCCCGTTGATACCGACTAGTCACTTTGCGGGTAAACGAGGCAAAAATGAGCGGTGTCGGACCACAAGCTCCCCGCTATCGGGCAGCTCCCCGCATGCCCACGAAGAGCTTCCGGGGCGTGTTTGTGACGCACTTTCCCATCCAAACTGATAACGATTTCGTATCAGCAAAACCAATTACACAGAACATACCCTATCTCCCAGCCATTGTGTCTTTTGTGTCAGTCGAGACGCCGTCCCACGCGCCTGACCCTACAATGACGCCCTTCCGCGATCCACTCATTCAGTAATTCGCCGTCCACCGCTTCCGCGTTCGCTCGACAAGTGCTGGTGGTCTGACGTAGACTTTTTTTCTCCATCCCATTCACGCCCATAGGTTTGTATGATCTACCACGAGATCGGTGACGAACCTCTAGATAAACCTTAGCTATATTCTGCGGCCCAAAACTCAGACCATAGCGAGGTTCCAGTGTTTCCAGCGACTCTCCCTCCCTCATTCTTCCACATCACTCCTCGTTACCTCTAAACCACTACCCAACCATATATTCGAACGCAGCCTGACCAAAATGTCTAATCTTCCCTCCGAGCCTGAGTTCGAGCAGGCATACAAGGGTCAAACAATTCTGCTAAACCAGTCACTCGCGTGCTGACCATCGACACAGAGCTCGCTTCTACCCTTGAGAACAGCACGCTCTTCAAGAAGAACCCCGAATACCGCAAAGCATTGAAGGTCTCAGCGATTCCGGAGCGCATCATCCAATTTCGTGTCACCTGGGAAGATGACAAGGGCGAAGTCCAAGTCAATCGTGGTTTCCGTGTCCAGTACAACTCTGCGCTAGGTCCATACAAGGGCGGTCTGCGCTTCCATCCTACGGTCAACCTTAGCGTGCTCAAGTTCTTGGGGTTCGAGCAGGTCTTCAAGAATGCTCTCACTGGCTGTGCGTAGACTCATGTATGAGCTAGGGATGATCACTGACACTGCTAGTGTCCATGGGGGGCGGTAAGGGCGGTGCCGATTTCGACCCAAAGGGCAAGACCGACAATGAGATTCGCAAATTCTGCGTTGCTTTCATGCGCGAGCTAAACAAGCACATTGGTGCCAACACGGACGTACCGGCTGGTGACATCGGTGTCTCGCCCAGAGAGATCGGCTACTTGTTTGGTGCATACCGTGCAGAGAAAAATAGATGGGAGGGTGTTCTCACAGGCAAGGGCGGAGCGTGGGGAGGCAGTCTCATCAGGCCAGAAGCCACCGGCTACGGTGTAGTCTACGTAAGAGCTAGAAGACAATTTCGAGTGCTTTGCTGACTTCGATCAGTATGTCGACCATATGATCAACTACGCATCGGGCGGCAAGGAATCTTTCAAGGGCAAGAAGGTCACCATTTCAGGATCAGGCAATGTCGCACAATACGCGGCACTCAAAGCCATTGAGCTCGGTGCCACAATAGTATCGCTCTCTGATAGCAAGGGCTCTCTCATTGCCACCGGTGGACAGGGCATCACCCCAGAGCTTGTCAGCGTCATCGCTGACCTCAAGGTCAAGCGTAAGGCTCTTTCCGAGCTTGCTACTGCTAGCGAGTACAAGGACCAATTCAAGTACGTGGAAGGCGCTAGGCCGTGGAAGCACGTTGGCGACGTTGATGTTGCGCTCCCCAGCGCTACTCAGAATGAAGTCTCTGGCGATGAGGCAGAGGCTCTTGTCGCTCAGGGATGCAAGTTCATCGCCGAGGGCAGCAACATGGGCTGCACTCAGGAGGCTATTGACGTCTTTGAGAAGACCAGGAAAGAGAAGAAGAACGGTGCTCTGTGGTACGCTCCAGGTAAGCAATCATCATGTCCAATCTCTGGCATTTGATTCTAATACAAAACAGGCAAGGCAGCCAATGCCGGTGGTGTCGCTGTCTCCGGTCTTGAGATGGCACAGAACTCTCAGAGACTCGTCTGGACGGCCGAGGAGGTCGACTCGAAGCTCAAGGATATCATGAAGAACTGCTTCACCAACTGTCTGGAGACTGCTAAGGAGTACGTCACTCCTTCAGAGGGCGAATTCCCAAGTCTGGTTGCAGGTGGCAACATTGCCGGTTTCAAGAAGGTGGCTCAGGCCATGCACGACCAGGGTGATTGGTGGTGAACGTAGCCGGAGCAGCAAGAAACGAGAACTACCTATGCACAGCGATGAGATACCTATTATAGAGTCTACGTAACACAATCAATTGCTTTGCACGGTTATTCTATCCTTCCCACTTAGTCACGTGACATCTTAGCTCATGTGTGTCATAATGATGCAGTGTTCACTATGCACGGTCACTGCATTGGAGAAAACAGATACTCTGTCGAATAACCATACCGTTGAGAAGCCCTCAGTCGAACTCTTGAGAAGGACGAACCAACTGTTTATACAGAAGTCGCCAGCTCAAAGTATTGCTCTCGGATTGTTTGCCGTCTGGCGACAGCTGCCATGTCAACCACCAAGGAGCTCCATACCGACTTTGAGCCACATCCAGATCCGAAGAAGCTCACAGGCAATGATGCGACAGACGTCGACTACGAGCCTCATCCAGAGCAATCACAAAACATCTCATCGGAGCACGACCAGATCATCAAGCACATCTGCAACCTCTATTCCGGCTCTGCATCCGAAGAAGATATGCAGGTCTACGCCGCCAAATCCATCTACGATGACCCGTTCAGCTACTGTGACACGAGATACAAGATCGCAGGTCAATGGTATGGCATCCCCAAGATCTTTTCCAGCTCGAAGACTCTCAAGACAGAAGTCGTCAAGGACTCGGCCGAGGAGATTGTCTTCAAGTTGCAGCAGGAGTGGACGCTAAAGGGCATCCACGGAACCAAGGCAGTGAATAGTCTGGTGAGCTTGTCACTGGATGATCAGGGCAAAGTCAAGTATCATAAAGATATGTGGAATAAGAAGGACTATGATCATGAGGGCTTAGGCAAGGCGTTCAAGACGCTGAATGGGGACCAGCTTACCAAGATTACGCAACCGCCTAAGAGTCTGTAGACTACAGACCTGCTGTTAATGACATCTATGAGCACCACGCCCTGATATGCTGCATGACGAGGAGAAATGTCGTTGTCGGAGTAAATATCCTGTACGAGTCATTGGCAATTGCCCGATCCTCTCCACCTCCGAAGCCGGCAGCAGTTCTTCAAATTTTCAAAAATCTAGGGGAACGGCATCGACGGTTGTAACAGATCTGGAACGGACAGAACCATTGCTCATCAGGTCTGAACTACCAGGGTGGTGAGAAAGCTCTACAGACACGACTCGTTGAAACAAAACAGACTTCCACGACTGTGGACGGCTTTGCGCTTCTCTTCAAGAACTCCTTTCGTTGCTAGATCTCCCATTTTCAATCTGGCGTTGCGATTGACTGCGGGGCGAGTCGGTCGACTTGCCTCTTCTTCCCCTCTTCTCATGTCCCACTCATCTTCTCCTTCTTCTGCCCGCAACAGACTCAGTCTTGTATCTCGACATCTTGTGGAACAGCAGAATCTCCAATTGAACACTCCATACAGTACTGAAAGGAGAACCACAATTCAAGACGACCTCGAACGCACAGAACGACAACAGACCGAAGAACCACCAAAGAAGATGTCGTCACAGCCATCCCACCCCGCCTTGCTCATTCCTGGGCCCATCGAGTTTGACGATGAGGTTCTACAGTCTATGAGCCATTACAGGTATGCCTTGGATCTCACAAGAGAGCTTGACGCTCGCTGACATTTCGCAGCGAGTCCCACGTCGGCATGCCATTTGTCAAGACCTTCGGAGAGACACTTACTATGCTCCGAACACTCTTCCAGACTTCGGACGCCGCTTCGCAGCCATTTGTCGTTTCTGGTTCGGGCACACTAGGATGGGACATGGTAGCTTCGAATCTCGCAGAGCCAGGCGACGACGTGCTCGTCCTGCACACCGGATACTTTGCCGACTCCTTCGCGGACTGCTTCGAAGCCTATGGAGTCAAGCCGACCCAGCTCAAAGCGCCCATCGGCGACCGCCCGCAGCTCGACGAGATCGAGAACGCCCTGAAAGAGAAGAAATACAAGCTCATCACTGTGACCCACACCGACACTTCCACCGGCGTGCTGTCCGAGATCGAGCCCCTCTCCAAGCTCGTCCAGCGTGTCTCCCCCGACACCCTCCTGATCGTCGACGGCGTTTGCTCCGTCGGCTGCGAGGAGATTCGCTTCGACGACTGGAAGATCGACTGCGTGATCACAGCAAGCCAAAAAGCCATCGGGTGCCCTGCCGGACTGTGCATCTCCATGGTCTCGGGCCGCGCCATCGAGTCCTTCAAGAGCCGGAAGAACCCGCCGAACAGCTACTTTGCATCATGGAAGAACTGGCTGCCCATCATGCAGAACTACGAGGCCAAGAAGCCAAGCTACTTCGCAACCCCATCGCCGCAGCTCATCCATGCCCTGCACACGACCTTGAAGCAGATCACGTCACGACCCATCGAGGAGCGTTTCAAGATCCACAAGGAGCAGAGCCAGCGCGTTAAGAAGGCCGTCGCAGAACTGGGACTCAAACAGCTGGCGAGCAAGCCCGAGAACCAGGCAAACGGTATGACGGCCATCTACCTGCCAGAGGGCATCAGCCCGCCCGATGTCCTGCCCAAGCTGATGGAGAGGGGCGTCATCTTCGCCGGTGGCCTGCACAAGGAGATCGCCGCCAAGTATATCCGGTTCGGACACATGGGCGTCAGCGTCACGGACCCGAAGAGATCGGATATCTCGACTGCTATCAAGGCGTTGGGGGATAGCGTGGCGGAGGTGAAGAAGGCGAAGGGGCTGTAGATGGATACAGGGGTGTATATAATGGACAAAAAAAAAGTATGAATTGAATCACAATACCTACATTCCCAGGACTGTGATAGTAAAATTTCGGACGAGAGTGACTGCTTGCCTCGATATTGATCTGTTTAATCTCACTCCTTGCCTTTTTTCCCTAGCACATGAATCCAGCACAGTGATGGCGGCGACAGGAGGCAAGCATTGAAACCCAATCACTCGTCGACGGGGAAGGGAAGTGTCATAGAAGCGGCTCTTTGCCATTTCATTACCCATCCATATATCCATCCGGGCTATCTCCTCTCCTCTCCTCCTCTCCTCCTTCGCCATATCTTCCCTATCTCTTTCGCTTTTCCCTACATCTCCAAAATGTGTCTGTACATACATTACATACCATATATACCCTTTCCCTCTTTACCACAATGCAACTCCCTAATCGATCTCATAGAATCGTGTCCGCCAGAAACGCAGCCTGTGGAAATAGTGTCGAGAGAATGAATGAAATCTATAATACAGGACCCGCCTGTCCGCCTTTCTCGTCCCCGCTTTTAGCTCCTTGTGCTTGATGTATGCTTTTTGTAAAATGCTCGTCTACCGCCCGATATCCCACTTTGGCTTCAAACTGCTCTGCAGATCCTGCTGCGTGCCCACTTCGCCCGTCGGCAGTCGCGAGATCCGGTACGCGCCGTTGCGGATCGCGTTGCGCTGCATGGCTGATAGCCCGGAGCGGTTGGAGCGGATACTGCCTGCGTCGCTGGCCGAGTCGGCGCGGTCGCGGAATCGAGGCGGCGGGGCGAAGTCGAGGGCGGTGAAGGTGCCGGATTGGCGGAGAGCATGTCTGTAGATTTATCAGTAAAGGTCACGGGGGAGATGTCAGGGGAGGAACGTACGGGCTGGGCATCACGGCCAGGTCATCGAAACTATGGCCGAGAGGTGTGTGGGCACGGAAAGCGGGAGAGTAGGGGCGTTGCGTGCCCAGAGGACTATCGGGTGCGCGGCCGATCTGTTGGTCGCGGAAGGTGCTGGGCGGGGCAAAGTCGAGGATCGAAGTGTCGTCACGGAGCATGTGTGGGGTCGGCAACGATTGAAGGGCCTTGGGAGGCGGAAGCTTCTTCTTGGGTGGCGGCATGGGACGACCGCCAGCAGATTGGGTCGACATGGCGCTGCGGTGACCGCGCATGAAGTGGCCGGGTGCTCGGGGTGGCGGCGTCATGGCGCGGCGAGCCATTGGTTCGGCGAAAGGTCTTTGGGGATGTTGTTGCTGAGATTTGGTATAGAAGGCGCCGGTTTCAGGATCGTATACAGCACCGTCATCGAGGAAGTCGGCGTAGTAATCGTCTTCTGCATCATAGCCGTACGGGTCGTGCGGTGCTGGCATGGGAGGCGGATAATAGCCTGCTGGATTGGGCTTGGAGTCATCGAAGTATTCGCGGTAGAAAGATCGGATGCGGTTCGCGCGTTGCTCTGGGTCATCAGAAGGATCCTCAGGTGGAAGGGGTCGGGTTCCCATCACGGATACACGACGCATGTCATGGCCTGAAAGGGCGAGTTGGTTCTCGTGAGGATCCGAAATGTGCTTTGGTTCTGGCGGCGGAGGAAGGTCAAAGTCGTATTGCTCATGTCGTTCTGGGTACTGAGGCGCAGGTTCATCATGCTGGTATTCTGGTTCCATAGGAGGTGCAGGAAGCGGGCTCGGTGATCGCGGCGGGCTCTGACGATTATGTGCTGGAGAAGGTACAGTGATCCTCAAGGCGTCCTGCTCCGCGTACAGATGGTCATTCTGCTCGGAGAGGAAAGGTCTCCTCTCGTCATATTCCGGTACAGGTGGTGGCTCGTTGTATCTCGCCGCTTGAGGAAACGCAGGCATACCAGACTTCTCGGAGAGCATATCTTGAGGTGTTTGAGCAGGTACATCAGACAGATCTGGAGGCGACTCTGATCCATATTTCGGGTCATCTGCAGGGTACCAGCGATCGGATTTGCCATTGACAAGGCTTTGCTTTCGTGGTGGGCGGACAGCTTGTTGAGGCTCACCGTAATCATTGAACTTTTCGGATTGCATATCGGGAGTATTGTTGTAGGAATCATGAGGCATGCGAGCAGCGTTTTGCAGGAGGCTGGCCTTGTGGGTGATTGAACCAGAACGCTCGCTGTACCCTCCAGCTGTGTATATGGATCCGTTATCATGTCGAAGGCGGCTCGGTGATCTGAAGGAGGCGCTGTCGGAAGCAGCAAAAGTGACTGGACGGTAGGGATCATTCGGATCGCTGAGACCTCTCGACATGGAGTGGAGCGAATCTCTGGAGCCATGTACACCTGCTGGCAGGAGGTAAGGATTCGCGTAATCCATGTCCATGGACATGCCACGGTTGCGGCGCATGTTAGAGGCATCGGTGTTAATTGTCATCTCTGGCTTGCCCTTTTTTCCCTTTCTTGGTGGGCCATCTACCATGTCGAGACCAAAGTCCAGAGATTTGTGCTTGTCGTGAGCGTCCTCATGCCTCATCTTTCGCTTGATACGTCTGTGGAGGAAGAACAGTACCACTATGGCGACCAAAATAGGTATCCTGCGTCCTGTCAGCGATTTCACCTTCCGTGATATACGTGATATCCTTACGCCGCTGCTAGAGCAATGGTGATCTTGCCCATCCCTCCAGAATCTGTGGGCAAAGGACATGGCGATTTTCTGTCGTTTCCGCATGTGTCATCCGGATTTTGCGCACGCTTGACGATCGTGGGAGGCTTGTTGATCGTCTGGCTGCCGAACATGGGTGCCTCAACATGAACGTCCCGGTGGAGATGTGCATGGTGAAGCACAGAGTGTGCGGATCGCGACTTCATTTTGATGTATCCTTCTCTTCCTGATCTGAAGTGATGCGTAGCCCCAGAAGACGAAGACTGCTCCAGCGCTGTCGTGTGTAGGCTCTCACCGCTGTTCTGAACTCGACGCCGTGAGTAAAGGAGTGTGTTTGTGTATGTCGGGATTAAGGAGTGAAATGCCGCCGCAGCGGACTGGAATACCAATTCAACAAGGAAAGACTGTGGTCAGCACATGCTTGGAGAAAGAATAAGATGTGAAGAAGAAAGAGACAAGACAGAGACAAGACTCTGGGTGTCTGGTCCGAATTGCTTGTGAACTAAACGAGTACTGGGACTGCCTAGGACTGCCTAGGACTTTGGGATTGGAATTGCGCTGAAGGAGATCTGCAAAAGCGACGACTGGACCCACAAGTCTAGCACCAAAACATGATCAACCCCAGGCTGAGCGATCGCTGGAGCCAATCACGTCGCTGTTCCTGAACCAGACGCATGGGCGTTTTTCCCAGCTTGGCGGCATGCCCCTGATTTATTATTGTTGGAGGCAGTTTTGCAGGCGGTTTTGGAGGCGGTTTTGAGGGCTAAGTTATCGCTGCAAAAGTGCTTAGCCAAAGTCTTCTTTTGTTTCCATCCCTGTCTCGTCTCGACCACAATGGATGCATTCCTGATTGTATCCTGCATGCACTTTGTCCATGCATCACAAAACACCATGTCATCATCTGTAACCGTTACATAAATACAAGCAACACTTCATCGATAACAACTTCCCCGACGACGTGTACCGTCCGGGCCACGGGGCGTAATTTCGCCTTTTAATCTAAGATTGGTGCACGCGCCAGAAACGAAGCCATCGGCGGTAGTGCCGCCATAGTTCTGCCACGGCGTCGTCCTGCTTATCACCCAAGACCACTGTTCAAAAAGAAACTTCTTTTCCATTCAAGCCATTCTTCTCATGACAGGTTCATGGCCAGACCGTCACTGGTGCCGGTCCTACTGTGGACGCCACGCCATGGACGGAAGTCAATCTCGCTATGGCTTCATGTCCCAATGATCGTGACGCTTGCGGCATGACGGCACTTGACCGATCATAGCACGAGCAATGGGGTGACAGTGCGCTCTCAACGTTTGACAAGCGGTGCCGTGCGCCCATGGTGTCGGTAAGAAAATGTCATGACATTACCACGAGGCCAAGTCAGATGGCCATAGCATTGATATTAGGCCTGCTCCCGCTTTCGCTGATCCACAAGCTGTTGTAGACTCTTGAAAGTCCATTCCGGCTTTATTCCCAGTCTATCAATGGCTTCTGATCCCTGGTCATATCTGTCAATCCAGGCACTTGCAATACCCATGTCTCTTGCAGGAACATGGTCGCTGCCGGTACCTTGTGCCACGAGCAAGACCTGTTCCTTGCCAATGCCGAATTGCTCCTTAGCGACATCGAGCAGTGTCTGATTCACACGCTGATCAGGCTTGAAGGCTTTACTCTTGTCGCTGCCGATCAGTGCAGCAAAGGGTACATTCTTGAGGGCCCCTACGCTGACAATCTTCTCAAGTGTCGCAGTGTCCATGTTGCTGACCAGTATCAACTCGCTATCGCTGGCAAGGTTTTGCAGAGCGGCGACGGTGTCAGGCCAAGCTGGCCAGTCTGCGAGTGCATGGGCAAAAGCTATGCAGTCTTTTGTGGAAGGGTTGTATTTGCCATTTGATACGCTGTTCGCTACCTCAGAGTAGGCCTTGGACATGAGAGACTCGTAGCTTGTCCCAGGTTGGCTCGACTTCATGAGAGTACCCAAAGCATCATTGAAAGCCTCTTGCACTTGACGAGATGTCAGTGACGATGAAAGATGCCAATGTAATGGTTTGCAAGCCCCCCAAATACCGACTTGCTCGTCCAAGAGCGTGCCCATAACGTCGAAGCCAATGGCTTGGAATGAGGTCAATGATTTTTGCGTGTCAGACATATTGCAGCCTTTAATTTTGAAATGACCCACGAATATTCCGCAGAGATGCAAGAGTTTCTATGAAGCAAGGCGTGCCTACCTTTCCTATATACGTGGCCGTCTATGACATCCTGTCACGCCCTTTCGATACGAAATCCAGCCAACCCCTCAGCATGTCAATCCCTCGGTTACCATGAAGGCTGCCATACTTCTTCATTCAAATTCATGGCTTCCGATCATTCTCTCCGCCGCATCCCAGAACCTCGCCATAGCTTGATGATACAGCTCCGGGCCTACACTCACCCTCGCAACGCCCATCTCCGCCAACTCCCTCGCGGTCAGCGCGCCCTTTCGCAAATTCATCTTCACGGCTACTCTCCCCTCTAAACCCTCCACCAGCCTTCTCACCTCGTCAGAACTCAATCCCCTCTGTCTCCCTCCCCACACAAACACTGTCACCGCTCCTGCATCCAAATATGCCTTACCCCGTGCGATCGCGTCTTCGACCGACCCGCCGAAAAGCAACACGTCTGTCCGCGCATTGATGCAGAAATCGCTCACTCCGACCTCCTTCGCTGCTTCCAGCGCTGCTCTGATCCTCCCCACCGCATCCTCCACTGTCCTCAACTTGCCAGTCCGCATATCCACATCCTCAATATTGCTTCCCACGACGCCTAGCTCCACGACCGCGCGGATAGAAGCAGCGATGTCCTCGTAGCCATCCTGCAGGTCAGCGCTGAGTGGAATGTCTGGGCTCTCGCGCTGCAGGGCCCGTGAGACGGCACGTATGCCAGCTAGGTTCTCGGCAAGGGTGAGCGCGGCGTCAGTCGTTCCTTGCGCTTCGGCAATGGCGAAGGAGGCGGTGGCGATAGCTGTTGTAGCGGGATTGGAGAGGGCGACACGGGCGGTCGCGCCGTCGTAGACGTTGGTTAGTAGGAGAGGATGACCTGGTTGGTGCAGGGAGCGGAGGCGGAGGGCGAGAGCGTTCAGGTCTTGTTGGGGTGAGGACATGGTCGTGAATGGGTGAGATGGGCCAGATGGCCGTGGCAATGGATGTGTGACTATACGGCTTTGACGCCGCGAGTTGATGATAGCGGGAGATGTACTGTAATTGGAGAGACGCGAAGGGGAGTATCTTGCTAGACGTACTTGTGAGATGCAGCGTGTCGTGACTCGTTGATGCAAAGCTTTCTGCACGTATCTTGTCGTTGCCATAATTCATCGATGGCGAGCAGCAAAGCGAGGAGAGTGTTACTCATCTGTACGACCCCGCACTACCAGTCATCAGCGACAGGGCGCATCACTTACCGTGTGTGGTCGGCCCTGCGACTTGTGATGTGTATGCTTACTTGCAGTCCAGACAGACTCAGAGCTGTGGTCCTCCATGCACTGGAGCTGCCGTTCGCTCAAAGTCATGCATGATGTTTTGGTCTTTATTCGGGCAGTATGGCGACAAAGAGCCAGGTCCAAACACTGAAGCAAGAATGGTGGCAAGTAAGACGTGCTAACAGAACAACTTCTGCCTAGACCACCACGTGTCTGGACGCCCATGATGTGACATGTGAATGGAAAGATGTCATCCTGAAACGGGATAGACATTTCCAACGAAGAAGACCGACCTGTCAAACCCCTGTTCAAACGCCCCGGAGATGTGCAAAGCCGGTTGAAGATCTCTGCAGATTGATCCGACTGCATTTGACAAGTGACAGCCCAGAAAAGCACGATGAGACACCCAGAGCCCCAAAATTGGCTGGTGGGTCGCCCAAAGGGTTCGAACGATTCAGCAGCCGCACGTGGAGGCTTTTGTCACATCCACCCGGATCACAGCCATTCCGGGCCACTGTTTTGTCGCGTGATTTGAAAACATAGGTAAGGCTGACAGTGGTATTTGTAGTCAAAAGAATGTTGTGTTTGTCTCCTTGAATTTTCTCTCGACAATCTTCCAATATCGAACTTAACTCGCGCTGCACAAAAGGCAAGACTTGGTGACGCCATAGACGTGGATCTCATATAAACCGCTTGCATCTCAACGACTTCTACCGTACAAACGCATACAGATATCACTTCCTCCTGAATGTCGTGGTTGATACCGAGAGAAGGCGACATGAAGCCAGAGCAACAAACGGCGTTGCCCAGCGAGAAGGACGTAGAGAAGCTGAAGGGACTTGAAGTCAAGTCTGAGGATGGAAAGACGGTCAGCTTCAAATCACTTCTCGACAACGCAGCGCATCTAAGGGTGCTCACAATCTTCATTCGACATTTCTTCTGTGGCGTAAGTCTGCTTGCATAATCTGAATCAATTGCTGGTGCTGATAAAAGCAGTTCTGCGAAGAATACGTTCGCGCGTTGATGAAGGAGCTTCCGCCTAGCACGCTCTCTGCCTCAAGTCCTCCCACCAAACTTGTGGTCATTGGCTGTGGCGACCATTCTCTTATCGCAGACTACAAGAAGCGCACTAACTGCGCTTACGAAGTCTACGCCGACTCGAGCAGAGCAACCTACAATGCCCTCGGATTCGCCGTGACCCTAGCCAATGGTAAAAAGCAACCAGAGTATTCGGACCGCTCTTTTGGCTCTGTCGTCCTGTCTAGCTTCATCAACAACGTCACTGCCGGTCCGACGAAGCTGTTCAGCGGTGGCAAGACGGCCCAGAACGGAGGCGAGCTTGTCTGGGTGAATGGAGAGCTAAAGTACATCCATCGTATGGCGTCCACCACGGATCACCTTGGCATCCCGGAGCTCAAAGCGAAGATGGACTCTTGAGTGAATGCTGTAACTGTCATGACCGATACGGCCGAAGTAGTTTATTGCGCACATTTGGGAGAAGCGGTGGGGCAATGCCACCTGCGCTCGTTTTTGATCTCTTCACTATTAGACAGTACTGATACCCTTCTAGCACTGATTTGGTCAATTGTAATTGCTACTTCTATTGTTCCACATTCCGCGAAAGTACTCACCATGATCAAGCACTGCCCATTCCAACCATGTTTGATACTGTCTCCGAGCCTTTGTTTGAGTCTCTCGTAACGAATGGGCACAACGGCTACGATATCAGGCACCAACATTCCGGGCTCATGTATAGGCCATTGACTGTACATCCAAAACTTCCACGATCATGATCGGATGAATCGTTTCATCCGGTATACCGCCATATAAGACCTTGGCTGCATGAAAGCTGCTGCCTGGGGCATCAGAACAGCCACAATCACAAATATGTCGAAACGAGTGAGGTCGATTGAGTAAATTGCTTCGAAACACCTTACCACGATCATGTAGATTGATGCATCAAATTATTATATATTCAAGCACATAGTCCTAGCAGTTACCCCTCAGCTCCCTGCTAAGCAATCTTACATCAGCCAGGTATAACTCCATACTGTCCTCGCCCCCTTATTGGCTTATCTCACATATTCGTCTTTCAGCTCAAATTGACGAACGATTTTCAACTCTCAAGCAATACCTCAGCTACCCACTCAAAATGGCACCCCAAGCCCTCAAAGTCGCCATCCTCTTCGAAGCCGTGCAGATGTCCGACATCGCCGGCGCAGACCTAATCGGCAACCTCTCCGCTGAATACCTCAAGTCTCTCACCAGCATGGAGTCCTCCTTTGGCCGCTTCGCACCTCACGCACCAGAGATTACTTTCTATTGGCCCGGAACCTCACGCGAACCCACGTTTATGACGCCCGGCATCACTGTCTTGCCATCGTGCACTTACGACGAGGCGCCGCGCGATATTGATGTGTTGCTGGTCGGTGGTCCGCTGCTTACTCACCGGCCTGAAGGGGCGAAGAAGCTCATGCAGGATATCTGGAAAGGGGGAAAGGCGACGGTGTTGACGACTTGTGTGGGCAGTCTGTGGCTCGCTGATGCGATTGGGGAGGAGCTCAAAGGGAAGCAATTGACTACTAACAGAGGCTTTATCCCGGTGGCGAGAAAGATGTACCCGGCGATTGAGTGGGTGGATCAGAGGTGGGTGGTGGAGGAGGGGGGGAGGTTGTGGACTGCTGGTGGAGCTGGGGCGGGAGCGGATATGGTGGGTACGTGGCTCTTGGAAAAGTTCGAAAGGGAACATGTCCAGTGGGTGGTGCTGGATGCGTTGGAGGTGCACCCTGATGCTGTTGGCCAGTTTTATAAGAAGCCACATCCAGCGCTGGAGGCGGCGAAGGCAGCTGGTGGGAAGTAGGAGATTTGCAGGATGCGACATATTAGGAAATTTAGGAAATTCAATGAATGCAATATTCTACTCTGGTTTTACTATTCGAGTCAAATGCTATGACATTCATGGAGCAACTTGACATTTTGACCCGTCGCTCGCAACAAATGTGCCGACACATACGCTTCAGAAAAAGCATACCATTAATGATGTACAGAAGTTGGTAAGGAGCTGGAAGCTTGAGATCCAATAAAAGCGACGGCTGCATGGAATCTAGATGTCAGCTGAATCCTGAAGTGTGGTAAGCTCAATGGTGAAGCACAGCCTCGACATGCGGTAGCTTTGGACAGCCTCGGTGTAAACGCCGAGTCGATATGGTTGATGCAGTACTGTCTTCTGGTTCGGCGAGCATGCTGCGCGTCCGGAGACCTGGATGAATTGGAAGTCGAAAGTCGCGGTGAGACATGCCAGTGTATTTCGTTGTAGATGTCCGCAGCCTTCATGCAGACACCGGTACAGTATGTGATAAGGGTGAGAGACCAACATGGCTGAAGGATTAGGAGCGGAATTTGTAGAGCCCGGCGAGCGGTTGGGGAAGGTGGGGCAGACACACCGTCACCGGTCGAAGCGGCGTTTAAACCGTGGCATGCCCAGAGTCCATCATGTCACGCTCTGCAATCAACTTTTGCTTTCCAACTCGTCCTTCAACTTCGAATTCTCTTCTCACCGTCCCGGCATTCTTTCCTTTGTCTGGTGCATAGTGGAACTCTAGAATGCATGGGCTCGGTACAGGTATCTGATCCTCTCGCGATATCGATATGAAAGCAGTGTCCAGTCATGACGAAACTGGAGGTGAAACGGCCGCGGGGGTACCCTCGGCAGACTCCCATGGAAGCGGTCATGTTCGACTGCATGACATTGTAGAGCCGCCGAAGCCATCAAAAGAATACCTTGATGTGCCACTGATACCGTCGCGGCCTTCATCGCCTGGAACACTCTCCAATCTTTCCGTGGAAGACTGGCAAGCGAATCAAAGGTCGAAATTCGAAAATTTCTCAAGTCCTTCATCATGGCGGGCAAGATTAAGAGCATTCTGGGTCAAGAATCTCGGCATCTTCTACATGATAGTCGCCCAATTTTTCGGTACAGCCATGAACGTCACCACTCGATTCTTGGAGGTTGAGGGCAACCATGGCAAAGGACTGCATCCCTTTCAGGTTCTTTTCGCTCGCATGAGCATCACAGTTATTCTTTCGACTGCGTACATGTGGTATGCAAAGACGCCACACTTCCCTTTCGGGGCGAAAGAAGTACGATGGCTACTGGTGGCTCGAGGGATCGGAGGATTCTTTGGTGTCTTCGGAATGTACTATTCACTAATGGCTCTGCCCATAAGTGATGCAACAGTCATTACCTATCTTGCGCCAGGTCTGTCTTGTTGGGCATGTTCAACACTCATCAAAGAGCCCTTCACCTACGTTGAGAAGGTTGGTACATTTATCTCGCTGTTTGGCGTCATCTTCATCGCGAGACCGACCTCACTACTTGGATTCATGTCCGATGGCGATGTCGATGGACCGGAGACCCCTATAGCCAGCAATCCGAACATAGCACCACCAAGCAATTCGACCATTCCAGAACCCAATGCTGGCAATTTTGATGTAACGCCAGATCAACGCATTGCAGCAGTCGGTATGGCTCTCATCGGTGTGATGGGCGCCGTGGCCGCATTCACCACGATTCGATGGATCGGTAAAAGAGCACATCCGCTCATCTCGGTTTCATATTTTAGTGCTTGGTGTACACTTGTCAGCATTGTTGCAATGCTGGCTTTGCCTGATATCGGATTTCTGTTGCCAGCGGATCTGAAAGAGTGGGGAATGCTCTTATTCCTGGGATCATGTGGCTTCATCATGGTATGTCTTGTCAAGAGTCCTACTAGAACCAAAATCTTTGACATTGATCTAGCAATTCTTACTCGCCGCTGCGCTTTCCTACGAGAAGAGCTCCCGGGTGACCAACATGACGTACACTAGTATGCTCTATGCTCTCGCGAGTGACAAGATCTTCTTTGGTACTTCGCCAGGCGTTAGCTCGATAATCGGATCAACTTTAATTTTAGGAGCAGCCATTGTCATGGCGTTGCAAAAGGCACAACCCGCCCAAGAAACCAAGGACCGGGATGAATTGCAAGCAGACGAAGAGAGAGGTCTGATGGGCAACATGGAAGATGAGGGGAGAGAAGAAGAAAGGATGCCCATACAAGAGGTACAGTTGAGGACGTTGAGATGAGATCGTGGTGTTTCATGATTCCATGATGCATGATATATGAGGATGTACCTGGCATATACCCGTTAGTGAATACGGCACCAGTCCATACACATAGATTCTGTAGATATAAGAATGCCTGATTGGTATCTCTGAGCACCGACATGCTTCACGCACGACTGCTTGATCTGTTTCAGAAACCCGATCAGCGTGCCTCCAAAGCACACGCGGGCAAGTCGAGAGTGGGTTGAAGTGTGGAGATGACGTCCCACCACCCCAAGTCAGGATCATCAACGAGACGGACATCCTCAATCACCTTGCCTGAATATCCATCTCTATCTCACCACCATCTTTTCATCGCCAGCGCTTGCATTTCGACACATCCCCACGCATCCGCATAGGTGAGGACAGAAATAGATCCAGCGTTCCCGTGCACGGTGGATGCGCCTCCGACGGAGCACGACACAGCCACCAATCCGAGCCTTCGTCAGGCCGCCGTTTGCGCGAGACCGCCAACACCAGCTGCGACGACAAACGTCAACCCTTCGTCGTCTTACAGCGCAACACAGTCCTTCTATAGAGGACTGAGTCCGACCAAACACGCGCCATGGGAGATCTTCCAGCGCAGCCAAATCTCAGAGTCACCAGTAAGGAGGGGAAATAAGCGGCATGGAAGACGCGGGATCGCTAACTAGGCAAACAGTCATCGCTGCGGATGGACTCTACAAGAGAGATGTCTTCAGTATGGAGAGTTTACGAGTATTACATACAGCTTCCTGACATATGCGTAGGGTTTCCTGACCCATTCGCGGTTGCTACCATCAATGGCGAGCAGACTAAGACAACCGGCGTGATCAAGAAGACACTCAACCCATATTGGAACGAGAGCTTTGATATGTAAGCAAGAGCATGGAAGGTCAACAGTCAAGCGCATACTGAGCAATGACAGGAAAGCGACAGAAGAAAGCATTTTGGCAGTCCAGATCTTTGACCAGAAGAAGTTCAAGAAGAAGGATCAAGGCTTCCTTGGTGTTGTGAATGTCAGAGTCGGCAGTATCATCGACTTGGATGTCGGCGGTGAAGGTATGTCTACAAGCACCGAGGTGAATATTGAGACTGACGCTCATGCAGAGATGATTACACGAGACCTGCGCAAATCGAATGACAACCTTGTCGTCAACGGCAAGCTTATCCTCAACATCTCGACGAACCTCCGCGCCCCGCCGCCTGGAAGTCACAATCTGCCCATTCGTCCAAACGGTCCACAAGCGAACGGCTCTACTGCCTCTTCGACCCCGACCAGCGCTGGCCCATCATCTCTTGCCGTCACTCCGAACGACATCCGCCCGACTAGCGCGACTCCGTCGCAGCGACCGCCCCCAGCTACTGCTGGCGGCCCTCCCGGGATCAACGGTGGGCCTCCCCGTCGGGATGGCACAGGCTTCAGCGCCTTTGAAGATGCACAGGGAAGACTTCCGCCGGGCTGGGAGAGAAGAGAGGACAATCTTGGGAGGACATATTACGTGGACCATAATTCAAGGCAGACTACCTGGACCAGGCCGACAGCGAACTTCAATGCTGGAGAGGCGCGGCAACAAATCGATGCCGAGACACAAGCACAACGAACGCGGCATCAAAACCGTATGTTGCCAGAAGACAGAACTGGCACAAACTCTCCACCCTTGAACGAACGGCCGTCTCCTAGCAATGGCCCTTCTTCCAGTGCAGTGTCTATGATGGCCACTGGCGCCACGACCGCTGGAACTGGAGAATTACCTGCCGGATGGGAACAGAGACACACACCAGAAGGTCGCGCGTACTTTGTCGACCATAACACTCGTACTACGACATGGGTGGATCCCAGACGGCAGCAGTACATCCGCATGTACGGCAACAATGCCAACAACTCGGTTATCCAGCAGCAGCCCGTGTCGCAACTTGGACCACTTCCAAGTGGTTGGGAGATGCGGCTCACTAACACGGCTCGCGTATACTTTGTCGACCACAACACGAAGACTACCACTTGGGATGACCCGCGGCTGCCGTCCTCGCTTGATCAGAATGTGCCACAGTACAAGCGTGACTTCCGTCGCAAGTTGATCTACTTCCGGTCACAACCCGCCCTCCGAATCTTGAGCGGACAGTGTCATGTCAAGGTCCGGAGACAGCACATTTTCGAGGACTCGTACGCCGAGATTATGCGTCAATCGCCCAATGATCTTAAGAAGCGTCTGATGATCAAGTTTGATGGAGAAGACGGTCTTGATTATGGTGGTCTTTCTCGGTATGTGGCCTCGATGTGGGGAGCTCTATCAGGCACTAATTTGCATGCAGTGAATTCTTCTTCCTTCTTTCCCACGAAATGTTCAATCCTTTCTATTGTCTTTTCGAGTATTCCGCCCACGACAATTACACCCTTCAAATCAACCCCCACTCTGGCATCAATCCTGAACATCTTGGGTACTTCAAATTCATTGGCCGTGTCGTCGGACTGGCCATCTTCCATCGCCGTTTCCTTGACAGTTTCTTCGTTGGCGCTTTCTACAAAATGATTCTACGGAAGAAAGTCGCTTTGCACGACATGGAGGGTATTGATGCCGAAGTATTCAGAAATCTTCAGTGGACTCTGTAAGTAACAAGAAGACCTGATAAATACAACGGGCTGACATGATCTAGGGACAACGACATCACAGATGCCATCTACGAGACTTTCTCCGTCGAGGACGAGGTGTTTGGCGAGAAGGTGACCATCGATCTCAAGCCTGGTGGACGGGACATCGAGGTCACGAACGAGAACAAGAAGGAATGGGTGGAGTAAGTACTGCGATCCGTTGATGTGTTTCAGGCACTGATGCTTAGTAGTCTCGTCACAGAGTGGCGAATTCAGAAGCGAGTCGATGAGCAGTTCACTGCCTTCATCACAGGTTTCCACGAGCTGATTCCTGCTGACCTCGTCAATGTCTTCGATGAGCGAGAATTGGAGCTCCTGATTGGTGGTATCTCCGATATCGACGTCGATGACTGGATCAAGAATACCGACTACCGTGGCTACGAAGAGAAGGATCCTGTCATTCAGAATTTCTGGAAGGTCAGCTATACTTTGACATCATGCTCCGAACCTTACTGACGCAGGAATAGCTCATCCGAAGTTGGGACTCGGAACAAAAGTCACGACTGTTGCAATTCGCTACGGGTACATCACGTATCCCAGTCAACGGTTTCAAGGATTTACAAGGTAGTGACGGTCCACGACGATTTACGATCGAAAAGACCCAAGATGAAACTGCATTACCGAAAAGTCACACTTGCTTTAACAGATTGGATCTACCGCCTTACAAGACATTCGAGGCATTGAAGGAGAAATTGACATGGGCAGTGGAGGAGACGATGGGTTTCGGTCAGGAATAATGGAGCTTCAGATGGATTCTGAAGAAGACGAGTAGCACGAAGGACGATGGAAATCCGACGATTGCATGGAGGGTTTCTGTACATGATCGATTCTTGGGGTAATGGCCTCGGGTAACTAGAACTTGAGGGCACTGCTACATATGCACGCGATACGCTGAATGATTCTCACTCATTGAAAAGTCTTCCTGTCGGATGCTATCTCTCCGGGCCGAAGATGATGCGCATTCCAGAAACCACAGTAGATCCATGATCGCCACTAGTATGCGCTCCCGACAAGTGGCTGCGGAGCAGCATTGCTCCAAAGCTTCTTTGCACGCCAGTGACTTCTTATGCGGTCAGACTCAGCAGAAACATGCTCAACTGCGCCGCAAATGTGCTCAAAGTGCCAATACTGTGGTTACAGAGAGACGTATAAGAACGATTCTGTCCCACACAGGTCCTTCGCCTCCCTTCTGACCTACATTCGAGATCTGTCCCCTCTGTACCTCTACTCATCGTCACTCAAAAGCAACAAACGCTTTCAAGAAACAGCCGGTGGCTGGATCACCGATCGTCACAATCTACATGCCTTACTCTCAATAGCGCACAGACTACCACTCACGTCATTACGGGCATCGACGGTTATGGGTCAACACCGCTTCGCTTGAAGGACATTCATATCGCAAGCAGCCGAGCAGCTTGCAGAAGACTGATAACAGCAGGACAGGTCACAATGGCGTCTAAAAGCAGCTGCCATCCTCATTGGCGCTCCAATTCATGCATATTGAGCCAAGCAAGAGCCAAGATCTCCGCTCGAAACTCTCCGCCCAATCGAAGGCCTGACCTGCTTGATTCGGACTAGGATGTTCACTTCATCTTCAGGAACACCCGACGCATGCCAGGACCCGACGCCGATCACATCCCCCAATCTTCACTATCCTATGCAACGCAAGGTGTCGCTTGTCGTTTCAAGGACCGTTCATTTTGGGTTCGTTCCACCTTATTCGTCGACGGTTGATCCCTCTCTTCTTCAAGCATCGTATACAAGCTTTGTAGCTCTGCACACCAGCCTTTAAACCGTCGCATCCCGCACGTCGCGTGCTTGAGGAATGTGGAAAGTAGCAGATTGACATTGAACTTTGCGGTCATATGTCCGTGATATAATTTGGCCCGTCAAGGAAGGTAGGCTCCTACACAGGCGCTTGCGTTACAGCATTCTTGGGCATTTAAAGGCCGTCCTTTCTTCTCCTCTTCCGCCTCTGATCCAAACACTCGTTTCGACCACCACATATACCTGATTGCACCAGTCTTGTCACGATGAAGGGTGCTTTGGCTTTGCTGGCTCCGGCCCTGGCTTCGGCCGTCTCCCTCAAGTCTCTTCTTGGTGAGAGCGAGGTTTCCAAGGAGATGTACAAGAGTGGTCGTGTCCATGAAGCTATCATGAGCTACAAGATGGTACGGGTGATAATCGCACCCTGTACGAGGTGTCGCTAACGCATCTTAGACCGAATGGCAGAAGCGTGAGGCAGAAGGTGCCTACAACCAGACTGCTGCTCTCATGGCCCTTCCACAACCAGTCCCTTGCGTCAACGGACTTGCAGTCGTCCAGCAGGGTAATCCCCTCCAGACGTTCCGCTGCAGGAACCTCAACCTCCAGGACTTCAAGACTCACGCAGAGCTGGGTAGCCGTACCGGTTCAGGATCATCCTCGTGGGGTTGGACCTCTCCTGAGGGCCGCGAGTTTGGTGCTATCGGCCAGGCTGACGGTACCGCCTTCGTCGAGATCTCCAAGGATGGCCGTATCACCTACCTTGGACGTCTGCCTCAGCAGTCCGTCACTTCTCAGTGGCGTGAGATCAGGACCGTCAAGAACTACTTTGTCATCGGCTCTGAAGCTCAGAACCACGGCATCCAGATCTTCGATGCCCGCAAGCTGTTGACAGTCACATCGCCACGCACTTTCAGCACTTCAAGCGACATCTCTCTCTTCAATGGCCTGCCAGTCGGTCGCGCCCACAACGTTGTCTCTCTTGAGGAGCGCAACTTTGCCATCGCTGTCGGTGCCAGCCCTCGCACTGATACTTGCCGCTCTGGTCTCATCTTCATTGATTTGACCAATCCTGCACGCCCGACGTCACCTGGCTGCGCTCCAGGTGACGGCTATGTCCACGACGCTCAATGCCTCGTCTACCGTGGTCCTGACACCCGCTACACTGGCCGTGATATCTGCTACGGCTACAACGAGGACACCCTCACTATCTACGACGTCACTAACAAGGCCGCTGCCACCATCATCTCCCGCACTGGCTACACCGGCGCTGCCTACACTCACCAAGGTTCCGTCCTCGACCCCAACAATCAGCAATACCTGCTGCTCGACGACGAATATGATGAGGAAGACGGTGTCCAGCCCGCCGCTGATGGCTTCCCTGTCACATACGTCTGGGACATTCGCGATCTCCGTGCCCCCAAGCAGACCGGTATCTACAAGTCTTCGGTCCGCTCCATCGACCACAACCAATACGTCTACAACGGTCTGTCCTTCCAGAGCAACTACGGTGCCGGTCTGCGTGTGTTGGATGTTTCCAGCGTGCCCCGTGACCCTACTGGCAAGGGCATCAGGGAGGTCGCCTTCTTCGACATCTTCCCTGATGATGACAGCGCTGCCGGTGGCGGAAACGTTGCATTCACTGGTACCTGGTCTCACTACGCTGGCTTCCCATCCGGTAACATCCTGGTTAATACTATCGAGAGGGGTGTCTACATTGTCAAGAACCCCAACGTCCAGGGCCAGATGAAGGGTGAATTTGCATGAGCGGCGACAATCCCTTGACCTTGATAACCTAAATCGCATGAGATGAGACAAGATTCTCTGTACATATTTCAGAACCTTGTACATATGCAAGACAGACAAAAGAATGCATTTGCTGATCATGAAGATGGAGGTAGAGCTTGTGAAACACAATACATGACAGATGCAGGGCCCAACCACCTACCAAGGTAGCACTTCTCTGCTGTCAGGGTGAGACATAAGGAGAGGCGTTCTGTTGCAGCAACAACCGTATCCTCATCCAAAGACTGCGGAGGTGGCTTCAAACGAGCTAAGCCAATTTGAGTTCTAGCGTCTCGGTTGTGCAGCCGCTCTGGAGATTTGTCCCTGCGGGTCGATTTGCTGGCTGGGAAGGTCCAGCCATACAGGATCGTAAGCAGGCAGGGATGTTGTGTTCCCATTTGCAGATCCTCGACTTCGTATACCAAACTATCGAGCGGGATACGTACTTTCTTCCTTCTCTGCCGCCTCGTAAATGATTTCTTCTCGCCTCCGCACCGTGCTTCTATCTGGCCCAAATCTAACGGGCGATCCAATCCCAATCCTCACTGAACCAATGCACGGCCTCAAAGTGAACCAATGGTCGCGTCGGAGTGCAACCCTAGCTGCCTCTGGTAGCAGCGAAAAAGCGCGGACCCCCATTGCTTGTGTGCATGAGATAGATTTGGTCCGGCATAAGAACAAACAGACCACCTCCTCATCGTCCCTTTCCTTTCGTCGTCCACCACAAGCAAATCTCACATCCATCACAGTCGCTTCATAGCTTCTTCTGCTTCTTCTTCTTCATCTTGACTTGACAGACACTCGCTCGTCTCTTTTGCAACTAAAGCACTTTATTTACATCCTACAAACCCCTTTAATAAGCCACCATGCGTTTCACCACCACCCTCGTATTGGCAGCCGCAGGCCTCGCCGCCGCTCAGTCCTCTACTACCTCAGCAGCAAGCTCGTCTTCCTCCAGCAGCTGTGCAGCCGAGAAGTAAGCTTATGCCATCCACTCACCCGTGAAGTCCGAGAAGCTAACATAATCCCTCAGCATCGTCGAAGCCTGCCTCGAGGGTCTCGGCGGCCGCGCCAGCGCCTGTGCCGGCAACGACTGGGATTGTCTCTGCGCCGCCTACACCGACATCAGGACATGCTACAACAACTGCCCGGGCGACGTGCGTGCCTCTTCCGCCAGCCAGCAGGTGACGCAGTACTGTGACGCGGCGAAGAAGTGAGTATCAGCACCCATACTACAATCACTGGATTCCAGAGAAGCACATGTACTGACCGTATTCTGCAGCTTCGGCTCCTCCGCCCAAGCCTCCCGCTCCTCCACCGGCACCGGCAGCGCCACTGGCTCTGCTACCCAGGCCGCCACCACCGCTGCCGCCACCTCCTCCTCCTCTTCCCGTGCGAGCGGCAGCGCTTTCGCCACTGGTTCCAGCTCTACTGGCTCGACTGGTGCGGCTGCGGCCATTGCTACACCTGCTGCGGGTATCGTGGCTGCCATCTTCGGTGCTGCTGCTCTTTTGTAGAGGGCGTGAGCTGTTCGAGGTGCAAAAGTAGGGAACATAAGCCAGAGAGGCAGACAGAAAGACGCACAGGGACGGGCACACAAGGTATGATGCAGACGGAGTCACTCTTTTCTTGTATGCTTTGACAGCACAACATGAGTAGTAATATGGGAAGAGTAAAAATAAATGAGGGAAGCACGCAGGAGACATGTATGATATCCTTAAATCTGTTTAGGAAAGCGAGCAATGCATTGTTGGTGTCTTTGGACTATCTCGTCTCCCTGATTTCAAAGCTTTGCTGGTCTGCGGATCATGCTTGCCTGTGCTGGGACAGCAGATTCGTGCATGGAGTACGTGATACCGAGATGCTAGATTGAGGTGGAGCACGGGAAGGATGTCGACTGGGCAAGGATAAGTATGTTCGGTTGATGATACGCTGTTATATGTATCACCGAGTTGGAATCGGGACGAGTGACCTGCACTTGCCTAGCCTTGAGGGCATCGCGGTGGCATCGCCTTTGACTTGGACGATGGGCCCAGCTAAAATATATGTTTTGACATGAGAATGCGGGGAGAAGCTGACCACGCTCTACAGCATATGTAGTCGATGGGCCTTGCAACCCAACACATGCAGAGTGATGAGATAGTGCTGACATGTCACATCTGTTTCATGGTAAGTGCTCATGCTTTTACTGCTTCGCACTATTGCTTGAGGCGTCGCTCATCTGCGCAGCGCAAAGAAAGTCATATCGCTCATCTGTGCAACACCTGATCTTCTTAATCTCCTCGTTTACCACGTACTTAGGGCCCATCACGATTCTTCCGAGTTCGTGCTACAGATTGAGCCAGCTTGTCGGCTTGCCAGTGTCGAGCATGTCGAAAGCCACGAAAAACTGCTTCGATCCTCTGAGAGCAGGCGCCGCGGCTTTCAGCAGATTGGGGTATCTTGATCTCATCTTCTCGGGTGTGGAGTTCACGTCAATTGGAAACAAACACGATGTCAGGCTTGGACCTCTGAGATTTGCTTGCTTGGAGACTGTCCTGATAGTCTGCAGCGACCATTTAGCGTACGTGGCTGTGACATTGAAATACACCAGCTGAGCTGGCAGCTCAGTATACAAGTCTGTTAGCCAGGAGACTCGTGCACCGAAGAAAAGTGATAAACTGGTCTCTGGTCGCAAGCGGACCTGCCTATGCTTGTAGAGGACATGAGGGGCAAATTCGCGAACCCTGTGGCTGACAAGGAAGAAGGAGAAAGGGTACCAGGCACATTGATCGGGACATCCTGTGTTGTAGGCAGAGTGGGTGCGGGTACAAAAGCATACTGGAGGACAAGTCGGGTCGGGCTCTTCGCGGTGTGCATTCCAGTCGATGCTCCATGCGGTCGTATTTCTACAGCTGTCACTATAACTCAGCCGTGAATGGTTGATTCTGACCGGCCGCCGCTGGACAAGTGAAGTATTCCGCAGGAAAAGAGTTGTAACTCGTCGGGTAGATCAAGGAATCTTAATGGGAGTTTATCCTCAGCGCCCTCGCGACCGTACAAAAAAGACTGGACAGTAGTCAACAACAATTGCTGGCTTGCGTCGCTGTCTTCGCTGCTTGGACGGAGGCCACAGTCACGAAGTAGGGGCAGCGAAAGCAGTGGTCCTGTCATCGACCTAGCTGTCCCGGCATTCTCTCATCATGATGATTATCAAAAGTATGAGGAATCTTTCTTCTCAGGCACAAGGTATCTCGTGTTTAGTGGATGTTTATTGAGGCTCACAGTGGTTTATACGGACTGTATTCACCGGTCCCCAAGTTGTATGGCAGTACATCTGTAGAAAGTGGACCAGTTCGGTTGGCATCTGCGAAAAGCTGCTCTGGGCCTCGGCATCCTATGCGGCTTCATGCGTATTTCGATGCGCGTAATACGTTCTCTGCTACTACTGAGACAGGTACGAGCAGGTCGACACTTTCTTCATCTCTCGTCATTCAGCGAAGATGTCGTCAAACGTCATACTAGAGAAATGAATGGAGAGCCGAACAGCGATCCCCGTCCTAGGCGACCACTCCCGCCAGATTCCGCGAGGACTCCTTAATATCTACAGCTTGGCGATGAGTGTCAAACTGATGTCTCGCACTGCATCTGTGATCAATGTCGTCAGTCCATTTTACGGAAAGTGCGGAATCGTTGGTCTGTAATGTGTGAAGGGACAAACATTGATAAGTATGGGACCGCTCCCCGTAGATACGGATATGAGTTGTTGTGTTGACATTTTGCTCTACTCGGGCTAATCATGTTGACCAAGATTCTGTTTGCTGGGTCTCTCTTGCTTACCGGTGTCCACGGACAGCTGCGTGAGATCTTCCAAGCCGGCACCGGACAAGCTCTTGAGAACATCGCTGTTCGCAGGAATGGAGACGTACTCTTCAATGGCATCGGAGCTAATGCTACATTTGTTCTGAGCTTCAAGGACGGCAAGGAGACTATCAGTCAGCTGCCAGCCATTCCAAATGTCACCGGACTGTTTGGAATCACTGAAGTCAACGACGACATTTTCATAGTGGCCGGCGGCGCAGGTAGCGCTGAGGACCCTGTCCCTGCGCCAGGCTCGTCGGTAACATATGCGTACGACTTCAACAAGAACCCGGTAGCCATCTCAAAGGTCGCTAGCGTGCCGCAAGCCTCATTGCTGAATGGTGCCGCAACCATACCTCCACGCCGACGTGGCCAGAACGGTACCGCCCTTTTCAGTGACACGATCACTGGTCAAATCTTCCATATCGATCCTACCACTGGTCAATTCGAGAGTATCTTCAGGGTCGAGGCCAACAGCAGCAACCCGGCGCCGGGTTTTGTCCGCCCGGGTGTCAATGGCTACGAATATGTCCCTCGTCTTCAGACTTTGTTCTTCGCCAACACTGGTCCTATTCTAGGTGTGACATCAAACCCAGAGCTCGGGTCTGTCAAGCTGAACATTCGATACAATCGGAGTCCGTTACCGACTATCACGGCAGCAGAGCCAGCCAACGTTTTCGCTCCTGGTCTTCCCGTGGATGACCTTGCCGTAACTCCTCGTGGGACAGTGTTTGCTGCAGTCAATCCGCAGAACACTCTTGCAAGAGTCGAAAGAGATGGAAGCATCACCAACCTGTATTTGAACGCTACCAACTTTGAATCACCGTCTGCCACGCAATTTGGAAGGCGACGGGAAGACAGGAATACCTTGTATATCACGAGCTTGGGAGACTTTGTGAGCGGAGGTAGACTATTTGCCTTCACATTACCAAGAGGCAGAGAGGACGACGATTCCAATTTTGAAGGTTGAGATAGTAGTAAAGAAAGACAATATTTTCCAGTGGTCTGTAGTCGTAGTGGATCTGTATGCAAGAGTATGGCCGTGCTGAAGAATGACGCTGTGTTCCTGGCGCTAGTCTCAGCAGTCGTGATGGATCCATCGCACACCCTGCTCATGTTCATCCCCAAGCTCCACCTGAGTGTATAGCGGCAGAGATGATGAGTTTTCAACGCGCGGACTTGCCTAATCAATATTTGCAGTCCTGCACATGATCCATGCTCGACAAAAAGAGAATCAGAACAAGAGAAATTCCTCTCATAGCTGCCGCAGATGTCAAAAAAGAAGCACTTTATTCCGCTCATGAATAAGTATTCACTGCTCTGAAGCAAATTTGGTGAGCAGACGATTTCGATAGGCCGAGATGAGCCGTTCAACGTTGTCCTTGGTGCGCGGGCTAATGCACGTCGACAATCCTGCAATGCACCCCAGCACGGCCGCGTATCTTCATTTGTATGGTTCGCTCGATGTGTCTCGGAGCAGCATTTGCTCCCGAGCTAGATGTTGATCAACCGAGCAAGACATGGCAGTTGTGAGAAGGCGCCTATCGATGCTGATCAAATCATGGGCTTCGAACGGAATCAGAGCGCGGATACTCATGGCCTGAGAAGGAAAACATGCGCCGAACATGAACCCCAAAATTTGACACACGATCAGAGGGTTGATGGGAAAAACCATTAGCCCGTGCCGCGACAAAGTCTTTCGAGGTTCTCCACAATCCGAGCGCCACCCACGCGGTCGGTCCCATCTAAATTCCATCTGGATATGCGGAGGAGCCCACGCCTCGACGTCATCTCAAGAGGAAGACCCGCCACTTTTGACTCGAGGTCAGCTTCTGATTTTTCGCGCCCAGCACGCTTAGCTCGGCAATTCGAAGAAACCCAGAGTCTAGCGGACTGGACACGATGTCGTTGCACATCCTTCATCCATCAAACACGGCCCTGCTCTCATCAAAGCCCGACAAGTCTCGATGATATCCCCCGCCGGCCTCGTTCGTTTCCTCTAGACCGCAAATCCTCCGCTGCTACTCCGGCCGTATTCCTTGTACACCCCGCGCGGAGAATGACCATCATCACTGCTTCGAAGAGTAATCGAGCCTAAAACTGGTCGTCTCTGATGCCCAGATCTGGAACCACCTGTCATACTCGCTGAGTGGGCCCGATTGCTGCTAGTTTCGTCTGATATACCCCGGTCTCCGCTACCCTTACCCACGGTGCAGTCCGGAAATACTCAGGTCCACTTCCGTCTTTGCTCGAAACGTGATCCACATACGCCGCGAGTTCGACACACTGTTCACTTGTCAGGACGTTCTTTTCCCCTCGAGAACTGTCGTCGACAACTGCTCGTGCGAAAAGCAACACTGTCCTAACGATTGGCGACGGGCTCTTCGACAGGGACTCAGCATCAGCCACACCGCAGCGGCACAGATTTCTGAACCCTCGAGCTGGATCATCACTAAACAGTACCCCGAGAACATCAGCTTGGACCACTGGATAAACCTCGAGTGTGACCTCGAGTCTGCCTCCTGGCCTTCTCCAACAGGCGATCGGAAGATGTGACCTGGGAATGGCGCAAGAGCTGAGCTTAGAATATACCTAGTTTCGGATAGGAATCATACACCGCAATATGGACAGCGGCGTTGCGGGCATGCAGTCGCGGTCTGTGACCGTCTTTGCTGTCACCATCGCCGTATTCACAATCGCCACCATATTTGTCGCTTTTCGCTTCCTCTCGCGGATATGGGTCGTCAAGCGCGTGACGCTAGACGACCATATCATGGGAGTCGCATGGGTATGCGGTCATCGCGAAGAGGCCAAATAGACACTGACAGCTGTAGGTCATCGCGTTCGGACTTGCTTTCACCATCTGCTACGGAGCGACAGTAGGCCTGGGTAGACATGAAGTCGACGTGCCCATGTCATGGCAACTCCCTCTTCGACGCTCTCAGTACGCTTTCTCGATACTCTATCAACCCGCTCTCATGGCGGAGAAGTCATCGATCCTGGCGTTTTATCTCAGTCTGTCGAAGTCCAACAAGGTCTTCCGGTGGGCAACCATAGCGACCTTACTGGTGGTAAACTGTGTTGGGTTTGCTCTGACCATGTTCACGGCATTCCAGTGCAAACCACCTTCCGCAGCATATACTTATCCTCGACCTACGAACGCGCAATGCACAGATATCGTCACCATTTATCTCTCGTCTTCGCCGGTCAATATTATTACCGATCTGGCCATCCTGCTCCTACCGATGCCAATATTAACAGGCATGCGACTTCCGAAGAAGCAGAAGATTATCTTGGTTATCACATTCAGCTTCGGTGCATTCGTAGCTGTGGTGGATGTAATCCGAGTCGCATACTTACAGAACGCTTCGACATATCGGCTTCAA
Source organism: Elsinoe perseae (assembly GCA_029448695.1). NCBI lineage: Eukaryota > Fungi > Ascomycota > Dothideomycetes > Myriangiales > Elsinoaceae > Elsinoe > Elsinoe perseae. The sequence continues at coordinate 196,858 of JARDAA010000130.1, forward strand.
CAAATTACAAGCAGTGGCAACAGCGACCCCAATATCGACCTCGCAGACTTCACTTGGTATGCGAGTTTGAGCTTCATGTGGACCGCAATCGAAGTCAATGTTGGCATCATGTGTGCCTGTGTACCGGGCCTGAAACCTCTGGTCTCTCGCTTTGCTCCAAAATTCATCCATGACACAAGCCTGCAGACCACGGAGAGGACATCCACAAATCATGCAGATCAGATGATCGAGCAGCAACGCATTCCGTCATGGGCACCAAGCAGCGAGGACTTTCAGCATCGCGACTTTGCGCCGCAAGCACCCCCAGCAGCTCACAGAAACTCCTTGAGACCACAACCATTGGAGCAGAATGCGCCCATGGATATGATGCAGTTCCTGACAACACCTGACATGAATGGTCCACGTTCCCCAGGTCTTGCGTCAGAGGGCAACACTTTGCGGAGGACCGATACCGTCCTGACAAACACCTCCAGAGATACCAACGCGGCTTCACCCAACTTCTTCGATTTTGTGAACATGCAAGGCAAGAGAAGCATGGTTCAAATGACGAACCGCGAATCCATTTTCCCGGTCACCATGGTCACTGTCCTGTTCTTCGTCTGGGGGTTTGAGTACGGTCTGCTCGATGTGCTCAATAAGCAGTTCCAGACTGTTGCTCGGCAAACCCCTGGTCAGAATGTTGGCCTGCACAGCGCTTACTTCATTGGCTACTTCGCTGGCTCCCTGACTATCGGCCGTCTTGTGCTCAAGAAGTGGGGGTTCAAAGCTTGCTACAATGTCGGACTGGGCATCTATGCTTGCGGTACTTTGATCTTCTGGGTAGCCGCGGTCCTTACGTCTTTCCCGGCCTACCTGGTCGTCAACTTCATTGTTGGTGTTGGACTTTCCATCCTTGAAGCTGGCGCAAACCCATTTATTACCCTATGCGGACCCCAACAATATGCAGAGATTCGTCTCAACCTCTCGCAAGCGTTTCAAGCGATTGGCACAGTCGTTGCTCCACTTATTGCGCAGAAGGCATTTACGAAATATACAGACGATGCACCTTCACTCATCAACACGCAGTGGGCTTACCTGGGCATCGCCTTCTTCACCATTGTTCTTGCCTTCGCGTACTATTATGTACCTCTACCAGAGGCCACCGATTCTGAGCTTGAAGATGCCTGCGAGCGCATGGACCATGCTCACTATGCGACATTGTCAGTCCCATTCTCTAGCAATAAGGCGATCCGCATCATTTGGCCTATTCTTGCTCTTGGCGTATTTGCTCAGTTCTGTTACGTCGGTGCTCAAGAGGTATACTCGACCAATTTTGATAATTATACCATGCTAGTACGGCCTGGTACGAACACTACCAATTTTATGTCCATCGCGCATACAGCATTTGCTGTCAGCAGATTTGTCGTCGCTGGTCTAGGCTTCTGGATAAAACCTCGCGTACTATTACTGTTCTTCTTTATCGGTAGCATACTCTTCTCGTCTCTCACCATGAACTTCACTGGCGACACTGCGATGGCTCTTCTGATCGTCAGCTTCTTCTTCGAGGGACCTCTGTTCAGCTTGATCTTTGCGCAGTCGCTGCGCGGAATGGGCAAACATACCAAGGACGCCTCGATCGCACTCACTGCTGCTATCGGTGGTGGTGCACTCTTCCCTGCTCTCAGCTACGTTGCCGACAACCAAAGGGATGCACGCTTCGCCATGGCTGTCGCTGTTGCCGCGTTCGCTGGCGGCACCCTGTTTCCCCTCGCCATCAATCTGGTTAAGCCGATGCGCCAGGTCGTCGATCCGATCTGGGAAAATCCCAGTCTATCACAGAGTGAGCAGCGCAGACCAAGCACCGCGGATGGAGAGCACGAGGAGAAGGGGAGCCTTAGGCGCGGACTCGGCATTCTCGGTATCTGCAAGAGAGACAGTGCCGGCAAGGAGAGTAAAGAGAGTGAAGGGGCAAGTTATCGAGAAAGACACGGAAGTGGAGACAGCGGAGCATCAGGAGCTGCAAATGGTTCGCATTAAGGAGGTTACAGTGAGGCGAGGAATTCTGAATTAAAATACCCAACGGTGCGGCTAGAGAAGCGGGCACACTGGACGTGCTACGAGCACGGCGTTCAAGCGATGGCGTTTGGCTGGCAGCGCTGCTTCATTTTCAGCACCTGCGGACATGATATTATGAAGACCATGAAGATACAACGTATATAGCGATACACTTCGTGCACATTCAACGCTCTCTATCATGGGCAATGAATATTTCATGACACTTTTCTGTATCTATTGCTGAAGTACATTACTCATCTCTGCTCGAGACGTATCATCTAAGCGTTCAATGGTGGAGTGTCAGCGAACAAGCTCTTCGCAAATCCCTCTGGATACCTTCCGCCAGAGATTTCAGCGCTCTCGCTAATCTTCCTGATCTCCGCCTTCTCCTCTTCGGTGAGCTTGATTTTCAAAGCACCGAGATTCTCTTTTAGTCGTTCCACACTGGTAGTGCCAGGAATGGGGATAATGTCGTCTCCCTGCGCCATCAACCATGCCAACGTCAGCTGACTGGCCGTCACACCTTTCTTTGTTGCGATCTCGGTGATTCTGTCAACGAGCTTGAGATTCTTTGCGAAGTTGTCGCCCTGGAAACGAGGCGCGAAGCGGCGGAAGTCATCTTCTTCAAAGTCGTTGACGGAGCGATATTTGCCACTCATGAAACCTGCCACAAGTCAACTCACCTCTCTCAACACTCCCAAGATGCAAGCAGGAACGTACCACGGCCAATGGGAGAGTAGGCGACTACGGCCACACCAAGCTCCCTGCACGCCTTCAAGAGGTCGATCTCCGGCCTCTCAATGTCCAGCGCCCAAGGGCTATACTCGATCTGGACAGCATCGATATGATGCACCTTGCACGCCCTCCTCAGGCTCTCAGCCGAGCACTCAGATAGACCTAGATACTTGATCTTGCCCTCCTTCTTCAGCTCCACGAGCGCTTCCACCGTCTTCTCGACTGGTGTCTCCCCGTCGAGTCGATGCGCATAGTAAAGATCAATCGTCTCGATTCCCAACCTGCTCAAGCTCTTCGCACAAGCCGCCTTGGCGTACTCCGGGGTACTGTCCACGGTCCTGGTCCCGTCCGGCAGCATCTTATTCGCAAACTTGGTCGCGAGGAAAGTGTTCTTGCGCTTGTCCGGGTTCGCTGCGAACCACTTCCCCAACAAATCTTCATTGTCCATGTACATGTCTGCGCTATCCCAAAACAGTTCACCCTCTGCGTAGAGCGTGTCCAGGAACGCGAGGCGTTCGGGATCAGGCTTGGGTGCGCCGTAGAAGGCGGAGAGGCCCATAAGGCCTATCCCGAGTCTGGTGACGTGAGGACCATTCTTGCCGAGGGGGACGGTAGGGAGGGAGGAGCCGGTGGCTTTGTTGATGAGGTCTTTGATTGCTGCCATTGTGGTGATAGGTACGCTCAGTGCAAGTGGGTGTGTTGTAAACTTGAAGCAGAGGTGGGAGCTTTAAAAGAGTTGCACACTTACAAATTCGCTACGGACGGCACGGCATTGATCACATAGTTGTCCATTCGTCAGGGTACAGTAGCAGCGAGAAAGAGCCCGGAGTTTAGACTGCTTCGATAGCTACGATCGTGGAGCATGACGTCTGAGGGGTAGACCGTCATTGGCTTCATGCAGGTCCACCTCGATTATTCGGAAGTCTGGGCCGGAGATTAGAGCCGGATACAAGTGTTGCTCCTTCTTCCAGGAACGTCTAACGGTTGACAGTGCAAGCACCAGACGACGGTACTGTGGACGAGGAAAAGTCTCGTCAAATCTCTCGAGGATGGTGACAAATCACGGGGTCGAGGGGTCCAGGCCGCACAGGCGGCACATGCGGCGGGAGCTCAAGTCCTTCAACACCCTCATGTCGCACGTACAATTACGGCCAAGGGTTCGTTGGTGAAGCATGTACTGCGCTGTTCAAGATATGCTATGAAGTCTGACTTGAGGCTCACAGCCATGATACCGGTAAGTGGACCACCTGCTGAACCACCACCTCTGCTTTGCACGACTATTTCACCTGGATTGCTTCGATCAGAGCTAAGTCGCGCTCAAGCATCGTCGTCTTCTTCGTCTTTCCCGTCATCACCATTATCCTCGTCGCTATTGTCGCCCTCCTTACGAATAGCCAGAGCACGCATGGTTGGGAGCTGCTCGTCAAGCCTGTTCATCATGATCGTCCGATTCGCCAGCACGGTCGCCTGGGCCGCGTTCAATAAGCCGGGGTCAAACTTGACCTAGTCGGCGGAGTCGGTGGCGCCTGGCTTGTACCCAGCCGACGATGTCGACTCGCTCGCCTCCTCGGCGGTCGTACATGTAGAAGCAGGGACACATCGAGCTTGAGGCATTAATGTCCATCGTATGATACCATCGTTGCGAAGCGAGCGTGCGCTTGAAGGGAGGTCCTGAGTCCGAAGTGCAAGTGTCCCTTCCCGAGCAAAGTGTGTGAAGTGTGCGCATTCCTACCACCTGAGACTGACGACATGTAGAGTCCTATGATCGTCAGAGTATGTTTATGGCAAAAATGGTGCGAAGCTGTGCAAGGATGAGTTGCCGTTCATTCAATCGAGAGTCGCCATTTGCGGAACATGGGAGAATCACTCGCTCATCACCTCAAAGCTGCTCTTCATTCACCTCAATTCTTCTCATCATTTGATTCTGTCATTAATGACTCCGTAATTGACATCTCCTCAATCAAAACAGCAGGTTCGCTCGGAGGATCTTGCTCTGCACAAGCTTAGAATTATTGCAAAGATGTATATTGATAACAAGTTTCCTCGATACTCAGAAGTGTATAATTTTCGAATGATCATTGATATAATTCGATACTGAGGTTCGGGCACATGGTCTAGGGGTATGATTTTCGCTTCGCAGGCCCTCCGGCAACGTGTGTGAAAGGTCGTGGGTTCAATTCCCACTGTGTCCACATTTTTGCGTCCTGTAGCAACGTTGAGATATTGGTCTGATGCCGTAGGTGTGTCTAGTAGGCCTACGATATGGTTCCGTTAGAGTGTGTCATAGTTGAGTGCATTGAATGAGGAAGCCTTGGCGAATGACGGAGGCTTGGCACCTATGGAAGTGCTGTCATGGACGGATTACTTTGCAATCCGCATACAATGCAGACTTGACACACCTCTTTGATCTATCATCATACCTATGATGACAAATTTTGCCCATTAGAATATACGAATATTTAACAACATGCGTCAAGATGTACTAGTTGTAAGGGTGGTGTGTAGCAACGTATAGAACCGCTCTATCACTAAGATCTAAGAAGTGGTAGAACAAATAGCTGCCTTCGATCGAAAAGGGCGGAGCCCAAACGCAAGGCCCACGGAAAGGGTACGTCACGTGACAGCCTCAGCCGGAGCCGCAATACTGAGTCTCTCCTACAATCATAGTATAGGTGACAGGAGCAGTAAGAACGCAGTATGCATTCTTCTTAGGCAGCAGTCTTCCAGCAATTAACGCAGACAAAGTCAGCTTTTACTGCTCATACAGTTCTTCCTTCGTACTGATCATCCCCCTTTTCGTCGTCATCATCATCGCTGTCCGCTAATTGGAAGCGATCTTGCTCCTCTTCAACGAGTGCCCTCAAGTATTCTTGTTCTTCGGGCTCCCTCTTGCTGGAGCGCCAGAGGTAGACAACCAGGGCAAGTAACACAACCCCAAAGGCGGCACCTACAGCAGACATATCGAGTCTCGTACGGTTTGCAAGGCGCATGCCGATGAGGAGGTTCCCACAACCAGTAAGCCAGGCGAGCCGACCAGCATATACATGTACATAGGAGATCCATGTTCTGCGATGGAGCCGTAGATACCCGACATGGTGTCGCCAACCCGATAAGAGCTGAAGTATCAGTAAAGCCACAACCACGAGTCCAAATATCTGATGCGTTGTGTCTATCCGTGACCGCAGGGTCAGCCCTGCAAGCGTGCTTGACACCACTATCGCTAACCCAATAACCTGGGTTACCCAGTGAAGTTCGAACGCCCTCGTGGAACGCAAGCGTAAGACGACAACACCCGCAGGGAAGATAGCGAGGAACACCGACCCCATGAGAATGCCATGGGCATGCCATCCCTGTCCTACCGAGTGAAGCGCAGATGTTGCTGCTCCCAGTGCAGTAGGCGGCACTTCACTCGCACCCACAGCGGCAACGCCGGGTAGTATCGCAGGGAAAGGCGGCAGGCGGTAATTGTTGATTGCGCGCCGAGCGTCGAGATAGAAGTTACCCCAGCCACCTCGCTCAGCGTGATGCTTGTGCATGAGTAAGTGAGCGGTATAATTGAAGGTGTCGAATTGTTGAACAGGATTCCACGCCCAGATCCACGGTTGCGATGGAGACGTTGGAGTGATCGACAGACCGGGCCATGCAGCACAATTATAGCAGACTAGGGCTACTGTGGCAGTGTATGTCGGATTATCAGGAGTGAAACCGGCAGTTGACGGTGACCATGAGGAGCGGAGGACTCTGAGGTCCGCATTTCCGATCTCTTCCTGGCGGACCAAAGCGGGTTGATGATGGCCCTGTGGACTGGTACGAACGCTGACGACGGGCTCGGAGCTGCTGAGTGGATCGCCGTAAATGATGAACATGAGCGCATTGGACATGATATTACCAGGCCCAAGGGCCACCCAACCAAGCGACGAGGCTTTCCGACGATTGGTGGTTATTGATAAGTACATATCATGCGAATCGGTTGTTTTGTTGACTTGAACAGTCATGGCCATGCAGAAATTGACCTCTTCCTCAATTTCATGATGCCATCCAAACCGGCAGTATTGTACTGGTTCCGCGGAACAGCGCAAGAGTAGGGTCGAGAGTGAGAGGAGGAAACTAAGCCATTGCTGACCCATCATCTTGACCGTTGTTTAGAGGACTGGAATGTCCCACCTGGCGACCTGGTCTAATCTAGCATTTGTTGTCCATTCCTTCAATTGAAGCAGGAGAGGGAGTCGCCATAGGGTAGAAGCAATGATGCTCTGTGACTTTGCATTCTGCTGGCGGCTGCACCTTGATATGCAGGGTCCTACTAGTGCGTATGCAATGTCATCTGCGAGAGAAATTATGATCAGGCCCCCAAAATTTCGAGATCGCTCATTCACACCTGTGGAAGCTCCGCAACAACTTTACACAGCTCGGTATGTGGACATGGCTATGCGTGCCAACCTACAGAATTGAGTGATTTCCCGACTTCATGTTTGATGTGCAGGATGCCAAAATCAGGAGTTTCTTCGTTCCTTCTTTTTGCTGCTCAATTTTTGTCAGCGATAACTCGAATCAGTAATGGTCATGTGTTGGTTGAAAGTCACAGAGCCCCTTCTCAGTGGTTGAGAGGTGAGCGAGCAGACAAAGACGAACCTCTCCAGCTTCACATCGGACTACGCCAAAGTCAGCCGGATGTCCTAGAACGCCGCTTGCGAGAAGGTATGTCATCATTGCAGAAACTCCTCATTCTCTCAAGCTTACATTGCCGCTATGTGCAGTCTCAAATCCTTTCGGTTCAGACTACGGGAAGCATCTGTCCAGGAGGGAGGTGGAGTCTTATGCCCAGCCAGAACAAGAGTCGATCCGCCTGACGAGAAAGTGGCTTCGTGAACATGGAGCTGAAGATACTGTATATGGTTCAGCTCAAGACTGGTTAATTATCAACGTCCGTGTCGAGACGGCAGAGCGTATGCTAGATACGATTTTTTATCAGTATCACAGAAAGAGCGACGAATACCTCGCCATACGAGCAGAGTCGTGGTCGCTACCGGCGTGGCTTATTGGCCATATTGATACCGTACAGCCTACAACATCCTTTTTTATCCCGCAGGAGCAATCAAGGGTGCCTTCACACGAGAAGTTGATAGAGGAAGACTTGATGAAGGTCGCCCACCCGATTCCTATACCTTCCAGTGCGGAATTACCGCAATATCCTACCGCTGAGCAAGCTTGTAATCGTCTAGCTGTATCCCCGCTCTGCCTGCGGACCCTCTACGGGACCATCAACTACACCGCCACAGGACCGGAGACGAACCGATTAGCGATTGTCAATTTTCTAGGCCAGGTCAACAACCGCTCTGATACAGAGCTCTTCCTCGATCGATTCCGTCCAGATGCAGCTGCCGAAAACGTAGCTCATACATTCTTGATCGAATCAGTCGCTGGTGGGGAGGATGACCAGACGAGAAACCTTGCCAGAGGAAACGAGGGCGCACTCGATATACAAGTCGCGCTTGCTATGGCGCATCCAGTCAACGTCACTGCCTACAGCGTAGGTGACCGCCTTCCACCATTCCATGCTTCCGTGTTTACCCCGAAGAATCGGAACGAGCCCTATTTGGTCTGGCTCCAGCACATGCTGTCTCTCGACGAGCTTCCAAGCGTCGTATCCATATCATACGCAGACGAAGAACAGACGGTACCCGCATCGTATGCTAGACGAGTTTGCAATGCTTTTGCCCAACTCGGAGCACGGGGCGTTACAGTCCTGGTCAGCAGTGGCGATGAGGGAGTCGGACGGGACGGATCCTGCATTAGCACCGATGATGACCGCCTGCCGACCTTCTTGCCCACTTTTCCGGCATCGTGTCCGTACGTCACAGCGGTAGGTGCGACTCGCCATCTGAACCCCGAGATCGTGGCTTTCAACGCTCGGTCCACGTTTGTGTCTGGTGGAGGCTTCAGTCGCTATTTCAAAAGACCAGATTATCAGGAGCAAGTGGTCGGATATTATGTCGACAAAGTGCTGGGATCAGACGTGCATGCTGGTCTCTGGAATCGCGAGGGTAGGGGAATTCCTGACATCGCCGCAGCTGGATACCATTATCCGATTATTCTGGACGGCGTGGCAACCTTGTTAGATGGCACCAGTGCTTCGGCCCCGGCACTCGCTGGTATAATTACCCTTGTCAACGATGCGCTGCTAGCCCGAGGTCGGCCCACTCTTGGGTTTCTGAATCCTTGGCTGTACGATATAGGTTGGAAAGGTTTCACGGATGTGGAGAACGGAAGAGTGACTGGCTGCGGGACTGATGGATTTGCAGCCACAGAGGGATGGGATGCGGCATCAGGTTTCGGCACACCGGTAAGTGAAGATCAACCATGGTTTTATGCTGAGCTGACTGGCAACAGTGGTTTCCGAAGCTGGTAGCGCTTGCCATCGGCGATCAGCATCAACGTAATCCGAGACCATGGTATTATCAAGTGAGATCCAGCGGAGCATAAGGAGGTTATATGTGAAAGCTTCGATTGCTTCGCGAGACAACGTAGATAGATGTGACATGTTCAATGACCTTAGTCACGTACAGAGCAATCACCTTCTTCTGAGTCGACGGTATTCTGCGCATCAGCCTTGCTTCTCGCCTTTGCGCCTCAAGAAGGCACCATATTTCCACAAGATCAAAGGGGCAGGGACACCAAGTAGGATGAAAAGGAAGGCCAGAAGGCTGTTACCCCAGCCGTATCCAAGTACACGGTAAAGACTTGGCGTAAAGATGGGGAAAGCAAATGCGAACAGATTCCGGAGGAATTGAGATGCCGCGGATGCCGATGCGGTGTGATCGGGAAAGGCGTCCAGTACATAGGCTTGCATTGATTGAGTGCCGAGGATGATGCCGCAACCAAAAATGCCGATTCCAACATCGACAATGGCCCAGTGTGCGTGTGCTTGTACAGACCAACCATACCAGAAGAGACCGATCGGTATCAAGACTATGCTTGGAAGCATGAGAGGCACCCTGTATTCTGGAGCAGTAGTGCCGTCATGCTTGGCTTGCAAATGTTTCCAGATGCGGTCTGTCAATGGTCCTCCGATCTGTGCAGCAATGGTGTACCCGATCGCCAGACTGATATAGTGCAAGCCACTACTGGCAAGACTCTGGTGATAGACATCGATCCATGTAGAAGCAAAGGTCGCAAGTACAATGAATAGGATTCCATAGTTGTAGGCCAAGAACAAAGACATGATTTGAAGAATTGGCTGGGTTGCGAGGAGTGTGAAAGGCTTCAATAGACTAATCCTTAGCCTTTGCAGAGCTGTCGTGTCGTTCGAATCAAATTGAGTGCGATGTGGTGTGCCAAGGACTTTTGTCATTCGCTTCGCTCTTCGGCGTAGAATGGTGGGCGCGTGCGTCTCTCGAAACAGCAGAATGATGCCGGCGGTAAGCAAAGTGTTGAAAGCAGAGACGGCCCAGAAGAGCCAACGCCATCCGACAGACTGAGTGATGACGCCTCCCAAAATTGGACCGAGGGCAGGACCAAGAAGAGGGAGGAAAGTAGCAAGTGCAAACGACTTGCCTCTCTCTTCGGATTTCCAGCAATCACTGAGTACTGGCAGCGCGATCTGTTGGTAAATTAGCGCACGTAGCTTTCTAAAATGGCGGGATGTTACGTACAGCGAATTGAGCGCTTGCTCCAAGACCTCCTAGAAGTCTCGCAGCAATCATCAAGCCACGGGTGTTGGCAAAGCCGCAGATCAAGTTCCACACTGTGTACCAGATACCACTTGCTACCCAGACGGGTTTCCGTCCAACGATCTCCGTACATGGTGCCAGAATAAGAGGTCCGAAAGCAAAAGCTAGGAGGAAGATACTCAATGTCAAGTTTGTATCTTCTGGATTAGTGCCGAGGGAGAGGCTGATTTGACCGAGTGCCGGAGCCATCATGGCGCCTGACATCAAAGTCACAAGTCCACCCATAGAAGTAAAGATGGCAGCGGTCCATTTCCGTCGGGATGTCCAGTTTTTTGGATTATCAGCATCACACGGCCCATCCCAAGTGATCTAGAAGTTGTGTCATTAGGACATGACAAAACGAGATAACAATCAATTAACTTACAACTGTTTCGGCCCCTTGTACTGGTTGTGCTTCCAAAGCACCTGCGGTCTTCTCTTCACCCTTGGTCGTGGGCGACATGATGTCAGTGATAGCTCAAGCACCCAAGAGCACTCCTGAAAATGAATCAATATTCGTGTCGTGCTTGAGATGCCAATGAGGCAAACCAGTAGTATGAATGTAACTATGTCAGATGCGCACAACTCCGCCTATTGGAAATATTCGCAGGCGCCAACTAAAGTGATGGACGCTCTGCACAGCGATCTCATGTTGCAGCTGGAGAGTATGCGTCGATGAACAAATCGAGATGACATTGCAGACTGGGGATATGACTGCCTGAGGACGGCACGATTGTTGCAGGATGGTGTCTCCACTCATCACGTGACCGGCAAAGTCGGCATCGCAGATCGAGAAATCTCGCGCGGTACGCACGCCTGTTTTGGACATCGATTCCCCTTTTGTGCAATGATACTGCTAGGCTTGCAGACAATTAACGAATACTTGCAGGCATAGCACAGAATCGTTTCACGTCAATTTGTACCGACCAGTGGCTACCTGTGACAAGATCTACCCAATCAAGCACTCATTATAATCCCAGCCATCCTCGTCCATCAAATACCTTTGTCCTCTTTCAGTGGTCATGCTCGCCTTCTTGCAGAGCTCCCACTTTGTCTCCTTCGCCTGTTGGATAAGCGAGGCCTGCGAGATTAGCATGCGCCATTCACTACATGCAGTAAGCGATAACTTACCGAGTGTAGGATGTCGCAACCAGCCAGGGCGAAGCATGTCAACTGATCTCGCTCGAGTCCATTGGTCAAGTCGCTGCCAATCGACACATTGGTGAGATGTCGCATTAGCCACTGGGATCCGGCTGTTTCCCCTCCACTCGAAGGTGATGAGACCTATGTCGCCGTGACACATAGCAGCCTGCCTCAAGAAGTCGATACAGTGCTCTATCTCAGCCGTTAGCATCATCTCATTTTTGACCTGTAGGTAAGGTGTACCGTTGTGCATTCGGTTCATCTCAAGCTGATTGGCATCAAGGTCTGGGAAGTAGTAATCTGGATACATGAACTGGTGAATCCGCTTCAGGCAGTGTAGCTCATGGTAAACATTCAGTGTGCCGATGTATCCACCGCCTTCAGGCAGTGGCACGCCAGTATCCTCGCGGCCATAGTGACGCATCACTTCTGGCTCGAGCTTGATATTCTCATCTAGACTTCGTTAGTGTTCGTTCACCGCTGGCTCAGATCAACAAGGTAATCTTACAATTCAGCAGATCATGCCATGCCTTATCAAGTGCTGGACTGGGTTTTCCGGAGTAGCCGCCTTTCTCCTGAATTCTATCCTCCAGTGAGAATTTCTGTTCTTCGTATCGAAGAGCTGACACTGCAGGCGCTTTTGTTCTCACGTTAATGTGGTGCTGACAAAGACACGGAGACTCGCTTACAGAAGGGTAGGCCTTCGGCTCTGAGACTTCTAGGGCGGATGTTGTAGACTACCACCAGCAAAGCTCCATAGACAAGGAACAGTAAGACGTGTACCAGGATAAGGCCACGATGTTTCTTCCACCATGATCGTTCCCGGTTTCGAAAGGCTGTCTTGGTCTCTAGCAGCCCATGATCGGATTCATCGTCTGCGTGATCGGAACCGTCAACAGGGAGATATGGCATTTGAGCAAAAGTGACAGTCTTGCTGGTTGGAATCAGGTTTGTAATCTTAAGAAATTTCTCTGACATATTCCACTTTCAAAGTGTGGACTGCCAAAGCATGTCATACGAGTCTGGTTGGTACTGTCCTGAAATCAGGAGGAACAGCCAGCTGAAGTCATGGCTCTTGCCCAATGTCGTTCAGCCGTCGAGTTGACGCCGCAAGCTATCAGATAGGTGCGGTCAATGACCTTGCATGCCATGTAGAGGAGTGGGGCACCTGACCCTGCATGCTCGGAAGGATTCCTTAGTCAAGCAAGCCAACATCATAACACACCATGACATGGAAAGCACATTACGGTCTCCACCTTTGCAGAGTCTGACTATGCTCGCTCACGTTTTGGTCCTTGCGAATCTGGTCGGCCAAAGTATCTGCCAAGCGGCATTTTGGCGGACGTCACACCAAGTGCCTGAGGCGTGGTCACTCGTCCGTAGAGCTGCCCCCGGTACAAATCTTACTCTGCACATCTCGTTGAAGCACGGCAAATTCGAGGAGCTGGAGGAGATCTTGTTGCAGAGTACCCTCGTCTCTCACAGACATTGACAATATGCTAATGACGCTGTCGCAGTCTCTGATCCTGATCACTCCCAGTATGGTCGACATCTATCAGCAAAGCAGGTCCAAACCTTTGTCGAGCCTTCTCAAAATACCCTCGATGTCGTTTCCTCATGGCTTACATCGAGCGGTATAACGCAGGATTTGGTTAAATACAGCCCGGCTCGAGACTCGATCACTGTGAGAATCAATGTTGCTAGGGCTGAACATCTACTTCGGACCGAGTACTTCACGTTCAAGCACGTGGGTGGGTCAATTGCAACACGGGCCCCGCAGTGGTATCTCCCTCCGTATCTCGCTGGACTTGTTGAAGATGTACAGCCCACCACTGCCTTCCTTCATGCCGACGCTGGAGGTCGGTCTATAGTGCAAGGAATCCCTTATCATGCGAAAAGAGCCGCGGAGCCGGCCGGAAAGCCATTGATAGCTGACGTAGATGACGTCTGCAGTTTTAATGCAGTCACGCCAAACTGTTTCCGAGCATTATACGGAACTGCGGACTATCAGCATAAGAGACCGCCTAGCAACCGCATGGCTCTCGTCAATTTCCACAGAGAAACGAATAACATCTCTGACATCGATATCTTCCTACGGGCACACCGACCCGACATCGAACGCGATCCCAGTATGACGATGATACACGATATATCCGTGGCCGGTGGCGTCAATGACCAATCCCCTGCCGTTGATCGCACAGGCAGGGAGGGCAACCTCGACGCCGAAGTACTTCTAGGCTTGGCACATCCAACACCATTGATCGCTTATACAGTCGGGGAAATAGAACCTCCTTTCAGGCCCGATGCTTTTACTCCCACCAACACGAACGAGCCGTTTCTAGAGTGGCTGCAAGCCATGCTGGCACAACCGGACCCACTACCACAAGTCGTTAGCATCAGCTACTCGGGCATCGAGCAGACTCTTCCTCTCGGTGAGCACCGCTAGCGATGTGCCTATTTGACAAGATCTGACAGCCATAAAGCGTATGCGAATATCGTCTGCAGAGCCTTTGCACAGCTCGGCGCACGAGGCGTCACTGTCGTGATCGGCTCAGGCGACAACGGAGTGGGGAGGAACGGCACGTGTTTGTCCAACGACGGCGAGGCCACACCTAGATTCTTGACTCAGTTTCCAGAGAGCTGCCCCTATGTGACATCTGTAGGAGCTGTCCGGGGGGTGAGTCCAGAGATAGTGGCGTTCAATGATGACAATGGCTTCGTTAGTGGCGGTGGCTTCAGCAGGTACTTCAAAAGACCGAAGTGGCAGGACAAGGCAGTCAGTGCTTATCTGAAGAAGCTGGGGAACCTGCACCATGGTTTGTTCAACCCAGAAGGACGAGCATATCCTGATGTAGCAGCGCATGGGTGCGTACTTCAGCTAGACCGAGCTGCGGTATGAACTGATGTATCTAGATACCGCATCGTCACTGTCTGGAATGGCACAGAAGAGATCGTTGATGGGACAAGCGCCTCCGCACCTGCCTTTGCCGCTATCGTGGCAATGCTGAACGATGCACTGCTAGCTAGCGGTCGTCGACCGATGGGGTTTCTGAACCCATGGTTGTACAAACGGGGCTTTACGGCTTTCCGAGATGTGACTCATGGCTCGACAAAAGGCTGTGATACGATGGGTTTCCCGGCGCTGCCCGGCTGGGATGTAGGGAGCGGATTCGGTACTGTGGTAAGCATGTAATAGATCCTGTCATGCTGTGACGCATGTGCTGACAGTCCGTCCTAGTGGTTTCCAAGACTGCTCGAAATGGCTGTACAGGACAGAGATCGGGCAATCAAGCCCTGGTACATTGGCAGATAGCTTTGAAGGAAAGTCCTTGAGGACATGATGATTCTTCTTATTTTCTAAGACATGCCAAAGCCCGAGACCGGAAATGGAAAGCATTCTTCGGTCCATCTCTAAATATTGGCCCTGTATCATGCCAGGACTCCGAGAAGATGCAAGAAGACGCAGACCGCTTGAGAGCTGTGTGGTTCTGCAAGTCCAACGCCCCGAGTGATTTCAGACAAGAATGACCAGGTATCTGGTATCTGAGAAGTGGTCAGACGTAGCAGCCTCGATGGAGGTTCGAACTTGCCTGCTCCCGGAGGAACATTTTCTCCCGCTTCAACGACTGGGCTATGGGTCCTTCCATGCATAGTTTGTGGATGTTATCAGATACAGCACATGGTGATGCTTTGGACTCTGAACCGTTTTCGATGGCCGCTTGTCGATCTGTCTCGGTGGTCGAGAGAGCGACGCCAGCCGCTTTGAATTCGCAAAGCTCGTGTACACAATGGTCTTTGGTGGCAGAGGCTATAGCGTCATAACATCCTTGAGCATCCCACGAAGTCCAATCTTTCGTACTGCTTTGTAATGCAGCTAGTACACCCCGCAACCGTCGCGTCCGGCTCACTGACTGGGCGAGATGGGCAAGTGTGCCAGGCTGGAATTTTGCTGTATAATATGTTGAGATCATCATGTCCATATTGTCGAACTGCAGTTCTTCAACCAGGTCAAGGATTGATTCAAAACGATCCTCCAGTTTGGGAGTATTGGCTGAAGGCTGATCAGAAGTACTACAGCCGAGACTGATAGGTGTAATAACACTGGCATCCACTCGAAAGTCCTCCGCTGCGTAGGTACCTTCGTTCATATCTGTCGATATCATCGGCAAGATCGCTCCCGATAGAATATCGGTCTCTTGTATTTCAGGCATCGTGAGGTCGTCGGACGAAAACGTTTGCTCAAACCACCCACTGGCACCATCTTGAGGAAATTGACAGGATAGGATCTCATCTGGTGTCGGATGCTGTAGTTGCAACTGATGCTCCAAGTCATATCGATGATATCCTCCTTGTGCCTGTCCTCGACATATGGGCCAGGACTCTGAGATCTCAGTCGTGCTCGATGGATCCAGACCCAGTTCCCTCCCATCAAGGATGATCTCATCTCGAGATGGGAGAGCAGACAGTGCGATAGGAAGAGATGTGGTTGCATCTTGCTTCGAGTCCGGGATCTGAGAAACTGCCGACGCTGCGGCTTCTGCGGAAATGGCGTTCAGTCAACCAAATTACTCGACGCTCTGGAACAGACTTGTTTATCTCTCCTTCAATCCTTCAACCGCAACGGAGGTATAGGACTTACTTGCACGATGCTTGCGCTGAGCAAGTCGGTTTTTACGCTTCGTGGCGTCCTCAGTGGTAGGAACGATACTTCCAAGCTCTCTAAAAGTGTCCATGAATTCGAGTCAGACTGCTGTCGCCCAGAGTTCACGGTGGAGACAAGCCCTCCTGGGTATAAAGGCCAAGTTGGCATCTTGCAGCTGAACGCCATTCATTGTTCTTTCCACCTCGATCCACTATTCCCTGGGTGACGGCTCTTACACCATTGCCCCTAATCAGCTCTTTGTGATGGCAAGAGGCTGACCGGTCGGGGCCCTGGGACTCACTCAGCCGAATCTGACATCCTTGACGCTGTGTGGTTGGTCCATCTCGAGGATCGAAGAATTGATGACAATGCATAGCACTAGCCCGTAAGTGTAGGGTGATTCTCAACTTGTTTAATTGCTCCATTCGCTACTGATATACTGATCTTGTTTCGACCGGCTACAGAGCAGAACCTTTGCTCGACCAAGATGGCACACCCTCCTCACTCTTTGTCCGCTTTAACCGCTGACGAAGGAACGAATCTGGGAGGCCTCATCGACGAACCGAATCACGATCAGGCCATGGACCTGTTCGAGCCGTTCGACGATCTCCCACACGGAAGTGCCACGGCCCTAACCTTCCGGGCCGTAGTGGTTGGCATCCTTTGCGGCGGACTTGTCAATGCTTCCAACATCTACATTGGCCTCAAGTCAGGATGGACTGCGTCCGCTAACATATTCTCGGTGAGACTGAGACCGGCCGGCTACTTCTTGCTTCTATATCTGATCATGTTCTAGAGTATTGTTGGGTTTGCCATCTTGAGGTTCTGCTCGTCAACCTTGTCAACGTTGCCCTTGCTCGGCGGTGACTTCGGACCACATGAGAACAATATTGTGCAAACCACTGCCACAGCAGCAGGTGGGCTGAGCAATGTCTTCATCTCGGCGTTTCCAGCTTTGCATCAACTCGGGTTACTGAAGTCTCGACAACCGGACTTCTGGTCTTTAGTGTCTTTGACAGCCGTCGGTGGATACTTCGGACTGTTCTTTGCGGCGCCATGTAGGTCCTTACCTACCTGAACGGTGGCCGTATTGATGATCAAAGTAAGGTCTTTCTTCATCAAGACTGTCGGTAGAGAGCTGCATCTTGTCTTTCCCTCATCGACTGCTACGGCGGTGATGATCAGAGACATGCACCACAGCTCATCAAGTCCACATACAGGGAACTCGAAGATCAAAGTCTTGACATGTACATTCACTGCATCTATGACTCTGCGTATCCTGTCCCAATCTGCCACGGATATGATCTGGGTATGCCTAATGTCTCGTCTCCCGTTAAGCATCCACTAATGCATACTCATAGGACTGGCACATTTTTACTTGGGCCACATATATGGGCCTCAGTAGCAATATTGCGATGTCTCTCGAATCGTGGAATTGGTTCATTGAATGGTCACCCGCGTTTGTCGGCGCGGGAATGCTGGTCGGCCTCAACGTGGCCTTGTCCTTCCTCCTTGGCACAGTAATGGCTTGGTACTGAATTCACACCGATGCAAGGTTAAGTAGCTGATAGCACTAGGGGAATCATTGGTCCTATACTGGTCGGTACAAGCGAGGCATTTGGGCAGAGCTCTTTCCCAACTACCACACATTCGGCGCTCGTCTCGTATACCTCTCTTGCCCCAGAATTCACAACGCCTGATCATCCCAGCCCTCGCTACTGGCTTCTGTGGCCAGGTGTAGCCTGTATGGTGTCTGTGGCGTGCACCGGTATGTCGCACGTGAGTATTGAGGCCTAAAGTCTGACGCGACCTTTCAAGATCTGCTTTGCCAGGGGCAGGTTACCTGGTCGACTAGTCGTGCTCTATTTCGAAGCGTTACGCAGATGGTGGCAGATGTCATGGCTGTTCCCTTGCGCAGGAAGCCAAGAAAGAAGTTCTCGCCTGCATACTCGGCTCTCGCTTGGTTTCCGCAGCATTGCTCAAGAGACGAAGATGAACTCGAGTGGCCTATCTGGACATCCGGGCTACTGGTGACTACTGTACTGACGTGTATAGTAATGAAGAAGGAGTTCGATGTCGGAGTATGGGAGACGATATTCTCCTTGTTCCTTTGCTGCTCCTTTTCCATCATCGCAATACAAGCTACTGGCGCAACAGGTAGGAATGCTGGACCTAGGAGGATATGATTTCAATACTTATCGAATACATAGACGTCACGCCCCTTACTGCCATTACGAAGGCTTCTCAAATTGCTCTCGGAGGAGTCACCAATAGTCAACATATGAGCCTGCAATCGGCGCAACGAGTAAATCTCCTCGGCGGAGCTCTGGCCAACATTGGCGCCAATCAAGCTTCTGGTATGTTTTTGAGCCCTGAAGTCCCTCCCGTCATTTTCACTAACTCAAGCAGACCTTGTCAGCGATTTCCGAGTCGGCTTTCTCCTCCGTACACTGCCAAAGACACAGTGGCTGGCTCAGTGTATCGGAACTGCTGTCGCGATCATTATCGCACCAGCTGTCTATATTCTGTTCTCGAGAGCCTACCCTTGCATTCACGATATAAGCAGCGACAGTGCCACATGTCCATTGTCCGCACCATCCGCCGCAGCGTGGCGTGCTGTTGCCGTTGCCGTGACCCAATCCGACTTCGCCATACCACAGAGCAGTGCCTATTTCGCCGTTGCTTTCTCTCTTACAGGCATCCTGTCCACCATCATACAAAAGTTTCTGTGGGTCGGTCGACGAGCTTGGCTGCGCACGTGGCATCCTAATTTCATGGTCGTCGCTATGGCGTTTGTGATTCCGACTACCACAGTAGCAACTGCGATGAGCATGGGTGCATGCACCGCTGCGATTTGGAAGAGGCGTGCTCCTAAGTCGTACGCAAATCTCGGAAACAGTGTAGCTGTGGGCTTAATGGCTGGCGAGGGTATTGGTGGTTTAGTGAATGCTGCACTCCACGTGAGTGGGGTGACGGCATAGGCTTCAGCGAATAGCGAATCCACTAGACCTTCCCACTCCGCAACAGAATACTCTACCACCAGCCTCACTCAGGCCATCATCGCTCCAAAGTGGTTCGTCACTCTCGATGGCCCCAAATGTATTCTGATTGATCCTGTCGCGACGGAGTGTCAAGAGCAATGGCGGCATGGAGGCTCCCATGCAGTCACTTCCAGGTACCAAGCAGCACCACTCAGGACTACGATGTGCTCTGGCTTTTGGTCCACCGCACTAACAATGCCGCAGGAGAAGGGACCAATCATGGAGATAACACGACAGTAATTTTGCACACCAGGCGACAGTAAGAAGGACATTCATTTGTCATAATCAACACAAGACTATACTAAGTAGACCAAGTTTATCAGCCAAGTGTGCGTCCCTCGCCGATTTCATGATCCTTCCCACTGTCGGGTTTTCCGCCAGCTTTATATCGTCATCGAAAGGGTAGCAAGACAAAGGAAACCAAGACAAGAAGTACGAGGCGCAGGTTCGATCTTACGGTCCAAGCGAATGTGGTGATGTTTACGAGTCGGTCGTGCTGGTACTGGCGCCGGCATGACGAGCCCTGGTGATGTTTGTGGCTTACTTCCTGTCGGCAATGTAGACAGAGGCGCTGTCAGCGTCGCCACGCTTATCAGCGATGTACACAGAGGCGGTATCAGCGTCGGAGCGTTTGTCAGCGAGGTAGACAGAAGCGGTGTCAGCGTCGGAGCGCTTATCGGCAAGGTAGACAGAGGCAGTGTCGGCATCAGAGCGCTTGTCTGCAAGGTAGACCGACGCGGTATCAGCGTCTGAGCGTTTGTCTGCGAGGTAGACTGAAGCCGTGTCGGCATCAGAGCGCTTGTCTGCAAGGTAGACCGACGCGGTGTCAGCGTCGGAGCGCTTGTCAGCCAGATATACGGAGGCGGTATCGGCATCGCTACGCTTATCGGCGAGGTAGACGGAGGCAGTATCAGCATCGCTCCGCTTGTCGGCAATGTAGACAGAAGCGGTATCGGCATCACCACGCTTATCGACAATGTACACAGATGCGCTATCAGCATCGGAGCGACGGCGGAGTGGCGTTGGCGATGCTACGGCCAGAGCGGCGAGCAAAGGCAAGAGCGAAGCGATAGTCTTGGGATGCATCGCGCGTGTTGTAGAGGCGACTTGGAGGTATTGGCTGGGGAAACAAAGGGTGACTTGGTGTACTAGGACGATGTGGTCTGCTCGGCTTCTGCGCTATAGGCCTCGATTATGTCAACTTTATATCTTCGACGATGTGGCATCGTGCGAAGCCTTGTTGCCGGCACTTTAGGCCGAACAGTGATGTATTGTCAGGTCCGACGATATCACAACCAACGATAGCTCCTGTCCAGTGGTGACTGTGCGCATAGCTTTGTAGACGAATCGCGATCGCACAGTCCAAAGAGGCATCTGACCTTGCGGATGAGGGCGTCCTGTGATTGCTGTACAATTCCGTTGTGAGGACATAGCGGGAGCAACATCCGGTTCCTCTTGTCAAGATCAATCGCCGATGCCTTGCTCGCTCCAAATGGTGCAAGGGTGGATTGAATGAGGTCAGAAACGGCCAATCACGTAGAGCGATGCTCAGTGACGTCGCAGAAGAGTGGGCCGCATGCAAGGTCAAGTATGCCACCTGCTGAGGATCACCCTCAAAAGGATCCCTTCCAATCACGGTCTTCTGACCTCGCATGGTGTCGCCTATTGCTGAAAGGTCTTGCATGCCTTAGCCACACTTGACAAAGAGTGATGCGTTGAGGGAACGAAGAGGGATTTTGCTGTCGATGGTGATCAATGGGCAGTTGCTTATTCCTGAACAGAAGGTTTTTCAACCTGCCCATGCTCGCGCCGTATATGGGTGTAAGCTAATCGTTGCTCCTCGTTCACCTTTCGTGGGGACAATGGCTTCATTGATGTCCTGCCGAACAGCTGTTGATCAGAGTGAGACGCCTCTCTCGTCTACCTGCCACATCCTGGCTGCGATTTATTGCAGGGCGGAAAGAGGGATATGTCGTAGCGTATATGAGACTTTGCGAATGGCTATAATTCGAGGTCGGTGGCATGCAACTCCAGGAAAAGAATGTTAGCAAGATCATCTCCAAATCTACCCTCGTCGTCCGACTCACTTTGCATACTCTCAAATATGCCGATTTTGCCTTTCAATGTCCATGGATATAGTAGAATGCAGAAGCCTGTGTGCCTTGTGACTGGACTAATGTGCGCTCCAAAAAGCGCCCTGACGGGATGTGGGAGACATCTCAATTCAAACAATCGCCGAAAGGGTTCCGCCAGGTTGACATACCTTCTGCCAGGGCGTGCGTAATGATTACTTAACACTCCAGGTATAAATTAAGATCGCATCGTGGAGTATAGCGCAGCAGTCGTGGTCTATGCCCTCCATGTTTCGGACGTCGTTCAGTTCCGACACAAACAAGTGCTCGACCGTTGCAAGATGCTAATTTCCCAGGTCGGATGTCCATAATATGCTGGAGGATGAAGAGAAGATCAAGAGGGCTGCTGCAAGGAACCCACTCGACCCATCAGGTCATTGACAAGCAATGCACCACGACACTGTGCTCCTATCCGTCCCACGTCGGCTACAGTAGATTTCGAGATTCTCAACATGCGAGACTAGTCGTGACGCGGCGGTGTAGAAATCGAAGTTTCAGTCAAAATTTTAGTCTGCAAAGTGGCGAATGTGGTCCTCGAAAACCACCTTTGGCCAGGATCTCGTCATCATTCTGCGCACACTTGCATCGGAGGTGATGAGGCAAAGGAGTAATCATGATTCATAATCCCATTCTAGGAAATGGGAAACCCTTTCAAGAGGTTCTCCAAAGTGACACTTGAGCTTTGGAACAGATTCCGGAAGAGTATGTTGCCCTTCAAGATTGTGATCTCGCCTCAGACGCGCACAAGCATGACATTCGTGCCGAAAAAACTTTGCAGGAATCAGCTTGGGCTTGCGCAGAGCCGTTGTTTTGGTCCACGCCTTACGGTCGGACATGTTTGGTAAGGGATGCGACGGGCCTCTACAGGAAGTCGGCGACCATGCCTGCGGACAAGCAAGAGCCCTTCACGGCACGCCGCGGATATCCTTGTGGGAGGTCGGCACTGTTTCTTAGTCATTGGCGTTTTTGATACCGCTCCCAGACTACTTACACGAAAGGTCACGAAGCCAGGCACGTGTCGTAGAATAGCATCCGTCAGTCATGGCGACAGTAAAACTCGGCGCGCGCGATGTCATCACAGCCGATCGAAAGAAGAGGCTGGAGCGATATCCTCGCTGGATTGGTACCAGTGCAATCATGATGGCAATATGCTTCACGCATCCATTAGACCCGAGTATTTTCCACACCATGTTGGTGTCCTATCTCTATGGCTGATATCTCATGGTAAAGGTATGTGATCATACCTCAAGTTCTGGCCCTCGTACATTAATTCAAAGTTACTCAGATACGTCTACAAGCGTCCACGGGGGCCTTTCGACAAAGTTTGATTGCCACATGGAAGAGCATCATCGCGAGGGTTGGTATACGGGGGTTCTACGGTGGTCTGTCAGCATCGCTGACACGCCAACTGACATATTCTGGTGTCCGCGTTGCTAGATATGAAGAATTGAAGGCGACTGCCAACCCGGGAGCAGGGGTGTCATTGCTAGTTCTCATGGCTCTGTTATCCGGTGCCATTGGTGGAATCGCCGGTAATTTCGCTGACGTTGTCGACGTACGAATGCAGAACGACAGCGCATTACCAGCCCACGAGCATAATATCGTACAAAAATGTATTCAATGGGGTCTCACGGATCTGCCGAGAAGAAGGCTGGTGGATGTTGTTCCGCAGATGCACCTTCAATGCTACAAGGGCAGGGTTGCAGGCTGCCAGCCAACTTACCTGCTACGACTGGCTGAAAGCGACTTTGCTACACACAGCTGGCTTAGCTGATAGACCAAGCACGTAGGTATTGGCATCCAGTCTGGCAGCTGTGGCAGCTACGACGGTCACGAATCCAGTAGTTGTCCTGAAGACCCGGGCACTGTCGACAAGTTCAGAAACAGGGTTGAGCGGCGCCGTGAGAGAATTGTACGCAAGTCATGGATCGACGTGGATATACAAAGGCTGGATCCCAAGTTTCGCTCGCATTGCACCATATGTCGCCGAAGCCGTGACAGACGAAAGACGCTAATGGTGTGTAGACATATGGTCCTCATCGTCTTGTTCCTGGAAATGCAACGGAAGGCTTGGTCGCAAGGCATTTCTCATCCAGCAAATAGCAGGTGAAGCGTACATGGCAAATCGGAAGCCGGATTTGTTCCATGGGACCGGGTCCTCGTTGTCTTTGATATCTTTGATATCGCCAATTGAACCTCATACTTTTCCAGATGTGTCGTTGCAGCTTTCGGCGTCCTCATTCCGAGTCGGCGACTATGTCAGCGCCGATGTAATTCCGCTGCAAGGCATAGACTTGCAGCGCTTGTTCCTCTCGTTCTAATCCCATGACAACAAAAGGGTGGGAATTCGCGATGGCGTAATATTGCAGGTGTGAGAAAGGTATGATCACACTCGTCGCTGGGCAAGATTCCACTGCCAAGATGTCGGCTATTTATATAGCCACACATAAGGAAGATTTCCACTGTGCAGCGACTCCAGAATTAGCTACAGCCATCTCTGTAGTGGCTGACTGTACAATAGCTAGTGCTCTACGATATTTAGTAGCACGTATCAGCAAATAAGTGCGCACTTGGAACAGCAATGCCCTCCAGTCGACATCTCTCCTCGGCCAACTTTCTTCCGTGACCCTGCCCCGCGCCGACCATCCCCCACGCCCCTCCGCATCTTGCTCCTCCACCAAGCCCGATCTCGGCTTCCCACGGCAGTGTAAGGCACTCAGCTCCAAGCCATTGACCAGCGGACAAAAGCAGATCTTCTCCTGCGACCTCTGCACTACTCATGTCCTTTCTGCTACACCAATTGAGAACGCAAGCACCTCGATACACTTTCCGATCACCAATCGCCCTCAGCAAAGTACAGACAGCCGGTTTCGCCTGCACAAGCATCATGGCAACTAAGAATGAGTGGCTGGTTATCATGAAGGACAAGCCCAATTCGTTGGACGCGAGGATGAAAGTGAGACCGTAAGTATAATCCATCTGCTCATGCGAAATATACACACTATTGGACCCAAAGCTAACATCCTCCAAGCCAGCATCTAGAAGAACTCAAACCCCAAGTCGAGTCCGGCTTCTGGGTCTTCGGCGGCGCGACACTCAACGCGCCAGCGAGCGAAGGGAAGCTCGACATCGAAGGGTCCTGCATGCTGGGTGTAGCGGACACCAAGGAAGAGATTCTGGCGAAGCTGAAGGAGGATGTCTATGCCAAGTCGGGCGTCTGGGATATCGACAACGTGCAGATCATTCCGTTCAAGTGTGCTGTCAGGAAGCCACTTTGAGCTCTATCGTTGATGTTGTCAAGCTGGATGGAGAACGAGAGAGGGGCACTGTACATACTCCAAGACGAAATGCACAGTCACAAGCACGAAGCCAGCCTGTAAATGAGGGATGTGGTATTGATCATCTCTTCAAGCGCCGTGAACTACTTCATCGTCACAAGCTCCTCTGCTGACGTAGGGTGGATGGCAACGCAGCTATCAAAGTCGGCTTTTGTCGCGCCCATCTTGACAGCGACGCCGAAACCCTGCAGGATCTCGCTGCTACCAACACCAAGGATGTGCAGGCCCACTACTCTCTCATTTGGCCCTTCGCAGATCAACTTATACGCAGTAGGACCCTTGTTCTCTTGCTCCATCATGGCGTAGTACATTGCGGTGAAGTTACTCGTGTAGATCTTCACAGTGTCGCCGAACTTTTCTCTCGCTTGTGGCTCTGTCATACCGATGGTACCAACTTCTGGGTGAGCAAAGACTACACTGGGGATGTTGCTGTAGTCGAGGTGAGCGTCATTCTTGCCGCCGAAGAGGCGATCAGCTAGGCGTCGTCCAGCCGCAATGGCCACTGGGGTCAGCTCCATTCCGGAGTTGCTTGCGTCACCGAGCGCGTAGATGTTCTCGACGTTTGTGTTCTGGTACTTGTCGACTTTGACGTGCCCCTTGTCATCAAGCTCGACGCCGGTAGGCTCAATGTTAAGCTTGTCGGTCTCGGGTACACGGCCAATAGCCCATAGGATACCATCCACATCAAGTGTACCCTCACCCTTGTGGTCCTTGTATTGCAGACGCTTCTGGCCATTGCCAATATCTTCCACCTTACTTTGGGAGGACTTCTTGTGCAAGAAGATACCCTGGCGTTCGTACTCTGCCACGACCTTCTCCTGAATCATAGGGTCGAAGGTTCGGAGGAAGGTGTCTTGACGGATGAACAAATGCGTCTCAGTACCCAGCGCATGAAACATGCCGGCCATTTCCACGGCAATGTATCCCGCACCAATGACTGCAACCTTCTTCGGCTGCTTCTCGAGATCGAAGAAGCCATCGCTGTTGAATCCGAGCTCTTCTCCCTCGATACCAATCTTGTTGGGACGACCTCCGACAGCGATTAAGATCTTCTTTGCGTTGACCTCTTGTACTGTGCCGTCGTCGAGCTTGACAGACACGCTATTCTTCGACTTGAAAGTAGCTGTTCCGTGCAGATACTCTACCTTGTCGTTGAGCAGATTCTTCTCGTAGATGCCGTTTAGTCTCTTGACGTAAGCGTCACGCTTGTGCTTAAATGTCGTCCAGTCGAATGGCGCAGTCTCGTCAATGCTGAAGCCATATGGCTTCGCATCATGGCGGATCGTCTCAGCGATAGATGCAGCATTCCAGGTGACCTTCTTCGGCACACAACTAACCATTGTCAGGCCCGGCCATAGACCCGCAATGGCTCGAATACTCACCCAACGTTGACACATGTGCCTCCTAATCTTGCATTCTCCACGACAATCGCTTTCACGCCGTACATTCCGCTAGCTCTTCTCGCTGAGGCAAGTCCTCCACTACCGCCGCCAATGACTAGATAGTCGCATTCTTTCGGGGTGGGCGCCATACTTATGGATGAGGATGAAAAGTGGCGGGATAGCGAAGCAGCTCTGGATGCAGCCGTCCTGGATGGTACAGCGATTAGAAATCGCGAGGTGATGAGGGAAGACAGCTTGTCGGCCTTGGAACAGTGGTCAGTAAGTCGGCGGTAACAGGAGAGTGGGTAATGTTGCTCACAGGCTTAAATATTGGAATCGGTAGGGAATGTGCGGAAGGATGGATGGATGTATAGGATCTTGGGCTGCAGCACGTGGGACGATGTGTCGGTGACGTTTGTATTTGCGTGCTTCGAGACAAATTTATGCTTACACTATCATTAAAAGAGCTTTGGTGGCGTGAAAGTCTATGGAAGGTACGCCGACATGATCACCACAGGAGCATTAGATTCGGATGGCTGCAGGGGATGGATCACTCGCCCGAACGACACTCTTTTACATCCATCTCTTATATAGCTATTGCCTTCTAATCCCATACTGCTGCCTCGGCGAAATGCACTTGAAGCTCACCGCGCATGTTTGGATGACGTCAAATTGAAGCTTTCAAATCTCATTTGGGAGCTCTGCATCTCGGGTACAGCTGGATAGCAAACCATCACGCCGACCGGTCTAGATCTCTTCATACCCTGGAGATATCTCCGGTCTTCAATTTAACATGACAAATCGGCCTCGCGCATGAGATAACAATACCTCCCCACCATGGGCTCACGCCTCAGCATGCCCAAAGGCCCGGCCGGGATGACAGAGATGTCGCACCCGCGCAAATCGCCATACCCGACCAACCCACGCTTCAACTCGCGCCAAATAGTCGCTCCTGCTGCAGCGTTCACAATGGCTTGTATATTATTCGTGTATGCGCGGACGAGCATAAGAGCAGCTAAGGAGAATGCGCAGCGGCATAGGCAAGCGGATAGTGGTGGGCAAGGGCTGGATCTGCTTAACGAGAGCAGACGAAGACACGGTAGGATCGAAAAGATTGAAGAAGGAGGAACGGTGAAGCAGCTAGCTAAGGGGGCTAAAGAGCAATTGCTGGGAAATAAGGCGAACAATGCCGGGCAGGATTCTGAGCAGAACAAGTCGAGTACAAGGGAGGATGAGCTAAAGCTAAAGGCTGCCATGGGCAAGCGAAGAGATGGAGAATGAGATAACATGGATGTTCTGGCCAAGTGCAGATCATGAGCAACGGGGTGTAGCACGAAGAAACAGACACACTGACAGCATGATCGGCAATGAGTTAATGAACCCATATCTACGGAAATGGACAGGAGGACCTTCTGTGGTTCCGTGAAACAGCCCTGCATGCCCCTAATACTATTCGTAGCAGACCGTGCCATTCTTCGTTGTCAAATATTCCTCGACCTTTACGTCCTCTGCCAGACCCCACATCCTCGTCAAGTCTCCCTTCTCTGCCTGCTCTGCAGTAGTGCCATCAAATCAATCCTGCGTTCTGTATCCGCTGTACTTAGCTTCGCTCACCTGCAGATCCAGCTGCTGCCACAAATACCACAGTCTTTCGATCTGAGTGTGATGTAAGAAGAAAAGAGGATCTGTTCAGCTTCAACCGTACACTGCCAACCTTGACGAGAAGATATCGACTGAATATTAGGACTCGTGGAAGGTATCATAAGCCCGCCCGATGCAGAATGACTCACACCACGAGGCGTTCCTTCCATTGGCCTCCTGTATGCGTCATAGCCTGAAAGAGCCTGAATCTTGTCCACTGTTCCCTTGCTGTAGTTCGGCGCAAACATGTCACTTGGCCACTCTGTTCCGTTGTCGAAGTTGCGGATTAGGCAATACTCCTGCGTGTCCGTGCCAGGATACGCATTGGTGATGTTCGAGAGAGCTCCTTCGGCCACGCATGGCCTGACTTAGCCTGACAAAAGAGTGACAAAAGAGTGACAATCTTGTTTGGGCTACTGTCGCCGCCCAAGCCGAGTGGAGAAGCGAAGACTGGCGCAGCTTGCGGATTGAGAGAGTCTAAAACTCAGTCTCAGTACCTAAAGGATGTTAGTCTTGGCAAGGTAGCCAGTGGAAGATCGACGTACACCACCTAACCTGTGTAACCACATTCGCGGAGTGCACTTTCGTAGAGGTGTAAGAACCAGCGGTGCCAGGGAAGGAAGGAGGCGACAAAGTGATCTAATACATCAGCTAACGCAGCGCTTCGATATAGGTGCAATACTGACTCTCATTATTGAGAGCGTTACGGACGTAGGGAAACCCTCATCATACAGAGGTGCGGACATACCGATCCTGGATGGTTTGGTCTTGAGCCAAAGCACGGATGAGATATGATCCTCTTGCTTATCTGACGAAAGCTCCGCCTGTCGACCTTAGAGGTCCACGCTGCGAATGCAGTCGTGGCAGGCAGGAGCAGAAGAAAGGGTGAATGCATCGTGTATGGCTGTCGGTAAGGACTGACAGAAGGGAGACAGCAGATCTCCCCCGCGAATGAGAAGCCTTTCATATACTCAATTTGATTCCCAGTCGGGACTTCATGAACAAGGTATGAAGATGTGGATCACGTAGAGATAGACAGACTCTCCGGAGTCTATGAGAATACGAACACGCTGCAGATCTGCCAAGCGAATTTCAGGTCATACTGCGCAGCTAGATCTTTTGCTAAGAAAGTATTCCTTCACGCATTGTGGCCAGCATGCAAGCAAAGTCGCCCGGTTGGCATGCGAGAGGCTTGTTTGCACGAAAATACAGAAGTCAAGCGTCTGGAAGTTGTGGACTACACTTTATAGAATCGAACTATTGGAAGATGGAGGCGCGGCAGAGTGTCGGCAGTCAGTCCGGCGATCCCCGGTCAACACGCGTGAGAGGCACAAAGTATCACATGATCTCATCTCAAACAAGTCACGAAGGAATTTGGCGAATGGATCATGTACTAGCAGACCATATACTCTCAACATGCGACAATGAGAGGTTGTAATTGAACTGGGCGACCAGAGTCACTACGAGGGATAGAAGTCCCGGCATGCTCACCTGCAATCAACCGCGATCCCATGCGATGGTCACATCATGTCGACTGTCCCTAAATGGCTCAATGCATCTAAGAACTTGTCATCCTTGGGCGACACAGCTGTCAAACATCTCACTACCTTACAGTCATGGCAACTGAAACACCTTGCTCGCAATACTGGTATACCTGCTGGGAAGAAGAAGAGCAATATAGCACATGACATCGTAACTTCATTGGAGCGTCTGGAACAGCGCAGCGTCTACAAAAGTGTGGATATGGGTGTCAAGAACCTGGCGGTCTGTGTAGTGCGTCCAAACGTCCCCTCTGTCAAGGCCAAGACCAGCGCTTTCTTCACCCTACAGCACTGGGATCGTTCAGACATCTTAACTACCCAGTCAGCAGATCTAGTTGCTGGTCTTGGGGAATCGCACATGGGTAGCGCTGATGCTTCTGCGACGACTCCAGGCGCATACAATCCGTCAAACCTCGCACCGCATGCAGCCCGGATGGCCTATCAGCTAGCAACCGACCATAAACCATCTCATATCCTGATCGAAAGACAGCGTTTCCGCTCAGGAGGTGGCTCCGCGGTCCAGGAATGGACTTTGCGAGTCAACTCGCTCGAAGCGATGTTGTGGGCATCGTTGGAAACTCTGAAGCAAGAACAGCTTCGGCGGCAAGCCACGCTCAAGTTGGCGCAGACTCTCTTCCCGGAGGTGATTGAGATGAGTCCAGCCAGAATAGCAGCTTTTTGGAACGGTCGAGGTAGCGACTGGAGTCTTGACCGTGAAGCTATCCACAAGCTCATTCCAGAAAACGCGCAGGCACCCAAGAGGCACGCAGTCGAATTAGAAGATCGAGCAAAGCGTGGGATGGAGAAATCGGAGAAAATCTCGCTCGTTCGAAGTTGGCTCCAGAATGGTGCTATTGACGTTTTGCCTTCTCTGCAGCCGTTGGCAAACGCCTTCATGCAGACCGGTCGGACAAGAAAGGCCGAAGGTGATATTGCAATCAGTAAGAAGGATGACCTCGCGGACTGCGTCGTTCAAGGGGTAACTTGGGGTCTGGTGGAGCGGAACCGGCAAACACTCAGCGAGCATCTGTCCAATGTACTGAAAAAAGGACATCCTCCATAGCCATCATCGGCTGCTACCATGGCGGCACACACGACTCCGAGACATCATCACAGTCTTCATCGGGTAAGACCTTCGAGATGCCACGCACGACCTACGCGGTCGATCTCCTGAATGAAGGTCTTGCTTGTGACATGCAGAGATCCACCAGTACGTTGCGTGTTCTGATGGGCAGGCGAATGCTCGTCAGGCATATAGAATGGGTTACGGAGCAAGTTGATATAGGCATTATGTATAGCGTGAAAAGCCTTGAAGAAAGTCAGCCTGACAATTGAATGATGAGAGAAGAATCGTACTGGAGTCAAGTCAGAGTTTTTCAACCCAATGACTGATGCACTCCTGCCAGCTGATTGGGGGTCGACCACTCGGCCCTCCATATCAATGATGATCACAAATTTGACTCCGGTATTGGTGAGCCAGCCGTACATGGCAAGTCTTTCGTCAATTGCTTGCAGGAGCCCGAAATCTTGACCGACTGGTTTGGACGGCATCCGAGCTTCGAAAATGTCCAGACACGACGACAGCATGAAAGAGAACTCCAGCTTGCTCCGAGGCTCCTTCTCATCATCTGCTGGGAAGAGCGCAATGTGTAAAGGATTATTCTATGGCGTTGAGCTTCCGAGCCTTTCTGTCAGTCAAAAGGACTCACATGCTTGCCAATGACGCCGATGCAGGCAATTGCAGGCACACGCTGTGCCATATTCGGAGACGTTGTAATTATTATGGTTGTGTATACATTCGGACATTCATCTTTAGCTTGCTGTGATCGAGCTCTCATCCAATGAGATCTACTCCAGATGAATGACCCGGGAGCTTCCGTTAGCGCGATCTCGACTTTGCGGAATATCATCCTGCATCATTGCACGTTCATCAACGCCACCTTTGGCCTCAACACCCTCTCCACTCTTACATCTCTCTAAATACTTTACATCAGTGCGGCGCTTGGTTTTTGCAATCACTCAAGATGCTGTTTTCTACTAGACCAGCCATGGCAATGGCGCTGCGAGGTTCGCATCAAATGGTTGGATAAGGAAATACAAGTACTGATACATTTCAGTCCGGCCAGCAAGCGCTCTCCTGCCCTTCCGTGGTGCACAGGCTGCCTTAATTTCGAATTCTTCCACGAAGCGAGCAGAACCAGTTGTGCAGAGACCAGGCCTGGTCAGCGGCGCACCCGGCACACCTCCTCCGATGAAGACAGTCAGCGGCAAGGACCGAAAGGAGGTGGTTCTTCCAAGTCAAGAAGGAAAGCAGGGTGTTATGCAATACGCGCTGTATGTTGAGCATTGTAGTCGAAGATGTGAGGACAGATGGACTGATTGGGGACAGTACAACTCTCGATCAAATCGCCAATTGGGCACGACAAGGATCACTATGGCCCATGACCTTCGGTCTCGCATGTTGCGCTGTAGAAATGATGCACTTGTCAACACCACGTTACGACCAAGACCGTATGGGCATCATTTTCCGAGCGTCACCACGACAGTCCGACGTCATGATCGTGGCCGGAACACTCACAAACAAGATGGCTCCAGCTCTCCGTCAAGTTTACGATCAGATGCCAGATCCACGATGGGTCATCTCCATGGGCAGCTGTGCAAATGGAGGAGGATACTATCACTACAGCTACAGTGTGACAAGAGGTTGTGACAGGATCGTACCTGTGGATATCTATGTGCCTGGCTGCCCACCTACAGCAGAGGCTCTGATGTTTGGTATTTTCCAACTGCAGAAGAAGATGCGCCACACCAAGATTACAAGGATGTGGTACAGGAAGTAGAGGGCATACATTGCTGGAGGATTGTACTATTGAGGAGCATATATGGCGTTTATGATACGAGAGCGATGATAGGCTCTTCGCCAATGCCTACTTTTCACCAACTGCATAGCATTTTAGATGACATGGAAAGATGCAAAGTTCGTGAATACATTCAACCTCGTCTGCTCGTCTCACTCTTGTTCCGAGTAGACAAATGACCGGATTGGGCAGAATCTGTATGAGAGCAGATATGTAGTAATCAATTGAATGCTTACTCCTAGATCACACGCTCTTGTATCTGGTAGTATCCCGACAATCTGGGACGTCAGAGGGTCGTGGCTGCTTTGTTGACCTTATGTCTTGGCTTCGCCACCTTTCCCCCAAGAAGTGAAGAATACACCATAACAGCTGTCTTTTTTCACGACCAGTCACCTTTGCCCGACCTTCATAGGTATAGAACGTCGCAAATATGGCCCGTTCGCGAGTCGATAGTGTAGCAGAAATGGACAAGCCCGCTGCATTGCCCCTGATCCCGACTTCGCCACCATTGAAGCGCAAGAGGAAGACTACAATCCAGCATGAGCAGACAACACTAGATAACAACACTTCCATTGCCGGGAAGAATGCTGCACGTAAAGTCGCGACCAGTGCTCCAGTGACATCCACTGCACTCATAGATCTCACTGCCGACGATGTCAGCGTTGCGCCCTTGAAAGTCTCGAAGCGCAAGGCGACCAAGACTACAGTTTCACATCCTGTGCTTAACGACGACGAGGACGCCCCTGCGAAGAAGAAGGCGAAGAAAAACAAGACCGGAGAAGAGAAGCGCATGGCAAGGTATGCAATCCATGCTCTATTCTGGTTTTCAACACTGACCACCATCCCAGATTCCGCGAAAAGCCACCGCAGAAATTCTGGGACTACTACGAGCGCGCCAACACGCAGCGCATGTTCGTACTCGACCGTCGTCGCCAGCACTCCGACGACTGTCCTCACATCACACCAGACTGCCCCTCCGAAACAGTCGATCTGGCTGGTAGTACGGGCAACGTTTACACCATCACCGTCTCCCACGTCCCCACGTGCACCTGCCCCGACTTCCAAAAAGGTAATAAGCAATGCAAGCACATCATCTACGTCCTCGTCAAGGTCCTCAAAGCCCCGACGCACCTGCAGTACCAGCTGGCGTTCTTGACGGCCGAGCTGCGGGAGATTTTCGAGCACGCTGGTCCGCTGCCTGTGGAGCAGATCGCGGAGGAAGATAAAGACGGGAAGCGCCGTCCCGTCGAAGGCGATTGTCCAATCTGTTGCTGCGACTTGGACGCGGACGCCGAGGTGGTGGTTTGGTGCAAGGCTGCGTGCGGCAACAATTTGCACAAGACGTGCTTTGATCAGTGGGCGGCGAGTAGGAGGGGGCAGAAGGTCACTTGTCCCTACTGTCGCACTCCCTGGGCGGAAGGGGGAGATCTCAAGACGTTGAGCAAGAACGGACAGGTCGGGAGTGAGGGGTATGTCAACTTGGCGAGCGAGCTGGGGTTGAGTGGTAGGAGGGATTATAGTAGCTACCATAGCTTCTGGGTCAGGGGACAGAGGAGAGCAAGACTGATTGAAGATGAGGAGTATGAGGCAGAGGCATACTACTGAGCGGCCGGTCTATCGAGGCGATTTTTGATGGTCGTCACTGGTGCTTAGCGATACTCATTAAGCAGTGCTCGATATCCAAACGGTTGCTTTGCTTATGTCTTCACTTCGTCTTCTCATTAAATCATGGCAGTCGTGAAACCTCTATGCCTTCTGCTCATGCGAAGGTGCCATCTCTTCGTCTACCTGTTGCTTCGGGTGCTTAGCACGAATAGCCGCTTTCACGTAACCTTTGGTGTAGAGAAGCCAACCCAAAAGAGTACACAGGGTTAGATTGGGATGGATACAACCCAGAAGATCCAGAGCTTTCTGATTTCTGAAGTGCGCTTGATCCTGATGCACACTCGACCATAAGGTATCCACCCATCTCATGCGGCCTTGCTGTGCTCCAGCTGCATGTTGTAAGATGCTGCGCGGCCGAGAGTTGCCCTGCAGCGCTTACGGTGATGCCTGATGGGGTCGGACATCCTACGCGTGCGAGCTCTCATTCGAGAAAGTCGCGTATGGCTTGCAAAAGGACCAATACAGAGGTCAGTGACCGTTTACAGCAAGGCAGCAAATGGAACTGTAATGAAGTCGCACAAAGGACAGAGTCACCCATTAGAGAAGGATTCAACGCGTGGTTGAATGACGGAGCTCGCGATTCCACAAGAGCAGGTCATTTGTACGAGTCCATCTTGCGAAGGCAATGCTTGCCTGGCAGCTTTTCAAGGACAAACGATTACAATATCACAAGTGCTCCTAGCCGCGGCGTCACATGTCAGAGAACAGCATACTACTAGGTGCCTGTCGATCTGGACGAGCCGAATACCCCTCATGATGGCGCTGGTTAGCCGCATATCCTATTCGCAATGGGTCGTGGTGCTCAGACGTGTAAGCGTATTCGATGGGTTCATAAGGAGGGGTACATGAGTACACGGACAGTGCACCGAGCACGATCGACCGGATTGACCGATTTGACTTCCAAGATATGCATGCATGGTCCGACTACAAGTCGTGAGCTCTTTGCGGACGAAGGAGTTGTGGAAGGCAGAAGACGCTTGAGATACCAAGACACTCTTCTTCAGCATGTCCGAGTGATAGCTTCCTCGAATCGAATGTTTTGTGGATTTCGTCATCTCAATTGACTGCACATACTATAAGGACCACGCTGAGAGAAGTTGTTCGACGAATGACCGGGTAAGCGATTGATCTTTGCAACGACGCTTTGGGTGCAGACATGGAGACAGCATAAACCAAGAGCCACGAATTGATCACGTTTTCCCCACGAAACCTGCCAGCAATTTGGGGCTTGAGCTGAACCTTCTCCGCACGCCTTGATGCGTCTTTTTCTCCAGAAAATCGGTCGAGTCTGGGGAACATTTACTCCTGTACGGAATAGGGTGAAGGGGAATGGGCTGATCGATTGACAGCAGAGATGTCTGCCCTAAGCGAGTCTTGTCGGCCATTCGTTTGGATGAATTCAAAATCGAAGATCCACGGTTCCACATTCCACATGACTTTGTGATATGCACCAGTCTGTGCTTGATAGTACGACATCTCAGGGCAGGAACCTTGAAGAGCCAGACGGCACCTTTCCGTCATTTCGCTTTCATTTTGCTCCCATACAATCGTGAATTTACAGACACACCCACTTTCCTCAATGCAGGAACCTCTGGCGTCTTCAAAGCTTGTTTGTTCATTCAACCAGCATAAAAGACCAATTTGTACCCACATTACCTTGATAGTGCAGTACTCATTGCGCAAACGTCTTGGGATCAGGATCAGCAAGCACAGCAGCCACACAAGCCGACGCATGTTCATTCATCGCCATCTGAAAAGGCTTGAAGCCGTCCGTGCTGCCCAAGTGGCCGGTGCTGCCCATCAATTCTTTTAAGCTTGGACAGGAGGAAAAGGCTGATTTCGACTAGTGCCATGTCGATCTCGTCCCCATAGTCCATCCCCAGAAACCTTCTCACGACAAACGTCTGTCTTTGCCAGTCTTTTGATCGCCCTGCACCTCCGCATTTGGCCAGCTGACCGTACATGCCGAGGCCCCAAGATATCATGCAATGTACGGGTTAGTGGACTTCCGGTGCTATCCTTTGACTCGCGTCCAAGCGAAGGTGGCATGTTTGTCCGTTGTGAAGTTTGAGTATGTTTTCACAACTGATAAATAGATCGCGGTTTTCACCATCGTCCCGCCTGCAGCCTCGACAAGCCTAGTGGTCGGTCACTGACACTCTTCTCATCTTCACGTT
Organism: Elsinoe perseae; assembly: GCA_029448695.1. Classification (NCBI taxonomy): domain Eukaryota; kingdom Fungi; phylum Ascomycota; class Dothideomycetes; order Myriangiales; family Elsinoaceae; genus Elsinoe; species Elsinoe perseae. Next base: position 232,896 of record JARDAA010000130.1, read on the forward strand.
TGGTCTAGTTGCAGGTGTTGCTCATTACCACCACCATGCTTCGCAGGCTCGGTGTCTCCCTTCTGGCACTTGCCACCGCTGTCATCGCCGCCCCGCTCGATGAAAGGCAGACAGGACCGACCGTCCGTGTGGCAAATGGCACCATCGTCGGAACTACTGCTAGTGGCATCGATTCTTTCCGTGGTATTCCCTTTGCAGAGCCCCCTGTGGGACCCTTGAGGCTTAAGCCTCCTGTCTCATTCAACAGGCAGTATCCTGGCGGCACATTCCAGGCTACACAGATGGGAGCATCGTGTCCGCAATTCGCCCTGCAGACCAACACAAGCAGCTTGCCGAACGATGTGCTCGCTCTACTCGTCAACAGCCCACTGTTCCAGCGCATACTCAATGCTCAAGAGGACTGCTTGAACATCAACGTTCAACGCCCCGCGGGTATTGCGGCAGATGCGAAGCTTCCTGTTGTCTTCTGGATCTTCGGAGGAGGTAAGATCGTCAGTGGAGCTATCCTCAGATCAATGCTGACATTGTATAGGCTTCGAGGCCGGCTCAGCTGGCATGTATGACGCTACAAAGTTCTTGCAAGAAGGCATCAGCGGTCTTGCCCGTGGTAATCCTGTAATTTACGTCAGCGTCAACTACCGTGTTGGTGGATTTGGCTTCCTTGCCGGACGTGAGCTGCAAGCTGACGGCAGCACCAATCTTGGTCTTCGCGATCAGCGTCTCGGTCTCCAATGGGTCGCGGAGAACATCGCAGCGTTCGGCGGCGATCCAGATAAGGTCACTATATGGGGCGAGTCTGCCGGCGCCATCTCTGCTTTCGACCAGACCATCATCAATGGTGGCGACAATACATATCGTGGCAAGGCTCTCTTCCGGGGTGCTATCCTCAACTCTGGGAGCATAGTTCCAGCTGAGCCGGTCGACACCAGCAAGGCCCAAGTCGTATTCGATACCGTCAGCTCCAATGCTGGCTGCGGCGGTGCTGCTGACAAGCTTGCCTGCTTGCGCGCTCTTCCTTTCCAGCAATTCCTGAATGCTGCCACTTCAGTCCCAAACATCTTCTCCTACCGCTCTCTCGACCTGGCCTACCTCCCTCGTCCAGATCCCGTCAACAACTTCTTCAGTCAGTCACCCGATATCGCTGTGTCGCAAGGCAAGTTCGCGAAGGTCCCTGTCATCTGCGGCGACCAAGAAGATGAGGGCACCCTGTTTTCACTCACGACAAGCAATATCTCTAATACTGCTGAGCTCACTACCTACCTTCAATCCTACTTCCCTGTCCGCGGTCAGGATCTTATCCCCGGCCTAATTGCCACTTACCCAGACCTCCAATCCGCCGGCTCACCTTTTCGCACCGGCATCCTAAACGTCATCTACCCTGAATTCAAGCGTCTTGCCGCCATCTTGGGTGATATCACCTTCACTCTGACCCGAAGATCCTACTTGTCGCGTATCTCAAGCCAAGTACCTGTCTGGTCCTACCTTGACTCTCATCTCTTCGGCACACCTGTCCTGGGTACCTTCCACGCCTCGGACGTGCTAGAGGTCTATTTCGAGCTTCCGAATGCTGTGCCGGCGACTACATACCAGACATACTACCACAGCTTCATCAACTTCTTGGACCCGAACAGGATCACGACGCAGGCGCCACTAATCAACTGGCCACAATACACAAACACAAACCCGCAACTCTTGCAGCTGCAGACGTTCACGAACAATCTCCTCCGAGACGACTTTAGGCAGGACAGCTTTGAGTACATCGATGGTAACTTTGGAGGCTTCAGGATCTAAGCCGCGTGCGACAGAGAAAACTGTACATATGAGTAGATGAAGTAACGTCGAGTGCATAAAAATGTCTATCCTAATGCTCTCTTCAAGGCTCATTGAGCTCTTTTGATGACTTTCCAATCGTTCGAAGCAAAGATTCAGCTCGCTCGACACACGAAAGTGCTGTTGAGCCAAGCATAGAATACTTCGAGTAAGTCGATGTCATTCAAACGCTGTAATTACTTCTTCGCCGCCATAGCAGCAGCCATCGCCTCCCTATCAGCAGCCAACAGCTTCGAAATCGCCGGTCTCCCCACACACCTCTCCCACCAAGCCTTCACCTTCTCCCTCTTCTGCACCACATTGCCGTACCCACAAGCATACAACCTCTGCACCAGCGGTATGTAATAGATATCCACCAACGAGAACTCCGTGCCAGCCATGTACGCCCTCTCCCTCAGCAACCTCTCCGCAACATCAAAATACGCCTCCACGCCCTTCAACGCCTTCGCCACTGCCCCTTCATCGGCAGGCAAACCCATGAACTTCTTCGCGAACTTCTCGAACGCGATTCGCCCCGCGGGCTCGGCGAAATAACTCATCTCCACGCTTTGCGCCTGTTCGAACAGCGCACTGGCTTCTACATCGTCCGGCGGAGGGAGCAGAGGAAAAGCGTACTTGCGCGCGAGGTAGGCGCAGATAGGTCTGCTCTCGTGCAGGGTGAAGCCGTCGGGGAGGACGAGGGAGGGGACTTTGCCCCAGGGGTGGCGGGAGAGGTTCTCTGGGCTCTGGAACGGGTTAGATGTAGTGAGAGCGGGATGATGGCGAAATGGGAAAGTACCTTTTGTTCGCCTTTAGATAGATCGAGGAGGATGAGAGAGTAGTCTGTGAAGCCGCCTTCCGCGAGGGTAAGGCGGATACGGTCGGTGTTGGTGGAGCCGCGAGCGCTGTAGAGGGTGAAGGCTGGCATGGCGGTTCTTTGTGGTGACTTGGATGTGTGCTGTAGTCTGCAGGTGTGTTATAATGTGGATGTGGATGATAAATTGGACGTCCGAGTTAGTTTGGAGATTGCATGTAGATTTGACACTAATCTTTTGCTTCTGAAGAATATGGACATAAGCTTCCAGGCAAATCATCTGCGCATGCTCCGGGTTTATATACTGCTTCAGAGATATCTATCGCATATCGGCCATTGCTGTCCGCATATAGCTGGAATGACTAGAAGCAGCTCAAATGCTCGTGATTGGTTCATCTGAACTTTGACTTTCGGGCAGGTGGGCATAGCGCTGACAACACGCCTGAGAAACGCCATAAAGAACGGCTGGGACTTGACTCAACAACGGTACAGGATCTGGTTGGTCTGTTCGCTCAGCGCAACATGGACCCCTCCGTGATGCCTTCCAGATCACGGACGACGACGCTCAGATTTGCGAATCCCATACAATGGTGGTCGGAGACGGGGTCGGAGACGGCCCGACTCGCAAACGAAGAGGTCAACGGCATACCAAAGTGAAGACTGGCTGCGGAACGTGCAGGTGCGTAGCGACCGGCACTTCATACACAGTTGCCTCCATTCGGGGCGGGCCACGCACCGGCTCCAGCGCTGTAGTACTCACTCTATACCAGGATCAGGAAGATCAAATGTGGCGAGGAGAAGCCATTCTGCAAGAAGTGTGCGAGCACCGGTCGGACTTGTGATGGCTATGTATCGCCTGCAAAGATCACCAAGAGCAACAGGCCAGCGTCCAATCTCCAAGCTATCCAACATTCGAGAGACATTATCACTTCCGAAGAGATTGATCTTCTTAGTCGGTACTTCTCGATCAAGACTGTCTTCGGTGTCAGTTCGGGCTGCGACGAAGAAGCCAAGCAGATACTCAAAGCTAGCCTAGATGATCCCGTCATTCAGCATGCTGTGTCCGCCTTGGGAGCTCTACGTGCAAACTTTGAGACATCCGGGATCAACCCCGCGTCAGGAGTGAAGCAGACGTCAAGCTATGACTATGGCTTGCAGCAGTATGGCATAGCGCTGGAAGGACTCGTGTCTAGACTAGCAGCCCCAGGTGTCGAAGATCTGAAGTCGGCACTACTCTGCTGTCAAATCTTCATCAGCATTGAGCAAGTGCAGATGAACTACTCTGCTATGATACAGCATATCATACGAGGATTGAGGATCATGCATGATAACCATGCAAGACCAAGCCTGACGGGTGATGGTACCTTTGTTCCTGCAAATGCTGGTCAATTGCCGCTACTCGATGTCTTCGTAATCAAGATGTTCGCTGTGCCATGCAAGTTTGAACAACAAAACACCACTACAGATGCAGAACAGGTTACTGCTACTTGGGATGAAACAATGTCTCCCGCAGATTCAGTCTTATCTGCAAACAGCTCGACAAAGTCCGAAGGCATGCGCAAGATTGCTCCAAATATGCGGACAGGACTTACAAGAATCGCCGCTTCTGTACTGGAATTTCTAGACAGGGTGGCGACCGTGGAAGGAGCAGATGGCTCGTGCAAGCTTGTTCCCGAGAAAACGTTTCTGCTCACCTCCTTGGAATCATGGCTGAGAGCTCTCGAGGCTACTCAAGCAGTGACTGAGTATCCTGAACCCGGACCTGTCACTGCAACATCCTTGCGCATCTTCCACTCGGTACTCAGGATCGTCCTCCTTGGTGCGCTCAATTGTTCACCGATCGTCGAAGCTGAGCTACAATCAGAAAATGAACGGATGCAGAGCTTAGCCGATAATGTGACCCAGAGGCTCAAGGAATACAAGCCACCAATCACGAGCAGAACCTGACAGGAAGGCGGAAAGTAGCACGTCGCAAGCGGAGTGCGGCAACAGCATGTGCAATACCGACCGCAGCCACTCCAATTTCGACACCATGTCCACGTTATGTTGCGCAATTCTAAGAAAGACTCGGCACGCCAGTCCGGAAATGATTCTACCTCTGTCTTTCGGAATAGAGCGCCAAGGCCATCCAGCGTTGACCTCTTGTTGCCCACATATGGTCTCTTTGTGCTCGAGGTCAGATGTGAGATGGATCATGGTTGCCTCGCATCTCAAAGTGCTGATGGGGCTGACGAACGTCAAGTACGAGCTTGAGGACCACGTATCTGTAGACTCAGAGATCCAGGAGACGGCAGCGAAGTCTAGTATGGGCTGTGAGGCTGGATTTGGGTTGGAAAGAGAAAGGGTTGAAGGAGATCATGGCCACGGGGAGTGCGGAGAAGGGGATGGGTATGATGAATAGCGTGACTGTGGAGATTTTGGCGAGGTTTCTGGCAGTCAAGGTAGCTATGAAGAGGGAAATTTTACAGGCAGGTGGTGGTATTTCCAAACCGACGTGGAAAGTGGATCGTGAGATAGAAGAGGGTTGCGAAGCAATGAATCAATTTCTCAAAGTCCCGGGCTACCAATAGTAATGTACTAAGTCACCTCTATGAGTGTTCCTTCCGGTGACTCTTCACCATGCAGTGAAAGGAGTAGTCACATCGCCACACTACCACTTCCACAACTGGCAACCCTTCCTCCAGCCATCAACTTCCTCAGCTCCTCCCCCTGCCTCCGCTGAACCTGCTGCAACAGATCGATCGTGCTCGCTCTCACCTCTCCACCCTTACCCTTCACGCCACTCTCTTTCTCATCGAGCTCCAATCTAGACCTCACAGTATCATACCTACTCCCACCACTCGCTTCCCTTCCCTTTCCTCCAACGTCCAGCTCAGAAGATAACGATACGTTCCTGATCTTCGAAGCAGGTCTCAGCACGGAAGAGGCGCCAGAGCCGTTCCTGCTGGGATGCAGGGTGCTGATGAGACTTACACTGCGCCATTGGCCTTTTCGGTCGTCGACGACTGTCACAGAGGGGAAACGGCGGATCGATACGTTGGCGGTGCTGGAGGGAACGAGGATAGGCGTGTCGGGACGGGCTTTGGTGGTGGCTCCAGTGGAGATCTCTGAGACTTCAAGTGACGACGCGGCTGGGTTGAACTCGCTGTCTCCACCAATGCGATAAGTCTCGCCTGTTAGCGTGTTATTTGCCTCTGGAGTAGGCATCGCAAAGGAACTCTCGACTTCTGGAAGAAGCAAGAGTTTCTTCGCTTTTCTGTTGAGATGACCGCCACAGGCGGTTTTGCTGATACTGGTCGGTCCGATCGGAGTCGTGGTACCCTTCGCTACAGATGAGCCCATTTTGCTTGGGGTTTTGGTTGGACTTGACCTCGACTTGAACGATCGTACCCTTTGGAGTGGTGTTTCTGGCAACGGCACTCGAGCGGCATCTCGTGCTTCTTGAAAGGCTTCTTCGCTGACGTGGCTCAGATAACCGGACATAGGTGGCAGTCTGACGCATTCTCTCTGGTATATCTCCGATAAGCATTGTGCAGAAGAGCGCGGACTGAGGGAGTTGTGCTTGAGGCGGACAATTGCAGCGTCGACTGCACCGTCGAGAGTGAGAGCCGGATCGTCAGGAATGGTTACAGTCGTGGCGGTGGGGGATGTGAGTTCCTCATCCGTGAGTGATCCTGCTTGCCGCTCGGTGGACGTGTTTCTCCTGCCAGGAGTGCTCGCAGCGGGCTCGACCATTCGGTCTCGCCTAACGTCCCCAGCATCGCTCATAAGTGTCATATCCGTCACCTTTTCACTTGGGCCAATAGCTTCTTCCTGGCTGCCTCCTCTCGTGCGCTTCCGCCTCTTGCCATTCAGCTTCTCTTCCTTGCCCTCTCCAAAAGCAACGTCCCTGCCAGCCAACACGGGACCAATCATTTCCAGCTCAGGATCTCTCAGTCTTCCACCTGTGGCAACACTGCTCCTTCGATTCCCTCCACCGGCACCACCAAGTAGATTCTTGTAATACCTTACCACTCTCCTAATCTTGGTGTCATTGGGTCTCGACCCGAGTCCGATGCGCTCCCACAGTCCACCATGCTTATTTCTTTGAACGACATGGTCTGGATCGTGCATGTAGCAGCGCATATCTTCAGCGAAGTCGTGCGTCTTAACGCCATCCTGCTGACCAGCTGAGCCAGTTCGAGCAGCACGAGTGTGCGACGCAAAGCGTGCCCATGAGGCTGGCGGGATACCGAGTGGCACAGGACCTTTGAAGGAGGGCGATGTGGTGGAGACGGAAGGCTTCGGTCGATCTGCTTGCTCGTCCTTGTGGAAGGGTGCCGGTGTTGGTGTACGACGAAGACCATCGGAAGTGTACAAGGGAATGGTACTCTTTGCTTTCTTCAGCTCTGCACCGGTCAAAGGATCGATATCGTCCAGACCAGAGAAGATACGGCTTGGTGAGCTCGCTGGACCGAAAGACATGTGGAAGACTGGACCTTCGGCAGATGTCTGCTCAGATGGACCCATGTCAGGAGATGCCCTGTCTTTGCCTTTGAAGCGGAAGAAAGCACCCTTCTCTGCTTGATGGAATTGGAGAGCCTTTTCCATCAGAGTTTGTTCGCCTGACTTTGCTCGAGGGCCATACAAAGGAGAAGCGCGAAGCAGTGGCCTCTTTTGTGTCACGGAGTCATTCCTGTCGTCAGCTTCGATGGCTCGTACAGCATCGATGTTGACCGCGGATTTGCGGCGCCGAGAATCGCCTTGGATTGTGAGCGACTTCTCGTAGTCTTCAAGAAATTGAGTTCGAATCGCCGGCATCGATTGTTTTGAAGGACTGTTGTCAGTGAAGGTGATGGCAACAGATTCTCTGCCCGGCGAAGGATGAGAAGCTCTCGATGTGGAAGACCGCAGTCGCTCGGCGTTTGGGAGAGCCAAAGAGTCCCTGGTGATGTTTTCCGTACTCATGTGTCCTTCCGCACCGTCAAAATGCGGTATGGCAGTATATCGCAGTCGTAGACGTGACTTCTTCTTTGCTGCCACTTTCGACTTCCCTCTTGATTTCGGTCTTCGATTGAACAGATTCGGAAGCTTGAATATCGTACGCCTCTTCTTTGTAGATTGCTCCTTGACTGGTGTGAGTACCATGTCTTCCCGGAACTTGCTTGGACGACTGACGCTGCTTGAGCTACTTCGACGATTGAGTGAACGTCGACCTAATGGAGCCTCTGTGATGATCCACGAAGAATGTCCGCATCGTTCCGCGGGAGCAGTGATGTCAGGACTGCCAGAGCTCGAGCTTTTGGTACCGTCTCCCACTGTGGTAGGACGTTCCCGTCCTGGAGGAAATGTCTGTTGAGCGTCGATAGCATATGACTGCCGTTCACTAGCTCTCGGGCCGGGGTTATCGTCGCCATCGAAGCTGTACCGGGACGAAGAATGGAGTAAAGGCGCTTGTCGGCGAGCACTTGCTACACGCGATCGTGTCGAATACAACAGCAAGGAATCATGGCTACCAGTCAGATCCTCACCATCCTAAGGCTTATTGCGGTCGCTGTACAATGATGCTGGGGAAGCATCACTAAGAGTGCTTTGGTCAGGATTCCTGACTGTCAAGCGATTCGGTGGACCGAAGCTGAGCGAGTCTTGGTAGATGCCTATATCATACTGTCGAGCTGTGCGACATGTCTGACACTTTCCGTCGAAGCATGGCTGGGCAGGGGAGCAGTCCAGAAGCGCCGTAAATGCTTCCATGATTCCTTCATCATTCTTGATACTGTCAATCAAATGCCTAGCTGGTGTATTAGACATTTCAGGAAATCTGGGCGCAGAAGTGAAATGTGGATCATGCATTGGTGCATGACCTGTCTCTGGAGCTAGTCCGAGAGCTGGCACAGTGAAGGCACGACTCAGTAGATGCTCGCTGTTCTTGGAGATGCTGACACGTACGTCCACCTGATCGTCGAGAAGACATGGCGCGCTCGATGATCGAGTCACCCTTCGCTTGTTTATTTCTGTCTGGTCCGGCTTCCGTGAAACAAAAGGATCGTCCTCTGACATCGGGGTACTACGGGATAATCAGCCATTGAATGTGCAAAGGCGGGCGTATACTAACTTCCCAATGCATGGAGCTAGCCACTCGAAACCTGCGATATTCTGCCTGGATATATCGTCGACCAGCGTAATCACTCTTTGCCGAACGTCTGTGTTCACTCGGGTGGTGGTGATGCGTACCGATTTCGCATCTGAATCGTAGTCATCGGCTGATGGTGTTCGATTTTCAATGGTATCCTGGACAGCATATTCCCTGGGTTTGGTGCGTGACCGTCGATGCAAAATCCGAATAGGATGTGGTCGAAGAGAGCTCAAGCTCTTGCTCGAGAGCAAAGATGTCCGGCTGAGTCGCCTTCTTATCTTGTTTCCGAAGCTGGGTGACCTCATGATCTTGGTGAATAGCGCCGGCCGGCGACCTGGGAGGGGAATTGCATGCGGATGATCTTCTGGCAGTGATGCGCCGACAAAAATTCTGCAGAGCTCCATGCGATCTTCTTTCGACAGCGTTCGGTCTCGAGGTAGGTTCTGGGAGCGCTTTTTGGTTATGTGTTCCAATGGCTGTGCAGGAATCAAGTCTGGGGAATCTATTCGGCGATTGTCCATGCAGCAGAAATCAACCGCCATACGCAGATCAGGGTCGCCAGGAGATTTCGCAAGGGCTTGTAGATCTTGATGGCACCGGTGATATGATAGCGGAATGGATGTTGTCAATAATTGCAGATACTTGATACCGTATACAGATACTTTGAAGGGAGCTGGAGTAAACTGTAGATGCATGCAGAGCGGCTGAGGTCGTCAAATTTGCCGCATCGTACTTGCCTTGAATAGTCGCATGGAACCTCACCAAACATTATCAGATCTGCACACACTTCCACAATACTCCTCTCGACATAGAGATACGTCCATCGATGCTCATCAAACGAACAGAGCATTCTAAATGTATCACTGTCTCGACTGGTGAGGACACGTTCCCTCAGATATACTCCCTGCTTCACCAGGGGTAGCAACCAGTGATAACCAGACGGGATCTTATCTCAACATCGCCGAGTTCATTCCACGGGGACTTTGACGATTTGTTGCACTGGCCAGAGAGTAGTAATATCCCCAGAGGTATTGGCAAAGACCGGAGTCCGATTGCTTGTATGAGGTCCCTTGGTTGCCGCGGCCGGGGATCGTCTGCGAACAGATGGAGGTGAATATGACCAATCTCTGTCCCTACTTGCCAACTGAATAGATTGAGGGTCGTTACTCCGGTCGGAGAATTATCCGCGGCTGAAACGCAGACTCGCCGTAGTCTTTTGCTGGACTTGTGAAGTAACCTGACGACAGATGGTTCTATCCTCGAAAAAGATCGATTTCTTCCCAACGAACCAATCACATTCCGATCTCGGCTCTCCATGGCCGGCGGTTTTGGGTTGGCGCGAAGAGGGAAAAAAAGCTCTGACCACATCTCACACAATTTGTCGTCGTTCCCTTGCAATCATCCCACCTTTTTAATCTCAACACCCCTCCTTCCCACGTTCGACTTTTCTTACACCATTTTCTTCCTTCCTTCACCTCACTATCATATCTCGTCTCTTTGGTCAATTGGACCCCCTCAAACAGACCTTTACACAAACATTTAGATACATTCAGGCAGAAGAAGCACAGTCACAATGGTTCAGTCAGCAGTTCTCGGTTTCCCTCGTATGGGAAGATTGAGGGACTTGAAGAAGGCGAACGAGGCATACTGGGGCGGAAAGCTGTCAAGAGACGAACTCCTCGCAGAGGGCAAGAGACTACGTCTTGAGCACTGGAAGATCCAGAAGGATGCGGGCGTGGATATTATTCCTTCCAACGATTTTGCACACTACGACCATGTCCTCGACCACATCCAGATGTTCAACGCCGTCCCAGAGAGGTACACCCAGCACAAGCTTGCTCCCATTGACGAGTACTTCGCCATGGGTCGTGGTCACCAGAAGGACGGCGTTGACGTCCCCGCACTTGTGAGCTCACCCCACCAAAATATTTGCCCGTCGAAATGCTGACAGAACTTCTCAGGAAATGGTAAAGTGGTTCGACTCAAACTACCACTATGTCAAGCCCACTCTCCAGAACAATCAGAGCTTTTCCCTCGTATCGGACCCCAAGCCTGTCGTTCAGTTCAAGGAGGCCAAGGAGGCTGGCATCACCACCCGCCCAGTTCTCCTCGGACCTGTCTCTTTCCTCTTCCTTGGAAAGGCCGACCGTGGTCAATCAGTTGAGCCCATCGATCTTCTCGAGAAGCTCCTTCCCGTTTACGTTGAGCTCCTTAAGCAACTCAAGGCTGCCGGTGCAGAGACTGTCCAGATCGACGAGCCAATCCTTGTTTTCGATCTGCCTTCCAGAATCAAGGATGCCTTCAAGCCTGCCTACCAGGCCCTGAACGCTGCGGGTCCAAAGCTTGTCCTCGCCACCTACTTCGGCGACATTGTCCACAACTTTGATGTTGTCGACTCTGCTCTCAAGGATACCTACGCTCTCCACGTCGACCTTGTCCGTAACCCCGAGCAGCTCGAGTCAGTCATCTCCCACCTTGGCTCTAATCAGATCCTTTCCGCTGGTGTCGTTGATGGCCGCAACATCTGGAAGACCAACTTCCAGCGCGCCATCGAGATTGTAGAAAATGCCGTCCAGAAGCTCGGCAAGGACCGTGTCATTGTCTCTTCTTCATCTTCCCTCCTCCACACCCCTCACACTCTCGCGAGCGAGAAGAAGCTCGACCCTGAGGTCGCCGACTGGTTCTCGTTTGCTTCCGAGAAGGTCATTGAGCTGGCCATCATCGCCAAGGCCGTCAACGAGGGCCCTGCCTCTGTCCGCCAGCAGCTCGACGCCAACGCTGCCTCCATGCAGTCCCGTGCCACTTCCAAGCGCACCAACAACCCAGCTGTCAAGGACCGTCTGAGCAAGGTCACCCAGGAACAGTACAACCGCCAGTCTGCCTTCGCCACTCGTTATGCCCAGCAGAAGGACCTTCTCAACCTGCCTCTCTTCCCGACGACCACCATCGGCTCCTTCCCTCAGACCTCCGAGATCCGCATTCAGCGTAACAAATTTACCAAGGGTGAGATCACCGAGCAAGAGTACGAGAGATTCATCGAGAAGGAGATTGAGCTCGTCGTCAAGATCCAGGAAGAGCTTGATTTGGACGTCCTGGTCCACGGTGAGCCAGAGCGTAACGACATGGTCCAATATTTCGGTGAGCGTCTTGACGGTTACGCTTTCACCACCCACGGTTGGGTCCAGTCATACGGTTCCCGCTGCGTCCGTCCTCCAATCGTCGTCGGCGACGTCTCTCGTCCCGCTCCAATGACCGTTAAGGAGAGTAAGTACGCCGCCAGCATCACCAAGAAGCCCATGAAGGGCATGCTCACTGGTCCGATCACTTGCCTCAGGTGGTCTTTCCCCCGTGACGATGTCCACCAGTCTGTCCAGGCTGCTCAGCTCGCTCTCGCTCTCCGCGATGAGGTCGTTGACCTTGAGGCCGCCGGTGTCTTCGTCATCCAGGTCGACGAGCCTGCTCTTCGTGAGGGTCTCCCTCTTCGCTCCGGAAAGGAGCGTGAGGCCTACCTCTCCTGGGCTGTCGACAGTTTCAAGTTGTCCACTGCCGGTGTCAAGGACTCCACGCAGATCCACTCCCACTTCTGCTATTCTGAGTTCCAGGACTTCTTCCACGCCATTGCCGCTCTCGACGCTGATGTCCTCTCCATCGAGAACAGCAAGTCTGACGCCAAGCTCCTCAAGGTCTTCATTGATGAGGCGTACCCCCGCCACATTGGCCCTGGTGTCTACGACATTCACTCCCCACGTGTTCCCTCCGAGCAGGAGATCCGCGACCGTGTCGAGGAGATGCTTGCCTACCTCAAGCCGGACCAGCTTTGGATCAACCCTGACTGCGGTCTCAAGACCCGCCAGTGGAAGGAGACCAAGGAGGCTCTTGAGAACATGGTCAAGGCAGCCAAGCACTTCCGTGCCACCCGCGCATAGATGTATTTACATCATGACGCACCAGCGCCCGCGGCACTCAACAGCTGTCGGCCATCCACCTCTTAATTGAGTGTTTGGATTGTACTTTATCAGTACACTTATGACCTTAACGTCGTAATGACCCCTTTCATGAAGGGAAACAGGATTCAACATGGATTAGCGATTTGCTTTTTAACAAAAGTTCTTCGGTGATGAAGCTGTGGTAGACAGCATGATTCAACAGATGACAATCAGATACCCAGACTCGGTTATATGAGTCTCATGGACGTGGTTCAACAGAGACATCACGTGGGAATAGGCGGACTTATACATGGCGAATGGAACGAGGCTTATGGATCTCAACGATCCGATGCATCTATCTACCACTCTCATGTGTTATCTCTATGGCAGTGGCGTTGCTCTTGCTAGCCAGAATAGTTGAATGAAGAATTTTGCAGCATTTACCAAAACACCTTGCCAATTCTCAACGCGGCTGATCTTCCCCATGTTCGGAGATCAGACCGTGTCCACGATTCCGATCAATGCTTGACCAAGATTTCTTCACGTGTTCAACCAGGTATCTTCCTTCCAAGGGCCGGTGCAAGCCTCCCACAAGCCAGTATGGTCGAGGAGATTCGCCCCGCCGCTAATCTGATCACGTTCAACCACGGACGTTTTATTGTCGTTTTGTGTCGTGTTGTGTCGTCACTGGCGCTGAAATTCACGATGCCCCGCGTCCAAACTTTGAATTGGAACTGCGCGTGAGCAACCACGAGGATCGTGAAAAAAGGTTGGTTGTCATACGAGGCGTTTTCTTTTGAGCGGTGTAGCCTTTATCTTTGGTTTTCTGTTTTAAGACACTTTCTTGTACTATACATGATACGCTGAGAGAGACAAGCTGCTATACTGAAGCAGCTGCAGGGAGAATTGGAGATCTCCTAGCCATACGGACAAAACACCGCCAATATGGGTATTAGAGAATATGTGTCGGATAAGCAGAAGCAGGTACGTTGACCTCCCATCTGTCGTGCTATCAAGGAGATAGCGGCAGCTGCTTCAGCTACTACGACGGCAGCGTCTACCAAGCTCTTCTCTTCCTCATCCTGCATACATGGTATAGAGACGAAAAGCTAACAGGCATATCCAGGTCGTCTTCTTCTCGGCTACTGCTATTGCTCTCTACGGATATGATCAGGGTATGATGTCTTTGATCAACACCAACTACAACTACTTGTCGACGATGCAAATAGAAGAGGAGTCACCTATTGTTGGTGTGATCGTCTCTATCTACTATCTTGGCTGTGCAGTCGGCGCTGTCATCTTCTCCTACACGGCTGACAAGTACGGACGGAAACCCGCGTTATTCTCATGCCTGGCTACAGCTTCTGTCGGTAACTTGATCATGTTCATTTCCGGACTTGGGTTCAGTAAAGGGGCCCGGGAGGTCATGATGCTTGGCCGTATCATCATGGGTCTGGGCGTCGGCGGCGTTGACTCTGTCGTACCAGTCTACTCTTCTGAGCTTAGCGAAGATGAATCTCGTGGTAAAGCACTCGCGCAGGAATTCCAGTCGAATATCTTTGGTCTCAACATGGCATTCGCCATCAACCTGGGTATCACCATTTATCTTGGGAAATACAACGAGTGGTCATGGCGCGTCCCCATTATCTTCATGCAGATCTACCCCCTGCTCCTCTTCAGCTTCATCGGCAACCTTCCCGAGTCGCCTCGCTGGCTAGCTTTCCACGACCGCAAGGATGAAGCCGAAGAGAGTTTGACAAATATCTTCGGGTCCGAGGATGGCAAGAAACGTCTGGACGAACTCATCGACTCTTCCAAGTCCGAGGGCGAGTCAGTAAGCTACACCGACATGCTCACACCAGGCCACGCTCAATTCCACCCCACCATCATCACCATCATGGGTCAAGTCAACCAAGCCTTGACCGGCTACGGTGCTGTCTCTGTCTATGGCCCCCAGATCTTCGAGCTCCTAGGCTATGGCGTGCGCACCTCCGAATACCTCACCCAAGGAAACTACATCTCGTACTTCCTCCTCATGACCTTTGCCTGGATGCTCATCGACGTAGTCGGCCGCCGTGCCGTCCTCCTCTGGGGCTCCGCGGTGTTGACCATCTGCTTCCTCCTGCTCACTCTTTTCGGCGGCCTGGCCTCCAACGCCTACGAACTCGGCATCAGCCAAATGGGCGTCGCAGTCCCCGGCGTCGTGGCGCTGTTCATCGCCACCGGCGCCTTCGGCATCGGCTGGCTCGCCACTATCTGGCTGATCCCGACCGAGATCTTCCCGACCACTGCCCGCGCACAGGGAACAGCCATCAGCGTCATCATCTGGGGTTTCGCCAACTTTGCCGTCACACTAGCGACGCCCATCATGTTCAACAACTTGTCGTACTGGTTGTTCTTGGTCTTCGGCGGGACGAACCTCTTCGCCGGTGCGTGGACGTACTTCTACTGTCCCGAGAGCGGCGGGAGGAGTTTCGAGGAGAACCAGGAGTTCTTTGACAAGGCGAAGGAGGCGGGGACGTGGCGGGTCGATAAGGTCGAGAAAGGACGGTACAGGAAGATGGAGGTGGGTGAGGACGAGGAACGTCGGCCACTTTTGAGCAGGGCTGTGGAGCAGGCCACTACCTAGGAGCAGAGCTCATCTTTGGAGGGGAAGCAGAAATGTAGGCGGGTGGAAGGATGATGTAGAGGTTCAGATTGGCGGGGCGAGACGCGATGGCAAGCTATAGTATTCGACAGGAATTGGAGGACAGTACTCGATTTTAGAAGCAAGCGAGAAGAATCGCATGATGAGAATACTCTTATGTCTTTGCGTAATCTTGCTTTCATGGCTAGTAGCATAGCTTCTTCACTATGCATTGTTCACTGTAACTCAATTGTCCATGCAAACCTGTCTCCCGCCATCATCGATATCAACACAAAGGGTATGAGATCATATGGCGAAGCAACTCGCTACATCGAACTCATGTCTACATCAGAGCGGGAGCGCTCCACAACGACCGCCGTGAGATCAGACTGCTCGATTGGGAGGAGTACAGTTCGGAGGCACAAGTATCTGTGCAGAAGAGAGAACGGTGTGACATTTCGCTTGCAAGGTAAGCACGAAACTGAATGTCATGCTCATTTACGATTCATCATAAGATATCTAATCTATATATCCAGAGAACCCCAACGCCGTGCTGCACACTATGCACCATGCCTGAATGCCAAAAATTGTTTTAAGCAAAACTCATAACCATAGCTACTGCTGCAGCGGCGAACAAACTCCAACCGACTCTGGTTCTGCTCGCTGGGCTAGTGGCATACCCACAACACTGCCTGTCATACGTCACGTTATTCGCCCTCGCGGCTACCTCGAACACACTGCCGTTGACGCGGTTGTAGTAATCGACCAGCAACCAGTTCGGGCTGCGTCCCCACTGGCGCTCGCACTGGTCGTCCATTCGTCCCAACATGCCAGTATCGTTACCAGCAGCGTTGGTGGTGTTGATGCTTGCCGTGTTGGGGATCAAGAAGCTCGTGCCGGCGAAGCTGACAGCAGTGTTGAGATTGTGATTCGCGAGGTACATGAACTCGTCCCTCGCTTCGGTCTGGTTCGTGAGCTGCGGTGGACGCTGAACGGTGCAGGGAAAGTCGACGTCCTGGGGCGAGAAGGGTGTCTCCCAGATGTGTCGGAACTCATCGAGAATGTAAGGGACGGCGGTCTGGTTGGCGTTGTAGTCCATGAACACGACGACGCGTTGTTGACGGAGAATCATTTCTGACAATGTGGGCCATTGTGAGAGCCGCATTGGGAAGTAAGGTGGGGTGTAGAGGTAAGGTGCCAGGCCAGAGTTTTGGATCGGCGCGACGAAGTCTTCAACTGGGCGATAGTCACCGTTGACGATGAGAAGGGTCACCACATCATATGGATGGGTACGGACCCAGGCGGCAACCTCCTGGTAGTTGTCCTCCAATGTGCCTGCATTGAGGAGTGAGCAAGATGTGTGGCAGAAGAAGAGAGTATTGTTCTCGTAATGCACGCCGCCAGTGAGCATGCGAACGCCGTCGTTCAGCTGCTGGGTAATGCTATACTCTTGATTACTGGCGGCGTTGCCCTTGATATCGTAGAAGGCATTGTGGGCCGCTATTTGGGTAATGTTGCTATACTTGCGGTCGCAGAACTCAGGCCAGCCATTGCAGGGCTGTGTGTTCGTAGGTTGTGCACTCGAAGACGACGATGATTGGGATGCGATGGCGGTAGAGTTAGGGTAGATAGTCGAGGTGCCATTGATAATACTCAGTGTTTGGATACCAGCTCCACCACCGAGCAGAAGGGTCACTGTGCTTGTAGATCCAGGACTCGTGGTGGCCACACTGCCAGAACTTGTTCCCGAGCTGCCTGAGGCAGTATTGGTAGGGACCTGGTTTACCAATCCAGATGTGCGAGTAAAGGTGATTTGTTGCCCATTGATATCATAGGATGTACCAACAGACGTGACTTGTGATGTGGCACTCCCGGTCAAAGTGGTGAATGCTCGAGTGTCTGTTGCTATGCCTGAGTCTTGAGCATTGACACTGGCTGCCAGAATGGCGCTCAGCCAAAGATAAAAATGCTGCATCGATGCTGTAGTAGGTGGATCAGATTCGTGAGCGTCGTACACAGGTTCGTGGAGGTTGATGCTGGAAGCCGCGTGGCTCTAGTTAGGGATCCAGCAATATCAATACCCGAGCAGAAATATCGAGGTACCAACGAGTCGTCTATGAATGTGGAGGAGGAATGCCCATGAAGAAAAAGCCGATGTCGTTCATTCGTGTTTCATCATCATCATTTGATAGAGATGGAAATGGAGAAAGACTTAGCGCCCCAACCGGAACAGCTGCCTTGTGTATAATTGTCAGAAAAAGTGGTCTGGGACTACTATCAAATGGTGGCTGAAGTGGATACGGAGACGCGAGCCAATGACGTAGAAAACGGCATGCAAGCCGGCGAAAATTTAAAGTCTGCTTGCCGGCAGATCTGTTTGGAAACGGGTTCAACAGGGTCCACAAGATCCACCGGTATCAAATGATGATTTTCAGGATCTGTTTTGAATGGAGAATTCAAGGTGCTTAGATGACCTCCTTCTAATCGTTCTTGTGCGCAGTCCATGGCTTTACCTCACCATGCACCATTTCGGGACTCCCCCCTCAAATGAGGCGTAACATATACGAGAAATAGTTGGCCGGAACTACGCGTACAAACCTTGATCTCCCACTAGACAAGCCCCGTTGTTCTGATCCCTGCCGTGGCATGACGTCGTGCTTTGCGAAGCCTCCGGAGCTCACGCAAACAGTTTTTTTGGTCAAGCACAGGTCAACCATTAGACTCGGCTTTAGATGAGCCCAGGACGTGTGCTTGACCACCTCCCCGGGTCGTCATCCTTGGACCATTAGCATTTGCAAATTTGTTGAATTGGCAGTTTGACTCGATCCGCGTGTGTCGTCAGCCGGTCTGATGCTTGACAACCTCATATCATTTCTCTCCGCCCGACCTTGATCAACAGTCATTTTCTCCATACTGCCTCACACCCTTCTCGACGACCGTCTGCTGGGGTGATTGCATTCCTTTCAGGACGACCGGATCTGTCGCCGTCTCGGTAGGACCTCCGGCACATCTCCCACCATGGTCTTTGGTAGGAAGAAAGCTCGCCATGAGCCTGTCCGCACATCTGGTGAGACCGAGCGAACAGCAGTCGAAGAAGAGAAAGGTCCCAATGGCACACCTACCAAAGCTCAAATCAAGCGTGCCACTCGGACGAGATTCATCTTCTCCCTAATAACCTCCTTCCTCCTCCTAATCGCTGTCATCTTCCTTATCCTAGTCGAATCGGGCAACACATCCGCCTCCTCTTCGGTCCGCAACAGCATCTATTTCATTCGCCTTAACCTTACCAACATCATTCCTCAGTCCGTACCCAATGCCGTCCTAGTCAACTCCATCGCCCGAACCTTGGGCCTGCACGACTTCTACCAAGTAGGTCTCTGGAACTACTGCGAAGGCTACAACGACGAGGGCGTGACCGACTGCTCGACCCCTACCAAGCTTTACTGGTTCAACCCTGTCGAGATTCTCGTCTCTCAGCTTCTCGCCGGCGCAACCAGTACGTCTCCATTCCCTGATTCCCATTTCCCTGCTAATAGTTCCCAGTCGCTCTCCCCACCGATGTAACCGATATTCTCAACCTCATCCGCCTCGCCTCAAATTGGATGTTTGGTCTCTTCCTCTCCGGCCTCGTCCTCAGCTTCGTCATGATCTTCCTCGCTCCCCTGGCCGTGCTATCTCGCTGGGTCGCCCTGTTCACCAGCATCTTCACTTTTCTCGCCGCGCTGTTCATCACCGTGGCGGCTGTCATCGCGACAGTCATGTTCGTCATCATGCGCAACGCCTTCACCTCCGTCGCGGAGCTAAACATCGAGTCGGAGCTCGGCACAAAGATGTTCGTGTTCATGTACATCGCTGTTGCGGCGAGTATTCTGGCCGCGTTGATCCAGATCGGCGAGTGCTGCTGCTGTGCCTCGCGACGGGACGTGAAGACTGGGCGGAAGAAGGGTAGTAAGAAGGCGTGGCGCGGGAGCGAGAAGCACGAGATGACGGCGCCAGAAGCGGGGCAGAGCCAGAAGAAAAAAGGGTGGTTTGGACGGCGGTGAGATGGGAGGTAGGGAATTGCATGGCGTCGGGTGCATTTAGCATTGATGTTTATGAGACACGAGACTTTTAGAGGAAATGAGTGCATTTGTATAGAGGGTTGGTTGTTATTTATTGTATCACCATAACGCTTATCAACTATACAAGGATGCCAGAACTTGTGTATAAAATCAAGGGTATACTAAAACCTCTCCAAGAACCTCAGCGCCTTGACAAACGTCTCGATCTTCTCCGTCCTCTCCGCCTTGCTCAATGCTATATCAGGAAACTGCGTCCAGCCGTGCTTCATACCTTCACACCTCCTCACCTCTAGGATATTGCCTTTACCTTCCTTCTCCATCTTGTCCACCCACGCGTTGCTCTGCGTCGCCAGTGTATCCAGCTCCGGCAGGACGAGAAACAACCTCGCTTTTGGATGGAGGTGCTTGACATCCACGTTCCCCGGACAGGCGCGGAGATGCTTTCTGTTCTCGTCGGAAAGATAATAAGGGGTGAGATACGTGGCAAGCTTGAGTCGACCTGGGTCCATGATCTCGCTCTGTTTCTTTGGCGGTAGGTGGGACGGCGGGGGACGTTCGTGTGGGAGGCACGACTGATCGAAGGAGGGGTAGAAGAGAAGCGCTGGAACGGGATGCAGTGAGTCGCGGGAGAAAGGCGACGGCCAGTCGACATCGTCAGATTCGATGTGTAGCGCGAGGTTGAGGACGACGTTGCCGCCCGATGAGAAGCCAGAGAGGGACATCCGGCCAGGATCTAAGATGTCACTATTCGTAGGCTCCCCTATGCTCGACATGGGTTGCTGTGACAGCTTTTTGATTACTTGCTGCCGTAGCTTGGTTCCTCCTGGTGAATTTGGGTGCAACACCGCTGAGACGACATCTTCTGCATCTTCGATCGCTGCTGGGAAGCGATGCAGTGGTCCAAGTCGATAGTCGACGCTAATAACGACACGATTCAAGGTCGCTGCAATCATCGAACAGAAAGGTGCTTGCTCCATACATGAACCCATGAAGAAGCCCCCGCCATGAAAGTCGACATGAACAGGAATAGGTGCGTCTTTGTCCAATTTCAGACCATCCGGTATGAAGAGATAGATTGGTATCTTATGTTTGCCTCGAGATGGCAATTTGACTTTGATTGGATAAGGCGGATTCGAGGTAATTCGTAGTGCTTGGAGTGGGACTAGTCGGTCCAGGCGAACGAGTACGAGCCTCCATAGAACCTCGAAAGGCAGTTGGAATACGCGGCGCATGTCCAGATATCGCCTTACTAATGGCGATCAATGAAATCGTCGTTCCAAACTCATGTTCGAAACCGTATGCTCTGATCTGACGAGACTAAAAGTTGAATAAGCTGCAATGGAAGCAAAGTAAAGTCGAGCCTGCTTATTCATGTTCAGGGCTGGCCCAGACCTAGATCACAGGTCGCGTTTGGCGGAGCCACCATGAAGGGTCAGATCATGACGATTGCCGCGGACACCCAAGCTTTGAAATCTGGGGCGGCCATCCAGTGGAGACGTTCGCATCGGCAGAGTGAGCGTTCTTTTGGCACATTCGCGACCGAGACAAATGATCGGCCGCTTGACCATATGTCATGCAAAGAACGTCAGCTAACATGTTCTGTCATGTTATTCATAACAGTCTGCGGCGTCTGTGAAGTGTTTCCCAGCGTCAATTTCCATGCCGCGCGGTTTGAGATGCATTGTCGATCTTGTCTGAGATCCAATCTCGCATGGTGTTCCGATCGTCAGAACAGTTGCCCCACCACCGGTCAATGGTTGGAGA
Organism: Elsinoe perseae; assembly: GCA_029448695.1. Lineage (NCBI taxonomy): Eukaryota > Fungi > Ascomycota > Dothideomycetes > Myriangiales > Elsinoaceae > Elsinoe > Elsinoe perseae. Next base: position 254,011 of record JARDAA010000130.1, read on the forward strand.
GAACCTCATGTGGTGGCCTGCGTTTCCCAGCTTTGTCAAATCCATCCTTCTCATGGCCGTCGCTGAAGTTACATCATTGGGTTGGACAACCACCCTCCATATCAGAGAGCATATCCTGGGCTGAGCCCAAATCACCCACCAAGTCTGGCGGAGGAGATCCCGCCGCTTGCATCTTCTGCATCCGCTCCACAATGAAATCGCGGTCATCCTTGTTGTCGTCGCTATACTCGGAGCGCTCGAATCTCGCAACAATCTCATCAACCAAAGATTGCTGCTCTTTGTACCTGGCCAGGTCCTCTGCTTTGGTCTTGTCGGCGTTATTCTTGAGCCATTCTGGAAACTTGTCGTGTAAGTCTTTCATCGGTTCATACAGGATCCCCTTGTTTGTCAATTGCGCCATCATTCCCATGAGCATTTTGTTGAAGTCTTCCTCGTTGCCGCCATCTAGTCCAGGGAAGTTGCCCTTTTCCATTTCCTTCAACATCTGAGCGAACATGTCTTCTTCACTAGAAGAAGCGGCAGCAGCAGAGGCCGATTCTCCAGAATTCTGCATCCGCTCCATTGTTTTGCGTATTGTCTCCTGAAAAGAGTCTTCGGCAGGTTTCTTAGATTTTGCGCCCGTGCTCGAAATGCTCTCTGGTTTTGACACCGGTGTAGCGCCCTCCGATGCGCCTCCTTTCGCTGCTACATCACCAAGCTCCTTCATCATTGTCTCGAGCTCTGCTTGCATCTCTGGGTTTTGGCCGAGTGAACCGAAAAGCTCAGCCATTCCTGCTTGCAATTGCTTCGAGAACTCGTCCTCTTCTGCACCGGATTCTTTGGACACCGCTTCCGCCGTCTTGATATCTGTGGACGCTGGCTTTTTGTCATCGATCTTTGTTGCCGAGAACTCGTCCAACATGTCTGACCATGATTAATTGAGACGAATCGATCCAATCAAATACAAAACTGACCATCTAAGTCGTCCAATTCATCCTCATCCGGATCAGGTGCCATCTCCGCAGGCACATCTTCCTTTTTCTCTGCCATGCTTGCCTGTTATGAAGCTTTCCAGGGTCGCGTGTAGATTGTTCCGTGTTTGCAAGAGCTGGAATTATCATTCAAGTCGTACTTCCGAAGAGTTGCAGCGCAGAAGTAAGCTGCTATCGGGGTGCTTGAAAGAAGCTTGTGCCCGCAGGTGGGGGTGATTTTCCAAGGCCCTCGGCAGTGAGGTCCGCCGCTGTGCGCGTGCCTGATTTTCAGTTTCTGCGGCTGAATTACAGCTCCTTCCTTAGCGTTTGTGTTATCGACCTTGGACATTTCACTTACGACTTTCGCTTCCACAACATCTACCTCACGACCTTTTCATTCAACGGTCGCTCGGTCGCCATGTCGCTCTGTCAGAACCGTCTGGCCGAGGAGCGCAAGCAATGGCGCAAAGACCACCCTTTCGGCTTTGTCGCAAAACCTGCGAAGACAGCACAGGGTGTTCTCGATCTGAAGAAATGGGAATGCTCGATTCCAGGCAAGGAGAAGACAATCTGGGAGGGCGGCCTGTTCAGGGTTGAGGTCCTTTTCCCAGACGAATACCCTACCAAGCCACCTAAATGTGAGGATATTGTCCTCTGATATGCGGCGCATGCTGATTTGACCAGGCAGATTTGTCCCACCGCTCTTTCATCCTAACGTCTATCCTTCCGGCACTGTTTGTCTTTCTATTCTGAACGAAGAGGAAGGCTGGAAGCCGGCAATCACGATCAAGGAGATCCTGCTTGGCATCCAATCTCTCCTGGATGAGCCCAATCCAGATTCACCAGCTCAGGCAGACGCTTACAACCTCTTCAAAAAGGATCGCGTGGCATACGAGAAGAAGATCAGGCAGGTGGTCAAGGACAATCCAGCGCCATGATGACCATCTCTGGGCCTTCACGATTACGCATCACGACAGCATAGTGCAGGATAAGCGCGGAGTTTGGGGGAGTTTGGCATCTCGATGGAATTGCGCACACTATGTGCAAAGGTCAGCGATCGTGGTTCTTCGGTTCCACCACGCATTAGCAGACATATCAAATGCATAGCACACTTCCAGTGACATACTCTATCAATGTGACCCACCGCCTTTGGCAGAAAACTATCCCGCCGACTTTGCCCGCCAACGCAGTGATTGGATCATTGTACTGTCAACACAGCTGATATGATTCGGTGACATAAACGCGAAACTACCTGGCCATACGGCACGATATGACATGAAACCCATGTCAAGATGGATGTTCAAATCGAGCACGTCCAGATCGTGGAAGACACTCTCTCAGTACTGCGGTAAATCTACCAGCTTTCGCAAGTATGCGACTGAAACCGCTCGGCCAACGAAAGGCTCGACGAGGAGAAGGACATTGTTTTATAGTGCGGCCGCAGCATTCACCATTGGAGCAAGCGCTGTGTATATGAGCGATGAAGCAAAGCATGTATACCATGCAGCACAACGATCAGGTCGGGTAGTGACGACACTATTTCTTTGCATTAACGAGTGAGGTGCTCCGCATAATGTTGGCCTACTGGCGCTGACAGACTACCAGCTATCGAAGTACACTGAAGCATCATGACGAGGATCCAGACCACTACAGTGCACTGCTTAAAGCCTGCCACCAACGATGCGCCGACAGGACCTATTCCGCCCTCGAGAAGAACGGCTCAATATTTGTGAAGTTGGGACAACATCTCAGTAGTATGAACTACCTACTACCAGCAGAATGGTGCGACACTTTCATTCCCCTGCAAGACAAGTGCCCAGTCTCGTCGTTCGAGAGCGTACAACAGATGGTCCTGAGGGATACTGGACTACCACTAGAAGACTATTTCAGCCAATTCGACGAGCAGCCGATAGGTGCTGCGTCTCTAGCACAGGTGCACATCGCCCGCCTCAAGGACACGGGAGAGGAAGTAGCGGTCAAGATCCAACACCCGTCACTGGACGACTGGGCTGAGATGGATCTCGCTTTGACACGCTTCTCTTTCAACACCCTGAAACGATGGTTTCCGGAATATGACCTAACCTGGTTAAGCGATGAGATGCAGGAGAGCTTGCCTAAAGAACTCGATTTTGCACAGGAAGGCACTAATGCTAAGGTGGCTAAGGAATACTTCTCACATCACCCTGAACTACCAGTAATCATCCCAAAGGTCCTCTGGGCTCAACGCCGCATACTTGTTATGGAATACGTAACAGGCCATAGGCCAGATGATCTGGATTATCTTGACTCGAATAACATATCTCGAGACGAGGTTTCAGCTGCTCTAGCGAGGATATTCAATGAGATGATTTTTGGCCGCGGCGCACCTCTCCATTGCGACCCTCATGGTGGTAACATTGCCGTACGTCTCAACCAGTCTCGGCGAGCGCCGCACAACTTTGACATCATTCTCTACGACCATGGGCTTTATCGAAATCCTCCTCTGGACCTGCGGCGCAATTACGCAAAGCTCTGGCTCGCAGTGATAGATGCCGACGAGCCAAGGATGCGGAGATACGCACATGCAGTTGCTGGCATTACGGACGAGCAGTTCCCTCTGTTCGCGAGCGCGATCACTGGCCGAGACTACAGTGTTGTCACTAGCAGCATTTCCAAGCCTCGTAGTAATCAGGAGAAGCAAACGATATCAGATGCTCTTGGAGAGGGCCTTCTGGAAGATCTGATTTCACTACTTGGTCAAGTCCCACGGGTTATCTTACTTATTCTGAAGACCAACGACCTCACCAGAAGTCTGGATGAGAATTTGAAGACCAGACAAGGTCCAATACGAACTTTTCTGATCCTGGCAAGGTATGCGGCAAGGACCGTTTACGAGGAGCAATTGGAGCTTTTCAGAGGCAGTCTTGCGAATCCACGAAATCTCTGGCACTTCATCACAGCTTGGTCAGCGTTCCAGAGAATTAGAATAAAGCTGCGGGCATATGAAGCGTGGCTGGCATTGAAGGGGACTTTCGGTGTACAAACTAGCATGCTGTGAGGCTCAAGCAGGATGAGCGGAGTAATATTATTCAGAAGCATGGCGTTCTGATATCACAATAGATAGCACTGACATACATTCTACTTTATTTTTCTCTCCATGCGAAAACGCCAAGGATCACATGCTGATCTGCAAAAGATGAGTGGGGAATGGTGCGGATCCTTGCATGCGGCTGAAATCCTGGCTGCTGCAACCTTGCTCGCCGCATCGAGCCACCTGCATCTGCACTTGGCTCCACTCCTTCCTCCGCTTTTCACAATGTCATTCTGCGTTTCGACGATAGCTTCCTTTGCATCCGTGCATCTATACGATCGATGAAGTATTGGACCATGCAACAGGCGCAAGTCACACCCAACTTTTGCTTGAGGCGAGATCAGCCCTGAGATACCGGCACCCTTCACTTTCACCATGTCACATGAACAGAGTCTACAGTCGGCTATGTCGGACAGTCGATCCACCACGCCTGTGGGCGCGCTGCCCGAGGACGACGGTATGCGTGACCTACGAGAAAAGATGCACGAGATACGAACGCTTGCCTTGTCCACGGAAGAGACGGCTAGAAAGATGCATGCTCTGATGATGGAGGCATATCACACTAGGAACAAGAGTCCTCTACTCGTGAAGCCAGAGGCACCGACGAAGCAAGGGACTGCTTTGTATGCGCTAGACTTTCATCTCTCGGACGCCGACATGAAGCCATCCTATCATCCAGATACGAACGTACAAGATGAGCTTGACGAGCTCCTGGACCAAGAGACGGAGCCAATACTGGGTTGCAAGCACTACAAGCGGAATGTTAAAGTACAGTGTTTCGATTGCAAGATGTGGTTCCCATGCCGCTTCTGCCACGATTCATCTCTAGATCTGCCGTGGCATCACCAGTTGAATAGGAGGAAAACACAGCACATGCTCTGCATGGTATGCAAAACCGCACAGCCAGCCTCGGACGTTTGCCTCTCATGTGGCACAGAGGCAGCATATTACTATTGTCCGAAATGTAAGCTTTGGGATAATGACAGCACCAAACGCATCTATCACTGCGATGAATGCGGAATTTGCAGAAAGGGTGAGGGACTGGGCAAGGATTTCGTGCATTGCAAGAGATGTAATGTATGTATTTCCATCTCGACTTCCAGCACGCATCCTTGCATTGAGCGAGCCACGGACTGCGACTGCCCGCTCTGCCTGGAGTACCTCTTCTCTTCGTCCACGCCAGTGGTCAGTCTTCTCTGCGGCCACTACATGCATTCAGCCTGCTACAAGGAGCTTATGAATGTGACCTACCGGTGTCCGGTTTGCAACAAGAGTGCAGTCAACATGGAACTCCAGTGGCGTAAGCTAGATGACGAGATTCGCGTGCAACCCATGCCAGAAGAAGATTTTGTGGACGAAGTCGCCAACGAAAGACCCGCAACACCGGATTCTATGGACAATACCGACTCACGCCTGACTGCTGGGCTTCGTAATCTCAGCTTGACCAACAGAGCTTCGTCGCAACGGAGACGCGTGCCTCGACGTGTCTGGGTCGGCTGTAACGACTGTGGCGGTAGAGGATGGACTCCCTTCCACTGGCTCGGTCTCAAATGCCCAGTCTGTGACGGCTACAACACGAACCAGCTTACTCCTACAGGCTCATCAGACACGCGGTTCGTACCCGGCCTGCCCAACACACATCTCCAGCGTCAACACGACTTCACGGGTGCTACTGTGCTTCGTTCTTTCGACGATCCCGATCTCGCCGCCGCGGCAGCTCAACCTCGCAGCGACAATCTCGCCCTTCCGTCCCCGACCCGCTCCAACAACCTCAATCCCTCGACCCCATCACGCAGCTACTTCCTCTCGTCCTCTCCCTCCTCAGCACCGAGTCCCCGCTCTTGGGCCTCGTCCTTGTCTCCCACCCGCCTCACCGCCCTCCGCTCCTCCACCACCTCCTCCGACCCCGACGCGCCTCCGCGCGAAACAGAAAGCGACTATCTCACGCTCGCCATGGCGCGGCTCGACCGCTTCGGCGTCGCGCCCTCCGAGTTCCTAGCACGAGTAGGCATCTCGCCGTCCGAATTCCTCGCGCGCCTCAACATCTCGCCGCCCGATTTCCTCGAACGATTCGGCGTATCCCCGTTCGACTTTCTGCAGAAAGTGGGCCGAAGCCTAAGTCCTATGCGCCATTACCTTGAGTCTTTGGATCGGGATGCACGTGAACGGGTTGGCAAGGCAGGGGAAAGGATGGGAGAGGTCATGGCTGGCCTGACGGAGGGAGGTAGGTGGAGTCGGCGGGACGTGGCGGAGGGGATGGAGCGTTGGGAGACGTATTGGCGGAATGAAGGGCGGAGGGAGGAGGAGAAGCGTGGGAGGAGACGGAGTGAGGGGGAGGATGAACGGGAGGAGGAGATGGGGTTCTGGGGCGGCGAGGAGGAGGACGAGGAAGACGAGGAAGGGAGTGAAGATGGAGACGAGAGTGAGAGTGGTTCGGAGAGCGGGAGTGAAGGGGAGGAGGAGGTGGAGGAGGAAGGTGGTCGTGGGGAGGAGTTTGAGTTGTTTGGACACCGATGATTGATGTAAAGCATAGCGTTGGGTAAGCGAGGGATGGATACCAGTACACCTAAATAAATGAATACGAACTTGATGCATGAACACCAACGCTTCTAACACGATATGTTCAGCCACTTTTCATCGACGTGGGGAACAACCACAACGATGGTTCCCTTATCGTGCATGGATTGCGCGGAAAGGGTCAATCGAGAGGCTCGATCGATCCGTATGTTCTCTTGTGTCCATATAGACGATATGCTTAAACATTTTTGAAGGGTTGGTTGGGTGTCCAACGGTCTTGGTGTGGTGGTGGGGTTGGAGCGGAGGTGTGCTGTTTTGCGAAGCTCCCGTTTGCGGAGCCCACGTGGCGTGGTACAACTACGTGGCTATATGGTCAATTAGGGCAGAGGAGTGAGAGTGTATAACAACGACCATTGCAGCGCGATGCGATGATGTCTTGATTATTTAAGAGGTATTGTTGTAGTATCGGCTGTACTGAGCTATCGCCATGCCTGCCGACATCCCTCGCATCGTCTCCACGGACGAAGCTGGCACCGTCCTTGCCACATATGTCCCCAGCACAATCCAAGGACGAGAGGCAAAAGCAGCCAACGATAATGTCCGAATAGACGTCGTAGTAAGTCACTTTCCCCTCTCTCCTATCGTCTGCTGCTAAGAAATAAGAAACCACCACCAACCCTCTCTACCTTCACCCAAACCCTCATCACCATCTTCCTCCCGACGGGCTTCCCCCACAGCGTAACAGAAGACTACATCCCCTACCAGATCTACGACTCGCTGCAAGCCTTCACCTCGTCCATCGCAGGCCTCTTATCCTCCCGCGCCGTCCTCTCCACACTGGGCGTAGGCGACGCATCCGCCAGCCCGACCCTTGCGATCCTGCTCTCCATTCTCCAGGTCTCTCTAGGCAGGGTCACGACGATCCTGTTCGCGCATCGTCTCGGCACGGCGTTGGAGCCGGAATGCAAGACGTACAGACTGGCTGCGGACGTGTTCAATGATGCCGCCATGGTGTTGGAGTGTCTTAGCCCGGCGTTCCCACGTACGGGAAGGGTCATGGTGCTGGCGACTGCGAGTGCGTTGAAAGCCCTATGTGGTGTCGCGGCGGGGAGCAGCAAGGCGAGTCTGTCGGCGCATTTTGCCAAGTGGGGGAATCTGGCGGAACTTAATGCCAAGGATAGCAGTCAGGAGACGGTGATTAGTTTGTTGGGTATGCTGGCGGGGGGGGCGGTGGTCGGGTGGGTGCCGCAGGGGCCGGTCACGTGGGTCGTCTTGCTGGGTCTGTTGGCGGGTCATTTGTGGTTGAACTGGATGGCGGTGAGGAGTGTAAGGATGCGGACGCTGAATCGGCAGCGATGGGGAATCGTGCTGAGTCACTGGACGGAGAAGGGGGAGTTGCTGGGCCCTGCACAAGTGGGGAGACGGGAAAGGGTGTTCGAACGGGATGGAGTAGTCAGAGATGGCAACGGGACAGTCATGGGTTGGTCGAGCATTGGAGTCAGTTTCGAGGAGTACTTGCGAGTGGTAGGCAAAGCAAAAGGACACAGTAATTTGGCTTTCGATGTTCGACATTCATTGATTGATGGTATTGAGAGTATTGGACGTGGCAATCAGGGCTCGCAACGCAGATATCTACTCCACCTCGACATTGCCAGTCGTCATTGTTGCATTGCCCTGGAGAGGTCGAGCACAGTGCGGGATCAACTGATGGCATGGTTGGCGGCCTATCGAGCGCTACAACTGCTGCGGCGAGGTGATCCGATCAGTGGTATTGGAGGTACGAGTCTTCAAAGAGGGAAGGAACAGCCATCGACGGATGCCAATGGTTCGGCTTGGTTGGACGCCACGTCAAGGCTAGTCGATGAAGCGCAAGAGTACGCGGATGGAGAGTTCCTGGTGCTGGAAAATAGGCTAGAGGAAGCGGGCTGGGATCTTAAAACGGGGGCATTGGAGACGAGAAGGGGCATCAGGTTCGCAAAGGTATAGCAGCCGTACGACCGATCGTGATCTACCGACAACCGAGAGGACGATGACCACGAGGAGTCTTAGATCTCGTACCAACGGTTCTCAACCGCTGTATAGAGATCTTGGCAAGACGATTGGGGCGTGAGGCGCCTGACAATTCGCATCACGGTCGAAGCATATCGATCCGATACAAACCGTGACTTTCTCATCGATTGAGCGGTCATATGGGGCCCGGCACGACGAGTCCACCATGTTCGGTTCGGCATATGGCATTGCCCTCGGAAGCCGTTTTATAGAAACGGTTCGTGGGACAGACATAGTCCGGTCTGGCCCTTCGACGGTGCTTCTTCGTCGCCAGCTGACCGGACGAGAGCGAAGGCTGTCACCATGGCAGCACCCGTGGTGTAGGGCGAGTAGGCGAGCTGAACGATGAACTGTTCTATCATGTCGTTTAAGACGTGGTTGTATCGCATGGTGCCCCTCGTGGGTAACACATGGCACATGCCAAGCAGCTTGATGAGCTAAGCATTTGTCAGGTATAGAAAAAAAGATGAATCAAATCTTGACATGCGTAACAAATTTTATTCATGCTACCAAGGTTAGTGATCAGAAAGAGCCTGCGTGCCTCGTGGCAATCTTGGGGGGACGTTATCTGTCCTTGCACCTAAATCAGACGGCTACGGGACAACGCTCCAACTCTGTTTCTTACCACAGCTCACCCAACGCTGCCGGACACAAGTGCAAAGCATGTCGAGCCTAGAGTGAGAGCTCACGAGGGGGGCAGCCGACCGGTTTGCCGACGGAGAGACCGCGAGACACAAGACTTGCGCTTAGCTTAGCAGCAACAAGCGTGTGTGAGGCATGGCGACGAGTCGCGGAGAGTGCATTCCCGGAGCGGAAGTACATCTGTAGAGAATGAGATATATCTTTTCGACGGCTACATGTCAAGAGCAAGGCATGTGCGTGCAGTGTGTAAAGTCAAAGCAGAAGGTGTCGCGGTTGAAACGCATGGAAGCAGCCACGTTCGGTGGCCATCTTCTAGAATTCTTCTAGCGTGGTCGATCATCGATTGCTTAATTGCCATGGCAGTAAGGCAGCATTCCTATCAAATGCGAACAGGTGGCATTCAATTTACCCAGTATCGAGCACTGGCCAGGTGATTGGAACGACGCCAGCAAATGAATGGCCCCTTGCCCATCATCCAACAACCAGCCGATGTAACGTAGAAGCAGAGAATTGGCAGAGCAGATGGGATCTCCGCTCGGCATTGCTAGATTGGGTGTGATGAATTGTGCTCGATTGATGGACAGGACAGGGCGTGGTTGATACGTTGTGGTAGTACACGGTGCATTCCTTGCCGCATATCCCTAATGATTTCTTGGTGGACCTGTTAGTCAAAGTACTCAAGTGGATACTGTAGCTCAGAGGACATTCCAAGAGCGGGGATTCAAGCATCGGGGAAGTGTTTGGGCAGGATTGATCGACATTGTCTACCAGAAATGCAGAGCACGCTATCACCTGTATCTATGCCTTGTCCTGCAGATCTCCAGTGATCATCTCTGCCGCGTGACGTCCTATGCAGAACGAATGTTTCCTTTTCGTCTAGGTCGTTCGAGGAAAGAATGCCGTGCAACACATGGACATCGGGCAGAGGCAAGGAGTACGACCAAACAGAACACGCGTTGTGTGAGCAGAGACCATCTCAACCACGTATCACGGACATCCACACGCCTCCCGTACCAAAGATTATGACATTCCAGATTCTTTTTTTCGTTTAACCTGCATCGGTGGTATCTCGTCATAGGGGTTTCTTGTTTTTCGAAAAGATTACCATGAGGGATGGTGACACCAGATTACCTATACAGAGTGACAGTATGTTTGTGTTCTCGGACGTTGCCTGAGCCAAGGAAACTATAGCGTTTGTCGGAAGGGAGGTAGACGCGGGAAGCAAAGTATACAAAAAGTATGAAGCAAGGACAAGGCAAAAGAAAAGTCTGCCAGAGCGACGAACCGCGTGCAAAACAGAGTGGAGCCAGGACTGCAGCAGAATGATTTTCTTCCAGAAGGACGCTAGCCATCTAGCTCAGCTCTAGCGTGGTGCGTTTGAAACGGTTGCAAAAAGCAGGTGCCAGGTGACGGCATGCTCCAACCGCTCTTGCCTGTCTCGTCTAGCCAGCCGGTCCTTCTCTCGCTCAAGGGCTCACCAAACGCTCCAGTCCGCTCACCCTCTTCCGACTGACGCTAAAGAGCCTTTCTCTATCCCAATCTCTTGTCTCTCATCTCTGCGTGCTGTCTCGCAGTCGCCGATCTCGACTGTGTCTCTAAACTACATCGACCTCCTCACACGATCCATTTCCCTTTCGACCCATCCTTTCGACTTCAATTCCTGTTTTCTGCAACATCACGAGCGTGCTATAGTATGAACATCACTGAACTCTGGAGCGACGTATCTGACAAATCCCCCAGACGACCTCACCTCTCACTACATTCCGTAATACATACGAACACCTCCGGACAAGCACTAATACTACCTCTCGCCTTGTACGATTGTCACATTTGCGACAAATCACCTCACTTGATATCCCACATCCCCCCGCAGCCCTATCGAACAGCAATCATCAAACTCGCGAGGCAAGTCGCAGCCTAGTCAGATTCAAGTCTCAGCCCCGACCACTTCCTCACAAGAACCGATCTATCCACCGGAAGTCGTCAGCCTTATCTATCGACAACCACACCTTCTTTTCCACCGTTCTCAGGTCATTTGCGCAATACGCCGTTTGACCGCAATCAAAAACTATACCTGGTTGTCAACCCGCCAAGCGTCGCAATACAGCGTTCAGCACCACAACCAGACTCACTCCCCGACAGAGTTCAGGCCCTAGAATGAGGTTACCGCGCATACCACCGTCGTAAAACGTCGTTCCATCGGATCCACAGATCACAGGAGGAGGAAGGGGATCTCAAAACGTCCTCGACCTTCACATCCACCACATATTCAGGCACGGCCGTGTCGCCCGCTGTCAAGCTGGCGTCAATTTGTGCCGCATCACGGCCGCTGTCCTCTAGTCCGAAGCCGTGTGAGGTGAAGGACAGGGCCGCTGCCGGGAAACGCAAGAGTTTCCTTAGCGGCATGCTGAGTAGGAAGACATCAGTGACATTTTCACCGACATCTTCCATCTCTTCATCGAGATCCAGAAGTCCCACTCCCGGTGATTGGGACGCCGACGACGAGTTCGAGCGCAGCACAATGTCAGGCGATGACTCGGCGTCTGTCAGACCCATGACCATCGCAGTACCACCGAGGCACTCGTCCTCTTGTTCCATACACACACCCTCAAAACGACCGACATTAAAAGAGATTCTTTCCAATTCATCCCCACCACCATGGACATTGACAGCGTTCATGGCATATCTGTCCAACAACCACTGCTTAGAAACACTCGAGTTCACAATGGATGCGACACGGTACAAGAAACACTACGCCAAGATTATGGCAAAGCACGCAGACAAGGGCTTATCACCAATTAGCAAAGAAGCCGCAAACATCAAGATCCTCTGGCAACGATTAATAGAGGCATATATCCGACCTAACGGATCAAGAGAGATCAACATTCCATCAGAAGTCAGAGACCCGATTCTCAACTTCGACTTCTCGGTCAATCCACCACCGCCGGAAGCATTAGACATTGCAGTCGCGAAAGTGTATGAGCTGATGGAAGAGTCGGTCCTGGTACCTTTCCTGAATAGCATGTCACCACGAACAACACAATCACCTCCACCAAATGGGTGTGACTGCAGGACGGATGACGCAAGCCCAGTCAGTCCACGAGAGCTCAAGTCGGCGGGTTTTAGGAAGAGCAGATTCAGCCGGTACAGCCCCCCTTCCATGTCACCAACCACAGAGTCGTCCACGATGAGCTTCCCCTCTCCCTCTCTTCCAAACAACCGCAAATCAACACCACAATCTCTGACAACCGTTCTTCACAGACATCGACTCTCAACCAAGCTCAGTCCTACAAGCTCCACGAACAATGCTCCGCAGATCACTTCAGCAGGTGTAGCCGATCCACCATCAGCTCCAGGTCTGACGGATGACTCCGGCTACACCTCTTCACATACGAACGAGAGCATAATGACTCCGCCCATGAGTCCCCCAGAGGGCGACATGGTCCTCAGTCCGACAAGTAGTCGAGAAAGTGGAACGTGGAAAAAATTTAGTCGGCTCAGTTCATGGAAGCCGATGAGAAAGAGGAGTCAAAATTTCAAGGATACCGAATCGATGCCCTGAACGACATCCTCGCAACCGTCTTGCATTTCTCGGTGCAGGCCCCTTCAACCGGGCCCGGCAACATTTCAACATCGTTTTGGAGATCGATGGTTATGATATCCGTCACGTCGCCACGAAATCGTCTTTTCTCTTTTTCATCACAGACACCCCTTTTCCCGGATAGCAAATTTTTGATAGTCACGAAGCGAGCATTTGAACTGATATCACCACTTATCTTTTTGGGAGATCAATGGCGTTCTAAGAGGGAGATGGAAAGGGCGACGGTTCTACTTACTGGTGCTCATGACTTGCATTCCTCTCCATCATCAAAGCTCTCGAGTCAGGCGAATGAGGGCGAGGAACAAAGAGCTGAACCAGTCAGCTTGGATCAGATCAGGAAGGAGCGAGGGCGTCATGAGAGAGCATGATTGGTTCGACATCGTGGTTACGGATCTCTCAGTCGAGCAGATTCGACGGATTCGTCCATGACATACAAGTCGTAGAAAGACAAGCCTTGATGCAGAGGAGGCGAGGCAGTGAGCAGAGAGGCGGTCTGAACCAAAGCTATGAGAATGTCATAGGATGAATGATGAATGCTCACCCAACAAGTCCATTCATGATTTTGCCACGTGACCCCGCCAGCATCTGTTCTGTGCATAGTCCTCCGGCACGAAACTCTTCTCGCCTGTTTTAGTAGCACATGCAACATCTGCACTCTGCAAGCCCTTCGGCTATAGCATTGCTTACCCCGCTCTTGGATGATCAATCCGCTGCAAGAACCTAGGTAAGTTGAACAAGCTTATATCTTTATTCTCTCACGTGCCGGTAGAGGACTACACGCACTCATCGCCCTTGAGACTAGCATCACAGCACTTCTCTTGCCAATATCTTGGGACCACACTCTTACCGCAGCATCACGATCTATCGAGAAGAGCCACCACGAGCGACCCGCCAGTCTAGCTCTATCCCAGCAACGACCAGACCAGGAGTTTGCCACGCCCTACCACCGTACGTCGCTGCTCGAACTCGCCAGCTACCAACAACAATGAGCACCGCCTCACCGCCTCGTCCAACGCGATCGCTGAAAGGGACAGTAAGCATAGTCACAGGCGCCGGGTCAGCAGGCGAAGGGATCGGGAATGGTCGCGCTGCTGCTATACTGCTCGCCGAAGCGGGGAGTAAGGTCGTCTGTCTCGATCTGAATCTCAAGGATGCTGAGCGGACTGCAGAGATGATACAGGTGCGTTGCTCTCTGTGTTTCTCCTCTAAGCTACAGTTACTTTTGAGTCCCCTCGCAAAGGCTCGTTCGGGAAAGGATTGTGTTTGCGCTGAAGGACGTGTTGGATGTGCGAGAAGGGAATGGGGCGCGTGTTCGGACATGAACAGCCTCAGCGACGTACATCTCCTACCAAAATAGCTGATACTGACGAGTACAGCAAGAAGGCAAGGAAGCTCTCGCACTCCAAGTAGATGTGACAGACGAAGCACAGTGCCGTTCCGCGATCGAGCAGACGGTACAAACCTACGGCCGCGTCGACATCCTCGTCAACAACGTCGGCATAGGTGGCGCCTCAGGGACAGCAGTGCAGACAGACAAGGACGACTGGGCGCGCGGTCTCGAAATCAATGTCACCTCCATGATGCTAATGGCCAAGTACGCCATTCTGGAAATGGTGAAGAACAGTACTTCTCTCGACGCCGATGTCGACGGCAGAATCTCGCGGGACGAACTCAGACCTGCGCTTTGGGAAGGCAGACTCTGGAGAGGCAGCATCGTCAACATGGGCTCCGTTGCTGGTCTGCGGGGCGGGACGCCCAGTCTGCTCTATCCGACGGCCAAAGGCGCGGTAGTGAACATGACGCGGGCGATGGCTGCGCATCACGCTGCGGACGGGGTCAGGGTCAATTGCGTTTGTCCTGGAATGTTGTATACGCCTATGATGTATGGGCCGGGAATGGACGAGCAGGCAAGGGAGGCAAGGAAGAATCGAAGTCTGCTGAAGACGGAGGGAACGGGATGGGATGCTGGTGCTGCTGTCAGGTTTCTGGCGAGCGATGAGAGTAGGTGGATGACAGGGGTGATACTGCCTGTTGATGCTGGGGCGACTTGTGCTACCAGTACGGATCTGCCTAGAGGGGCGAGTGTAAATCCTTGATATCGTAAGATGGAGTTCGAGTTGTCTTCATAATATTCAATCCGTCGTCTTGGGTGTCCGTTGCTACAACTTACCCAGCTTCACTAAAAGGAAGCAGCCGCGTTAGCATATCTGGACAGCCAATTCTATCCAAACTGGTCGTTGACGTTCATGCACTTGAATGCACTATCGTGTCTAGACCGAACCTTGCCATCTCGAGAGTCATGCAGGTTGAGGTCAGTCGATTGGAAGGCATGCTGTGAGAAGCCGTAGGACGTCATGGCTTTGCAGAGCCTTTTCCACCGCCACGCTAGGATCGTAATCCGGGTCGGTTGTGGCTTTTTGCACCAAACATTGATGGTGTGAAGCGACCCGTGGGTAGAGGCAGCCTGCCAATCGCCGACATGTGTCACTGTACCCAAGCAGCTCCTGTGTCCAATATCATCAAAGATGTCACCGGGTCAACTAGACAAGAAACCTGGCATTTCTAGACGAGGACTGACCCGATCTCCGAAAGTTCTTGCAGGGGACACGAACAGGGGTTCATCGAATGGTGGAGTCAGGCAAGTCCAGCAAATGACGTCCACCCGCTGCTCGTCTGCTCCTCGCCCGAGGCTTGGGTCTCTTTTTTGAGCTTCTAACGTGTGGGAGGGGGACCAGAAGACGAGATCTGCGCGCCCGTCTCCCGGATCATTTTAAGCTATCTCAAGCCCAGGTCACCACCAACAAGGTCGCCAATCACCGTCATTCCCTGCTCATCCTCTGTCGTCGTCCCTCTCCCTCATCCGATCGGGTCAGGTACCACGAGACATCCACAATACCGCGTCCGCATGTACCTTTGCGCGCAGCAGCTGATATACGGCCGACATGCCTTCCCTCGAACAAATCCTAGAAGTGCCCGAGGAGTACAGAGAACCGGTCAGCCCTCTAGCGTCCGGATACCGATCTGAGGGGTCAATGGAAGCTCGACGGACGGTCAATTTCTCGCGACCTCGACCTTTTTCCCCTTCGACTTCGAATCCGCCCAGCGCACTCGCGTCGCCTACTTTGGAGAACAGTCCTGTTATTGACCAGGTTTTTCAACCTCAAACACAGCTTCACCAACCATACCAGTCGCATTCGTCGCACGAGTCGCGCGGTCGAAACCATGAGTCGCGGGATGGGGACAAGACACCGCCGGCGAGGTATGATGCGGATAACCAATCCTACGATGATGACGACGCGGCACCTTTCCCGGTAATACGAACCTACGCAGACCGACAGGAACTTCCGTTCAACTTCAAATCCAATAACCCGCAAACATGGATATACAAGCCATATGCGGACAGTGTGGTGTCGAGCCGGGATTCAGATGCCGACTCGACGGTGTCGGAAGAGACGATGACTACGAATGACACGGATTCGATAGCGGAGAGCACGACGACAGGATACAGTGAAGCTTCTGATTTTGCATTTGACGGTCGACTCGGGTGGAACCCGACACAACGACCGAGCCAACTTGAGAGGGAGAGGCAGAGGTGGGCTGCACCGGTAGTGCGACCACCTCAAGAGGAACAACAGAGATCGTTCAATCCCAATACTGGATACCGGGATTACGAGAGCCGTCCAAGTGGCAGCAAACAGCAGACAAACGGTAATCGTGACAGTGGGAGCCACAGGGACAGCTGGTTGAGCGATAGCAGTAATGGGACAGTCACTACACGTGGCTCAAGGGAACACTCGAATGGCAACTCAAATTCGAACGGTAACTCAAGCTCAAATGGCAACACCAACAAGAACGTGAATGCGAGGAAGGCACATCGAGATGTATTCGAGGCTGCGGCAGAACGTAATGGCAGCCTGCATGCGCCGGCCAATGGAGAACCAAGTCAATTGGGTAGATCAGGATCCAAGTCAACAGACCGTTCGAACCAACCTGATATGAGGCGATACCCATCCGCATCAGCAGCGAATGGTCCACGACATAATAGTGGCGGGAGTGGTGGCAGCGGTGGCATGCCTCGACCGAGCAATGTGACGTCAACTTCGTCTAGCTCTTTGAACAGCGAGGACTGGAGGGGCAGCGAGGTCGATGTCAGCGCGCTTAGTCCAGAGAAGATCCGCAAGCTGGAGAAGAAGGGCATCAATCCTGCTTTGTACCTTGAGATGAAGCAGGCGCGCAACAAGGGTGGTAAGAAGAAGAGCGGGTTTGTGGGAGTGTTGACGGGCAATTCATTCCTAAGTTGAGGCTCAGTCTTGATTTCGTGGAATAGCAAGCTATCGAGCGAGGCGTTTGTGAGTAGCACGGATAATGATGTATTTTATATGAAGCGTTTGGAAGTTATGGCCGGCGGTAATTCGGAGGAGGACATTAGTTCCCTGGTTCATGAAACAGGAACAGGACAAAGCGGAGGGCACGGTCGAACTAAGCTTCATAGCAGTCATGGTATAGTTTAGCTTCGAGCTGTCTAGCATTGGCAACTGCTATTGGTGTCGCTTCGTACCAAATTACGATCACGAGATTGCGTTTGTCCCTTGTAATCAATCGTTACGGGGCTAGTCTGCTGCCATTCCGTTCCGACAGCCCTCATGATCGATACCATTTTTCATCCCGAACATGGAGCTTCCCCGCATTGTTTCCGTCACGATACGCTTTGACGGCCAATCAATCGCGTCCTTTATTTTCGTTGACCAGTTTCACCGCTGGAACAGCTGCAGATGCACTGTTCACTTCAACAATATCATCAGAAAATGGTACGATATTCCAACCGAGTCAGAAATGAGATGACTGTCAGGCACACGCAACCCCGACACGACAAGATGACCGCAATGGCCGACGACGTGTCCATGTGTCCGCTCAACAAAAGACCCGAAATAGAAGTGAATGCCGATCATTGCACCGCCCGGGACAGTCCGAAGCGTGAAGCTCTCCCAACTGCAGCTCCTATCGAGGGCATGCAAGCACCGAAGGTTGCGTTGGCAAGCATGTAAGCCACTCCCGGCACACGACATGTGCACTCCCAGTCGTTCGTTCACCGACCGATAGCAGCAGCCAATTGCCTATCGCACGATTTGCTGCATGATACGACACCGCCTGTACAGAGCATTGTACCCCCTGCGTGATTCGACAGATACATAAGTGTTGTCTTATCCCCCTACGTCTCATTGACAGTTCCTGCCCTTTCTATTCCTAGCTAGCTATCTCACCGTGACTTTTCCTTCTCGGACATTTACCCACCGCCGAAGCTGCCAACTCGCGGTTGCCATCCCGAAGCTCACGCATCCCCGCACTCCGACCTCAACGAGCTATCACATCAACCACCTCACCGCCAATTCTTTACAATAACCCATCCACGCAACCTTAGCACCTACGCAACTCAGGTACACCAATTCATCAAACATGTCCGCCCCAAGAATCACCCAATTCCTGCCTCTCCGCCAACTCTCCGCCCCGATCCGCCAGCGACGCAACCTCCACATGACCGGCCCTCGCGACTTCAGTCCCGTCATCGCCTCGCGCCCAGCCCGCAGTGCCCGTCCCGCCCCTGAAACCACCCCGACGAACCCGGAAAGCAGCTCCGGCCGCAGCTTCAACACCTCGCGCACCCTCAAAGCCAACAACGACAGCTCCACCATCGACTTCGCCTACCTTCCCTCCTTCTCCTCGCCGGCATCGCTCCCGGACGACGCATTGCTGAGCCGCGTCCCCATCGTGCGGGCCGACTTTGCTCATCCTGCCGGACAGCTGCACGAGGAAGCTGTCCCCGTCATGAAGGCCGTGATCAGTTCCAGCAGTCTGGATAGTCTCGTTAGTCCGATGAGTGAGGTCAGCGACAATAGTGCTGTTGAGATCGACTATGCAAAGGTTGTCGGTAGTGTTGGGAGTATGGTGGGGGAAGTGGCGGGGGTGGCGGAGAGGGAGGTGAAGGCCAAGGTGGAGCAGGTCAGGAAGGCGGAGGGGGAGGTTGGGAGGGTGTGGAGGGGGCTGTTGGATGATGTGTTTGGGGAGAAGGGGAAGGTTGTTGTTTGATGCGGGTGAGTCCAGGGACAACCTTGAGAGCATGAGACTGTGAGAGTGTTTGGTCGAATGGAAAGTCGAGGATGATAGGTATTGGTGCTTGAGACCTGCTGTTCAGCAAGTCCTCTTCTATAGCTTGTATGCACCAGCTCCCACCTGCTGTCCTTCGCTGACTATCCGTCCCTCCACGTCCGTTAACTCCCCTTTCTTGCCAATAACCCTCACGCCACCCTTCTTCAACTGCCCCAACACCTCCTTCTCCCCTTCCCGCCTCTTCGTCCCCTCCTCCGCCCGAACAATATGCTCCCCCTCCTTCCTCTTCCTCGCCCGCTCCTTTGCCCGCTTCCTCGCCCTCTTCCCCTCTCCCCTCTCCCTCTCGTCCCTCCCTACGACCTCCCCTTTCCTCCCACCAGCCAACATCTCCCCCTCGCCCCGCTCCCCCTCATCAATCCTAAACACCTCCCCCGGCGCCAACCTCGCCGTCTCCACCGTCCCTCCTTCGGTGGCAGAAACAGCATTCGGTCTCGCGTCCTCGATTCTCGCGACCGGCACGTCGGTCCTAATCTCCAAACTGCGCTGCTGCGCCTTCGGCCTCAACGTGAAATTACTCAACGAATCTAGGTCCGCGCGCACTTCATTCCACAGATTCAATATCGCGGCTTGCTCTTTGCGCTCTGCCTCGCTTAGTTCAGCGTCCTTCCCACTCCCCGTCGTAGCGCGCAGGTGGTCCTCTTCGTACAGTTCCGCGAGCGACTTCTTGCTCTTACTGTCCTGTAGGTCGAAGCGCTCTTTTCCCGCGCGCGGAGCAGCGAGATCGTCGGGACGACGCCGGTAGATGTCCTGGAAGTCGCGCGCGAGAATGCGTGATTTGATCAGTGCTTCGAGAGAGGAAGATACTTCGGCTGTGATCACGGGAACGGGCTTGCCTGTGCGTTCGAAGGCGAGGTCTTCTTCGAGAAGGGAGTTGAGTGGGCGTGAGGCCGAGGTGGCTTCGCCGCTAAGTGCCCATGGTTTGGCGCTTATGAGCGTCGATTCGAGAGCAGAGATCTCTTTGGTTAGGGCTAGGCGGCGCTTTTCGTGCGTGGAGAGATTGGCTTGCGATGGGCGTTGAAGACCTTCTGGGTTGGACTCGGCGTCGGAGATATCCTCGTCTTCATCACCGTCTTCGTCTTCGTCGGAGAAGAGGTCGCGGTGGACTCGAGTCAGAGCGGATTCGGTGTAGTCTGCATCTGGATCTTCGGAGAGACCTTCATCATCTTCAACCTGTCCTGAAGGCGAAGGCGCTTTCGGCTTGGCCGGGAAATTGTGGGGATGTGGTCGGCCCTTCTTGTTCTTGCGACCCTTCTTAGCTGGAGGCGCGAAGAAGTCGGTGTACATGATATTGTTGGCGTTCGTTTCATCGTCCATCTCGTCCATCTCTCCACCTTCGAGCTCGTCTTCGTCGTCGCTAGCGCCTTCTGGTGCATCCAGGTCCATGTCACCGAAAGTGGGACCACGTTCGTCCGAAGCATCATCATCCTCCTCCTTTGCCTTTGGTTTCGTTTGCGCTGCTGCCCCTTCTGAAAGTGGATCTGCGGCCCAGTCTACTTCTTCCTCGTCACTGGCTGCTCCATCGTCTTCTCCTCTCGCATCTGCTCGCTCCAGAAATTCCGATTGCTTGTTGAAGTCGTCGATCGAGAAGAAGCCGTCGTTGAGCCCGTTGGGATCTTCAACATATTCTGTCGCCGGGGTCTCGGCCTTTTCCCGACCGATTTCGCTGTCGTCTTCGTCATCCCCTTCTTCTTCTTCTTCTTCGTCCTCCTCAAGAACCTCCTCATCCTCAATGTCGGGATCCTCTTCGTCTTCGTCCGCGTGCTCGTCATCACTCGGTCTCGCATTTTCATCGTCGTCGACCCCCTCAACCTCATAATCCAAACCTTCCTCTCCGAGCTCGCTTCCTTCGTCCTCTAGCTGCCCATCGACATCCAACTCCTCTCGATCAAGTGCTTTCTCCTCCCTCGCCTCGAGATCCCGACCGACTTCCTTCTCTACAGCCTGGACCACACGTCTGACCTGCTCCCAAACTTGATCCGCCCCGAAGCCTTGCGTATGTACCGCGCTGAGCTTCAGCGCTTCCTTCTCATTCCATGGTCTTAGCTCTCTTCTGGGAGTCGAAACAGAGGTAGAATCGTCTTGACCACGTTTTCGCTTTTTGGATGCCCGGTGCTCATTCGTCCTCTTAGTGTGAACATCATACAGTTGTGAAGCCACAGGCGACAGCAGAGACGAAATGTAAGAAAGTGTAGAGTCTTGAAGTGGTGTCGTAGGAGTGAGGAATGCCTCAGGGTGAGACGAGAGGGTCGCCGAGAGTGTATCCGTTGCCATTTAGCCAGACGTGTCTTGTGAATGTGTGACCTTGGGGACTTTGTCCAGCGGACGAACAAGAAATTAGTTCGTTGCTCGATCAATCAAGAAATCATGAAGACGGGCGGAAATTTTTGGTTTCTCATGACAACCCTAACCCTATACGGGGGTCGTCACATCGCCGCACACACGGTAAAGTCACTATTCTATTCTTTACCATTGGCCCTCGCATCTGGACAGCGTCATACCATTCCAATGCCACCGTGACTGCAATATCGCCATTTATATAGGTGACTTGCGTCCCAACCACCACTCGAACAGCTTCCATCTTGCATAGTAGAATGCAGTCATCGGCCAGGAATTGAGATACCAACTGGCAAATGCTACACTTCTCACACGAAGAACTTGAGCAAAGCTGGTGAGATCCTTCTCCCATGCTTTGACTCTTTCGGGCTTGATCTCTGATCCATCGCCGATGACGTCTACCAGGCCGTATGCAGCATAGGCAGCCATGGTCGTCCCCATCCCTATATTTGGCTGTGGTTGTGCAAAGGCGTCCCCTATGAGAAACAACCTGTTGTCAAAGAAGGCTGCTCGCGGTGAAATTGCTGATGATACCACAGACACAAAGGGATACTCGATGAGCGATGCAATCTCGACCAAGGCAGGTGGTAGAAGTCGCCTAGCGTTTTCTAGCTGAGAAGCCCATATCTCGGGCCGAAGCCTCCCTTTGGGCACCGATGTCTGGTGACGATGGCCATCTGTATCAGTCATGATGCCTTCCAGGGTAGGCTCCTGAGGCCAGAAGTACCAGACAAAGTTGAGATGTCTGTCGTTTCCGACCACTGTGCCTTTATCGCCAGGTATTGTGTAGCTACTCTTGTAAGCTCGTGCGTCTACATCTCGCCATTACATACTGACATCATGCAGTAGTGGTATTTGCCTGAATAGATTACCATTCTTTCCTTGAGTTTGTCGACGATGTCGGATGGAAGGTCGCGCATAGGCACCACGCCGCGCCAGATCACATAACCAGGCTCTTCTCGTTGGAATCCAGGAAGTACCCGCTGTCTGACTCTGCTGTTGGTGCCATCTGCAGCAATGACGATATCTCCAATGTAACGTTCCTCGGTCCCGGTCTCGACATCTTGGGCCGTGACGAACATCTGGTCCGCGACGCAGGACACATCGATTGCATTCCTCCGAATGTAATACACTCCTGTTCCAGTGTGGGCGAGTATGGGTGGGTTCGGCACGTACGAGCTAGCATGACCGTCAAAGCTTGCTCTGATGTGATAGTAGGAGGTCTCCCATGTCGTGGATCGAGTGATAAGCGGGAATCTACCATGGCATACCAAGTCCATGTCAACGAATTCGATGTTCTTGTTCAAGACGCCCAGCGAGTCGCCATCCAGCCCGAGATCCTCCTCGAAGAATCTCTTGACTGCACTTTGGAGACCTATACCTGCTTGAAGGCCTTCCCGCTCGGACGAAGCCGCTTTTTCGAGGATTGTCACATGATGGCCTTTCCTTTTGAGTAAGTGGCCAATGATGAGACCAGCCAATGATCCTCCAATCTATCCGATCGATCAGTACTGGAGGAAACCAATGCCGTCTTACTTACAATGATGACTTTCAATGGCTTTGGGTCCGCTGAAATCATTATCGTTGTGAGACTACGCCTGCACCAACAATTCTAACATGTTGGTCTTTTGTTGGGCCACAATCGACTATAGCTTATATCATCAAGTCATAGGCAAGGACAGAGATACTCTTACCGCTTTGCTCCTCTCGTGAGCCGCGGCCTGAAAGCAAGTGACCTTTTTCCAGACTAGGTATGCTCGCAGTGTATCACTTACCCCGCCACCCCGAGCAACTACTGGTCTTGGCAGACGGCACTCCAGTCATCGTCATCTTCATATGTGATGTTTGGGCTCTTTGCTGATATGCAATGGTATTTGCAGCCTCCCTCGGATAAAGGAGCACTCGTGAAGTTTTACCGACTAAGTCTTAACATGATTGCTACGTGTCACAAGTTCCAAGGCTCAATATCTCGACACGGCTCTTTTGGCGGCTGGACTGTTGAAGAAATACCCAGGAACTCTGTACTTTCTATGAAGCACAGGCTACATTGAGGTGTCCGGTATCGACCATGGTACACGTCCACTTCGCCGATTTGTTGCTCTTGGGCTTGATGTTGATCTCGGCCTTGAATATTGACAAAGACCTGTTCACATGGTAAGCATCTCGCATGAACTCTGCGGACGGGTCGCTCTCATTTTGGAGCTGCTGCACACCAATGTGGCTGTGATAGGATCATACTTGGCCGATGTCGTTCCTGAGAAGCTTTTGAACAGGATTCCTTCGATCACCTGCGAAGACTGATAGTGTCAGCAATACAAGGAACTGTCAATTACAAAGTCACTTAGCGGGTAAGAGTTGCAGAGCGCCTGACTCTTCGCCGAATAGCACTGTGTGAGCTCGATCGCGTCTGGATCCACTTTCAGTCACTACCGCAAGCCAGTCTGATATCGGCACTCACAGTCGACATTGGAGACGCTGAAAGTATCGTAGATCACAATGCGCACACGACCAATACCGCCACCACTCTTGCCGTCAGAGCCCGGTGCGGCGCTTAGCCAGTCCGTGATACGAACACCGTCGGAATCAGTGCTCATGCTTGTGTTGTAGACGTAGACATCTTCTACAATGTCCGTCTCGCCTAAGTACCGGTCAAGACTACGGACACAGATGCCGTGGGAGCCGTTGCACTCAAGACCTCGAACGATGACCTGAGTGGCGTTGGGCGTGAACGAAACACAGTCTGTCGTTTCCATTAGCGACGCCTTTTTTTCAAGTTGATCTCACGTACCGTCAGTGTTATTGATCACAGAATCCTGCATGACAATGTTGGAGCTACGATAGGTATCCCAGCCATCAGTATTCTGAAATCGTTCAGCTCAGTCCTACATGTATCACAAGTCGCCGAACCTTAGCTGGAGAGGCTGCACTGGATGCTACGTTCAGGGTTCAGATCTGCGATCAGGATGTTGCTCGAGTTCGCTGTCGACTCGAACCAGTTCGGTGAATTGATCATCTTCAATCCAGAGATGGATCGTCCGCGAAGACCATCTGTACCGAACAGATGCGGTCGTATCACAGTCGAATTAGCATGCCACGCATCCCACCAGATCTGACCTCGACCTGAATACTATGAGCTGCTTGTGTGGAGGCCAGTCGAAGTGCCTACCATCAATCGCGCATTGACCAAGACCAAAGATATTGACATCTCCACCGCCGAAACCCCACGCTAGTCGCGAACCCTGGAAGGCGTATTCAAACAGACAAGCTCTCCACGAGGCGACATTATCGCTGAAAGCATTAGTGCCTAGAATGGCAAAATCGACGCTCTTCAGGCAGGCCAGGTCTAAAGGAGTGTCAATCACGAATGTTCACCACTTGGAAAGACGATCGTTCCGCCGTTGTTACATGCTTTTGCTGCCTCGAGAATGGTGGGAGAAGCATCTGTGCTGTTGCGAGGTACTGTGCAGACTCTGCCTGACTGTCTTGCTGGGCTTATGGGAAAGGGTGTGGCAGGCTAGTTTGACCCAGCCTGAAGGACAGATCCTTGCGGTGCTACCGCCTCGACGACCACGGCTGCGAGTAAAGCAGCCCAAATGTATGACATTATGAAAGCCTACCTGACACGAATGTCGTCCCAAACACTGCATTCTGTACGGCAGTCACATAACCTACGAAGCCCTCGCAGCATTGTGTAGCCTCGCAACGGAGACCAGGTTTCCGCAAATGGCAGACTCGAGCAGCTCTGAATGAGGGCAAGAATGACCCCAGCGGACCCTGAAGAAAAGCTACGCGAATGACCGCGTCTAGTGGAAGCGAAGAGGGGAACAGTAAAAGCATGACAGCGACAAATGAAGGGGTTCGGCTGAATTGCGAAACATGCAGACCCCGCATCCGCCAGGAACGAGGAATCTTTCTCGAACAAGATAAGATGCATGAGCTTGAAACAAGCAGGAAACAGAGATATCGACGTCTATCGACGCAAGACATGCCGGTCACTGCTCGTATCACAACAACTTGACTGTCATTCATCAGACCATGGAAGCCGATGAAGAGACCTTGGATTTTTTCGCCTCCGGATCGCGGCAACAGATACTGCACTTACGCATTCCTGCGATCACCCATCAAGCTTCTTCTCCAAAAGCTTTGATAGCAGTGAACTATCAATCTTGACCACGAAGGGAAGGAGATGGTACTTAGTGCGCCGATCAATTGTCCAAGCTCACACCACAAATTGCTTGTCTTCTCTTGGTGAGCTTGATCTTCCACCCCACACTTCAACAAATGATCTCGCGACCTCTGATCGTCTAATCTCTCGAGGTCATCTAGCGTGCCTTTGTGTGCCATTGGCGTCACATCACCTTCCGATAGTGGTGGGTCATGAGCAATGCCGGCTCTTGTGCCTGTGCCGTCGACGGCTCGTGCTACGAGATAAGATGTAGGTCGTCCGCAGGAAATCGCAAGTGAGCATTTTGGTTCTGTGTCACTATTTCACTGTATTTTTGCACAACATGTTGTTCAAGGAGCTTGCCATTCTCGCGGCCGCAGCGACTACTGCGCTCTCAGCGCCAACATCTCAAGGTCATGTTCTGCACGAAAGGCGGGAGACTTCCTCTGGAGCATGGCAGAGACTTGACAGATTGGACAAACGAGCCATCCTGCCGATGAGGATTGGCCTTACTCAGACCAATCTAGAGCAGGGCCACGCCAAGTTGATGGAAGTGTAGGTCGCAGCCTCGATCCTTAGCGATTCAGAATTAATAGACTGCTAGCGCCCACCATGGCTCCGAGAAGTACGGGAAGCACTGGACTGCCGACGAGGTCACTGACTTCTTCGCTCCTTCAGCGGAGACTGTCGACGCCGTCAAAGCTTGGCTTGTGTCAGCTGGAATCTCTGCGGACAGAATCGGTCAATCAGCAAACAAGCAATGGATTCAGTTCGATGCGCCCACCGAGGAGGCTGAGAGACTGTTGAAGACAGAATACCACGCTTACGAGCACACTGCATCGGGCAAGACCAATATCGCTTGCGAGCAGTAAGCTGCCATGTTAGAAGGAGGGTGGACTTCGGTACTGACATCTTCTAGGTACCACGTACCAGAGGAAGTACAAGCTCACGTTGATTATATCACACCTGGCATCAAGCTCGCCAAGGACTCCGGTCTCCCGGTACCACGTAGCTTCCTAAGGAAGCGAGGTTTGGGCAACAAGAAGTTCTCTCGACCACCCCTCACCATGCCCATGCCTGCTTCCATCTCCAGCAGCAAGTTCAAGGCAATGATTGCACAGACCGACGACCTGTCCAAATGCAGCCAGATTGTCACTCCTAAGTGCATTGCTGGTACATCTAAACCTCCTTTGAGATCAAGGGTAATTGCTAACCATACTTTAAGCACTGTA
Source organism: Elsinoe perseae (assembly GCA_029448695.1). NCBI lineage: Eukaryota > Fungi > Ascomycota > Dothideomycetes > Myriangiales > Elsinoaceae > Elsinoe > Elsinoe perseae. The sequence goes on from JARDAA010000130.1 coordinate 280,736, forward strand.
CAATATCACAGAAGGCACCTCAGCCACGCCCGGTAACGAGCTTGGCATCTTCGAAGACCTGGGCGATGTCTACAGCCAGGAAGATCTCGACGCCTTCTTCACCCTCTACTTCCCCCAGCTTCCCAACGGCACTCACCCCGAGCTCCGCCTAATCGACGGTGCCGTGGCCCCCGTACCACCTGCTCAAGCAGGTCTCGAGTCAGCCCTTGACTTCCAGATTTCCTACCCGATCATTACTCCACAGAATTCTGTTCTGTTTCAGACCGACGACCCAGTGGTAGAGAACAACTACACATACAATGGCTTCCTCAACAACTTCTTCGACGCCATCGATGGCAGCTACTGCACCTTCTCTGCGTATGGAGAGACTGGTAACTCGCCTCTCGACCCACCGTACCCCGACCCTAGCAACGAGACAGGTGCCTACAAGGGCGAACTGCAATGCGGTGTCTACGAGCCTACCAACGTCATCAGCATCAGCTACGGTGGCGCCGAAGCCGACCTCCCCATCTCCTACCAACGCAGACAATGTGACGAGATTATGAAGCTCGGCCTGCGCGGCATCTCCGTCATCAACTCCTCCGGCGACTCTGGTGTCGAGGGACGTGGTGGCGACCCGACACCAAGCAACTGTCTCGGTCCCAACAACGATGTCTTTGCGCCCCAGTTCCCTGCTACCTGCCCATACAGTATGTCCCCTTCTCGCCCGTCCACCCTCTCTCCCTGCTAACATCCTCGCAGTCACAGCCGTCGGCTCCACCGTCATCCAGAACGGCACCGCCTTCACCGCCGGCAACGAAGTCCCAACGACCCGCTTCGGCTCCGGCGGCGGCTTCAGCAACATCTACGAGCGCAGCGTGCAGGCGTCATGGCAAGTCGAAGCCGTCGACGCTTACTTCGCCAAGAACCTCGTCAACTACACGTACTACGAGAGCGTTGATAACTCGAGCTTCAATGACAACGGAGGCATCTACAACAGGATCGGACGAGGATACCCGGATGTTGCTGGATTGGGTGATAAGAGTGCGTCTTCCCTATCTCTCTTCTCCTACGAGAGATGCATACTGTGTGTAGTATAGTACTAACAAACCCAGTCGCCATCGTAGGCAACCTCCGCCCGCTCCTCATAGGCGGCACATCTGCCTCGGCGCCTCTCTTCGCCAGCATCCTAGTGCGCATCAATGAGGACAGAATCGCGCAGGGCAAAGGTCCCGTCGGCTTCGTCAACCCCGTCGTGTACGCCAACCCGCAGGCCTTCAACGATGTCGTCACGGGCAACAATCCCGGCTGCGGCACGCCTGGGTTCATCGCCACGCAGGGCTGGGATCCGGTTTCTGGCTTGGGAAGCGCGGACTACGGACGACTGAGGGATGTGTTTTTGGCTCTGCCGTAAACGGTCTTTGAGCAGTGATGGGTAAAATAGATCTGTATGAAGAATGTGTATACTATGCGTATGGATCAGATGGCGTGCATGCCTGACCTGGCGTGCTGCTGTTGATGTTGTTGCAGAGCAATCTTCCTGCAGCATCATATATCTGCACATTCCAGCCGCTGATGTGCACGTCGCACTTTGCGCCATTGACGGGACCGAAGACTTCGCCGTCGTAGATGCGTGTTTCATGAGCGACGTCCCCTTGAGGTTCTTGACGTAGATCCCCTCGGTCGTGCTCGACGCTCCGTTTGCCTTGCAGTATGCTGCCTCCTCACTATAGCATGATTCATGGTGAAGGCGAAGTCGCTGTTTCGGACGGTGATGCCGTCCCAGGTCGCGTTAAGCACGACGGAGAAGCAGTGGACTGAGCCGCCCTGAATGGACTTTGATGCCTGCTGCTTTCGTAGAATCGATCATGTTGGCTCCTTCGACGAGGACGTTGATCACTGTGTCGGTTGATCCGGCGGCTTTGCCGCGTCAGAAAAATCGCTTCGCCTTCTGACGATAACGAAGAGTGCTCGCCCTGACTCCCGCACCAGGCTCAATTGTACGAAGCTCAAGCTGGCTACGACGGGCGATTTCATGACCAATGAGTTGCCAGTTGATAAGATCCGTTATTGCGTACATAGGAAAGCCAGGGAAGTACTCGAATGTTGATGTACTTGAGAAGTACGGAGTAGGCTTCTTACCATTGCCAGAGGCTACGCAGATTGTCGGATCGGGATTGAAGCCTCGAACAACAGGTTTGAACGACACCGAAGAATGGCCACATTGATCACAGACAGTGAGAGACGAACAAGATAGATCGTCATAGCTGGGAGTTTCTAGTTACTCCGGTGGAGAAATGCATCCTGTTCTACAATCGCCCGGAATCGTACTCGGCCATTGAAAAAGTGACTCGACGATAAGCTTGTACTTCGCCGCATACATTTTCGGATGCATCTCAACTGGTTGAGTGTATCAGAAGTTGCTGAGCAGGCGACAAGTGACCCATGTCAAGGATAGCATGTGGAAGACAAAGTAGGGACGGAAAGGACCCCGCAGGCGCTCGCATGTGTGCCCCTCGTCGGCAGTCGGCAGATTCCTCCGATCGGCAGTTTTGTTTGAGCTCTGATGTCGTACAAGTGAATTTGCTGACCGGAAAATCTCTCTACCTCACAATTTCTCGCAAAGGATCTCGTCTGCTGCTACTGGCTGCGCATTTGTCGCAGATAGTGGCTCCAGCCAACTGATACGGTATCATAGAGAGTCATGAGTTCCAATACTAGCCGCGGCGCTTCTAAAGCGACCGCGAGCACGACCTGTCAGAAGTGCCTGCAGAAGGGTTATTGACACCACATCACCCTTTCTATACATGGCACCTAATATTTGACTAGGCCACTACAGCTACGAATGTAAATCTGGAGTTCAACAGCGTCCTTATGCGGCGCGGCCTTCGCGCTCAGCGCAGCTGTTCAACCCACGTCTTAAGCCAGCCCTGACGAATCAAGCCCTGAAAGAAGCGGAGGGTGTAGAGGATAAGTATGAGCACTCATGAAGAGAAGTAAAGAGACGGTTCCTGAACAAATTCTAGAAAGGGTCTGGCGGACAAAATACTCAACGACAAAGCCAAAGAACGGCGACGCAAGCGCAGCGCGGACAATTATCAGGACGACATTCAGCCACGCAAGAGAAATCGCTCCATGTCTTCAAGCCGCTCAGCATCCGTGTCGACCATCTCGACGAATCGATCGCGATCACCTACTCGCGACATCAGACACGAGGCTAGGAATGCTGGCGCGAAGGATGTTTCCAACGATTCCAGGCGCTCTGGTGGTACCAAGCGTGCTCGTGGGACTAGCAGCTCTTCCGAAACCGGTATGGATGGTATCGAGGGCAGCAAGGACAAATATGAGGAGCGCAATACAAGACACAGGAAAAGGTCGATCTCACCTCAAGAACGCGGTCGGAGAAGGCGTCGAGCTTCTGAGAGCGCCTACTTCTCCACCTCTCGATCAAGTTCAAACGATGGACGGCAGTACAGAGGAGGAAATTACAGCTATGATCGTGCGAGAGACCAGAAGATGGACAACCGACATCGCAGCCCCAGTCCATTCAGCAAGCGCAGAGCCCTGACTCAAGATATGAAGAAGTGAGACCAAGTCCGACTGCGCGGAAGACATCATGGAAACCCAGAAGCAAGGATGCTACTCATGTGACGTTCCCAGAGTGCAGACCTCACAGAAGCTATAATACTAGGCTTGGAAGGTGGGAATGGCGACTGCCACCTGATATTCAAGAATGCGCCGCACGCCAGATGCTGTCAGTATGGGCATTCGTCACGCGGGCCAAACCTATATGGAAGGCATTGTAAGTGTCTTGGGAATACAGATAGCACGAACGGCACCTTCCAGGAACCATCTGCCACGTCAATTAGCGTTGGCACTTACAGCTGCAGTGTATATAGCTGGCTGATAATGTGCCGACAAGCCGTGGCAATGGATAAGTTTTTCAATCTGAGGAGATGCTTGGTTTGCGGTGGTTTGCCATTATTGATAGGGATGTGGAGCCGGACGTGTTTGATGGATTGACCATAGCTCCCTACAGCTCCCCGCCGGAGCTTCGATCCCCTCTTGATCTTGTACTTCCATGTCGACCAGGCGGTGTGCTGTCATAATGCAGACAGATTGAGATGACCTACGAAGAGCACGATTCATATGGCAGGTTTAGCGGGTGCTACTCCGGCTCAGCCTGTTTGGAAAAGTCAGAAATTAGCTAGGGCCAGGACCATAGTTTTAAAGGATTTGGACATCGGTTTTGCATGGGAAGCGCTGTTTAGCGGAGGAACCGACCGGACTTTTGCATTTCTCAACGACGGAACCTCGGTCCCACTCGTTTCTTGCTAATATTTCTTACACACGAATCAGCCTGAATGCCCGTTAGAGGAGATGGACCATGGAGATGTCATGATCGAATTCTGCAATAGCGCTCCAGCCAGGCCGCAATGACATGGGCCGCGAAACAGCTCCACCGGCCCCATTTTCACGTTGACGCATATCAGTCGAGATAAGTTAGAGATCATGCGTGCTTGTGTTGTGATATTGCAGAGGAAGCTGCTCGTGTGAGCAATTACTCTATACGGCCTAGACTTTGCAACGAGTCAAACGTTTAGATCGTCGAGCCATGCGATATAAACACGAGTCTCAAGCCATGGCGGACCAAGCACCAAGCGGATAGCAGACAGTTTCCTGGTCCGATATTCGGACAACGGGCTATTTGCAAAACAGTCTAGGGCGCCGCCATTGTAACCACTTGTAGATTGAACAGCGAGCCCCGCCTTACCGCCGCCGCCCCGGCAGTCAAAGAATTAGCCCTGTATGTCGTACCAAACTTTGATAGAGAGCCGGCCAGCGACTCGACTTGCCCACTCTCCTCCCCCATCGACGATAACACCCTGTTCCGCCAACACTGATTTCCCTTTACTTGCAGGACTTAACCTCCTGGAAGTTCCTGCTTATTTCTTTCCTCGAACATTGGAGATCATGCTCTGCTCCGGCCGTGTGCGATCCTTCCGAACCTCATTAATCTGAGCTACCCACCCCGCGGTTTTTGGATCGCATAATAAATTGATACCAGAAGCCACTTAATGTCACATTGATGTCAACACCGCAATCTCTTGCATAGAGTAGGACAAATAAACAGTCAGGACAGAGACAACCATCATGAAATACGGAGAGACGCTCCGGCAGAGATCAATCCCAGCATGGCAAACTCGTAAGGCCTCACAAATTCCCATCCGGAGAATGCGGCTCCACGTGGGATGTATGCATGTTGACCCACCTTTGCAGACAACATCGACTACCAGGACATTAAACATTTTATCAAGACCAATACTAGCCCCGCCAAAGGCAAGGCCGTTGCGATACCTGGCTCCACCGATACGAATGCCATTGACTTTGAGAACAAACTTTTCTTGATCCTGAAAGAGCAGGATGAGCGGATAACATGGTTTGTGAGGAGCAAGGTGGGCGAGATCCAGAGCAGGCTTGGTATGGAGGACAACCTATACCGACGAGAGCAGGGACTAATCGCGGACAGCACACCTCGAACAGCAAATTGCAAGATTCGGCGGTCAACCAGGAGAACTACCACCTGGTAGGATCTCTGTGAAGCGACTCGAAAGATATGGCAGGATAGAGTCGGACATACTGAAGTAGGATTTGGTCGTAATGAAAAGGGGCTTGACTGATTGGTCATATAGGGTCGGAGAAGAGATCCAGGCACTGTCGCGCTTCATTGGCGTACAACAAGAAGCTTTTCGCAAGCTGATCAAAAAATACAAGAAATGGACCGGTTCCTCCGAGTTGGGCTACCGCTTTGAAGAGGAGGTCACACAGCGACGGTCGACGTATACGACTGCGGATCTTAAAGTATTCCTGGATCGCTATGAAGAGCTCCTACACAATGTCCGATCGTTATACGAGCAAAGTCAGAGCAAGAAACAGGCCCGGCCGAAGACACCCAGTCGGACATGGCCAGATCGTGCTTCAGCATCAGCAGCACAATTTGCAAACGTACGACTTGTTCTGGACAGTGGAAAGCGGGTCGACTTTGACCACCTCATGGCGACTCTCGAACTAGGGGAACAGGGCAAGAACGCCGTATATTGGGTTCATCCTGAGAACATCGTCGAGCTCCAAGTGCTGCTATCGCAATACACTCGATCGTTCAACGCGTGCTGTAGACAGCCTTCTGCCTCCTCCGCTGCATCTGGACAGAACTCGCCCAGCTTGTCGCAAGCTTCTTTCTTGCTTGCAGACACATTTGACATTATCGCGGATGAGCCCAATCGATTCCTGGCGCAACTTGCTTCAGAGACAATCAGTGAGGTTGAGGTGCGGCAAGATGCGCCCCTGCAAAAAGCTGCTCTACATGCTCGCTGTAACACGAAAGACGATGTTGCGCTTCTCGCTTGGAAGAGAGACGATCAGAGTGTTACAGGTCGTCTCGAGAGTTGTGCGGTAAAGCGTAAGTTCACAGAGCCATTGTTGGCCCGGAAAGGTCGTCTGCCACCACAAAAGGCAGCGATACAGCATTCTCCATTCGAAGGGTCTGCTTCGACAGCTTGCGACTCGGTCGAGCATCTCCAGGAGTGGCTCGAATCACATCCAGAGGTCCGACCCATCACGACTGTCTCGTCGCAACGTGCACGCTTCTTCAATGTATCAACAGACACCACAGGTGTGCTTCTTGCTGCTCTCGATCATAATATCCACTTTCAGTCTGGCGCAGCATCAGAAGTAGACGGCGAGCCGATCGCAAAATTTCCACATGCTGTACTTCGCGTTCGCCAGGAGGGTTCTCAAGCAGTTGATCTGTCACAAATTCTCGACGGCAGCCACTTGGTAATTATGCGCTGTGATTACGCAACGAGCTTCTACTAATACGATTTCAGGTTGAGCGCGTTCCTGGTTTCTCTTTAGAACACCACGCTGTCTGGCAGGCAACCCAACCAAGCGACGTTAGCCTTCCCTTCTGGCTCCCACTCCTCTCCCAAGATCTGCGCAAAGTACCTCAACCAGTCGCACCTTCCCTACACAAATCCAGCCAAGAATTTGGCTCCCAATCCACCACCCCTCAAATGTCCACCGCCACCTCCTCCGAAGCAGGCGGGCAATCCTCCGAACCCCGTCCAACTCTCAAATCACAACAGTCCCGAGAAAAGGCACGCACCTCTCCCATCTTTGACGGCCCCAACAGACCCATCACCAAATCCCGCAAGAATTCATACGCACCCGCACAAGGCTCCAAGCTTGTCAACCAGCGCTACTACTCCGAGTACGACGACCCGGACGCGACGGACGACGATGACGCCTACGTCATCTACCTCGACCCGAACGAGAAGACCATCTTCGATCGACTCTGGGGCGGCGTGCGATCCGTCTTCGCCCCAACGAAGCAGGAGAAGAATCCCGAGACCGAACCCCTGCTTTACTCCCCTGCACTGTCGAGCCGCGGCGATGCCGAGGAACCAGACTACGAATCGTCGGACGACGAAGAGGTCATGAATTACCGCATCTCCCGCATCTACGGCCCCGCTGGACTGGGGATCGAGAATGAGACCGCGGCGCAAAGAGCGATGGCCTCGGTGCCGAGATTTAGCGGGACTTGTTTTGCTGCTAGTGTTAGTATCATACTCGTTGCGTTTGTTTTGGCGGCGACGGGGAAGAAGAAACTGAGTACCGAGGTGGATGCGGGAGTGGTGTTTGCTGTAGCGGTTAGTTTGAGTTTTGCGATTGTTGGGACGGTGAGTCTTTATCGCAGTGGAGAGCATCTTAGAGGTTGGGTTTGGGCTATGGCAGGAGTGGTGCTTTGCATTGTTGCAGTGGGAAGCGGAGGGTTGGTGGCTTGGACTGCGGCATGATTCTTTAAAACCAGTCATGGGCTTGGCGCAGCGTCAGGATGGAGTTGTTGTGGCAGTCTTGCAGGTTGAGACCGAGAGGCAGCGGAAAGTACATACGGGCCGCAAGGCTATGATTGATGAGGAAAGCGAGTGTAAGGCAACAAGGGCCAAGGTTTGCTGCTTTCACAGGCATGTTAGTGCACAACGATACCCACAGATGCGAGCTTAGGTGTTTGGATAGGACGCTGGAGTAATGTGAGCTTCTATTGGATATTGTTCATAATTTGTCTGCTTCCTGCTCTCGATCGTCTGTCTTGACATATCAAGGAATAACATCCTCGGCGAAGCTGTGGTTTTGGCCTGGGAATGCCCTTCATCTTGCTCGGAAGCTGTTTAGTGCAACCTGGCATGCGATGCAGCTTGCCTTTCAGTCTCCCAGTAGCGCAAGCATTCGGCCCAGCCTTCTTCCAAGCGGCCGCTCGATGCATCGGTGATACCTTCTGGAAGGGCATGACACAGGCTCTGAGTGCCAATTGCATTCCTAGTCGGACGGATTGCGTTGATGGATTAAGCTCAAGGCGCCTCCAACTCCGCTTCCATCTCCCTCTCCCGCCTACTATCCTCCTCATCCTCCCTCTCCCTCTCCTTCGTCGCCTCGACAAGCGTCGCACCCTCCATTCCCACCTCCTCCACACCATCCTCACCTCCCTTCGCCGCCCCATCAGCCTTCTCCTTCGCAGCTCTCTTCTGCCCCTCCACTCTCTCTCTCACTAACCTCGCAATCGCGTTCTCCCTCCGCACCTCCAGCGGTTGCATCCGTCTCTCCAGCTCCCTTTTCAGATCCCAATTTGGCTTCTTGGGCTGCAACTTGAACAAGTCAAGTGGTGCTTCTGTCCCCGTGTCGCGCTCCAGTTTCTCCGCCGCTTGCGCCGCTTTGGCTTCTTCGCTGAGCAGGGAGGCGCGGGTCTCGAGTGTCGCGGTGTTGGAGGTCGGAGCGGTTTCGAAGCCGAGTTTGGGCCCGCGGGTCAGTGGGTCGTAGTTGCGCCCGCTTAGGTGGGTGGTGCTTGGTGGTGGAGGGGAGGTGCGTGGGGATTTGCTTGGGCGTGGAGAGGCATCGTCGTTTTGTAGAGCAGCTTCATCGAACGGAACTTCGTCCGACGGAGGCTCTTTTCGTTTAAGCGATTTAAGTTGGGCGAGGCGCGCTTTGCGGTCTGAAGAGGCGGCGGAGAGGGTGGTGGTTGACATGTTGGCGGTGGTTCAAGCGGAACACAAGTCTTGTATGCTTCCGCTCCCAGAACCAGTGTCGGGAGGATAGCACGACCGCAATCAGTAAGGTTGAGCTACTAATCAGTGTGTTGGACTTATATGGTCTTGATATCTAGAGTGAAGATACCTCTTGCGGACTTTGTCGGAGGTGAGCACGGGCCAGATGAAATTATTTCTATGCGAAGGACGACTTCACCCGGCTTCTGCATTGCTTAATTTGTGTCAGATCACATGTCTGAACATGTGACGGTTGTCTCTGGAAGCTACACGTATGACACGATGGCGTCGACAGATCCAATCCCTCATCGATGACCCTGCGCGACCTGTTCTACCCTGGCTAGCTCCGAGAGTGTTTCGACCTTGGCCCGAGTTCGCAGGGAGCAGGAAAGCCAGCACGCAGACAAAGTCAGGCGCGGATATCGGGCGAAGTGATTCAGATCAACATGTCGAGCCACGTCCATCTGCCCGCACGCGCCGCCAGGGAGACGCAAACAGAACCACGGGAGCCGGGGGTCAAGCTGGTACGACAAGAGGGATCAAGGATACGACACGAGCGATCAAGGACAAGACGAAGCTGTCCGTGACGACGTACACGTGGCCCAAGAAGAAGCATGAAGACTTTCAACAGGTTCCAAAGATCTTCAAGGTGTACGTGGACGGAAAAGCTGTCAGGCACCCAGATGAGAGAGTCCGGTCAACAGGCCCCGCCAATCCACGGGCTCGAAATCGCGCCGATGAATGGTACGAAGCCATCCTCGGGATATCTCAGCAGGACCCCAGCACACAAAACTCTTTGACTGGGTCAGATTTGCCAGGCTCAGAGCACTCCGAAGCACTAGGACATGCCTCAGAGCACAGGAGGAGAAGACGCTTTAAGAAGAACACTTTCATTCGGATCGATCATCCCGCATCGCGGAGACAGCGCGTGCATCTCACTTTGATCAAGAGCAGAAGGAGGAGCACTCATGCAGAAGCGGCCAGGAGACTCAAAGAGAGGAAGGCGGCGAGGCGCCGGAGTCGCTATCTGCGAGACGTGGCTGTGGGTGAACACACCTTGACCATTAGTCTGGGCCGAAGGTGGTTGAAACGGGACCATACTATACCAACAGGCCGGACGTTCGACTACCAGTACTTGTTTGGAGATTACTCGTCGAAGTGGTTGCAGTGGATGGCCAGACTGAAGAGGCCATACTTCACTGGGCCACACCTCCAACCTCTGCGAGAACCAGGCGAACTCGATCCTGCTGCGCCGAAATGGGCACAGAGCGTCATTTCTGGCGAAAGGAGAGCAAAGCATATCCAAGCCGATCTAAGCTCTCTTTCCGAGCGTCGTCACCGGGTGTGGGAGGAGGCTCTGCTTTGGATCCTCCAGAACTCTCCAGACGATACATCATTCTTTCTTCGCAAGTCACACGTGCGACCGTTGCCTCCACAGTACATGGTCGGACAAGCACTGGAATACCTCATTCTCCGAGCGACCAGCAGGGCTCATGATTCTGACCAGAAGATGAAGCTGGATATTGGGAAGAATATTGCGCATGTTTCAAGGCGGCCAGTGTACGATAAGCTACACATCGGTGGTGCGTACCTCGCCTGGCTCTTCAAGTCTTGCACTGGCTCAACTCTTGTGGAGATCTTGAAGAGTTTCGAGGTCGCCGGGTACGACATTCCACTCAATACCCGGTTACATGCGATTCAGAAGCTGGCCAGTAGCGATGACACTCTAGAGGCTGCCATCGATCAACTTGGTAAGATTGGCGAAACTCCCGCTTTCACACATGACCTTATCCGAAAAGCATGCTTCTTGATCTTACGCCGGGCGAAAGAGCGGACCGACGGGCACGAATTGTGCGTAAGAGCAATAACTCATCTGGTTAGCTCTGACATCAACCTAAATGTGCAGCTTTGTACCATGATCATGCTAAATTCGGTCCGAGCGGGAGACGCAAATTCGGCATTCCATGTCTACAGCATGCTTCTTGAGAACAAGATCGAGCCCGACAAATACCTCTTCGCCGCGCTCGTCAGAGCTTGCAAGCTGGTTCCAGATGATGGAAAGCGCCTTGCTTCTGTCATTGGAACAGCTTTACAGAAAGGCATACTGCTGACTTCGCCAATCGTTGCGAGCGAAGTTCTGGATGCACTTTATCAGCATCACAGGAAGGTCAATCCGCAAGACACATTCAAGCTTATTTTGGAATCTTATGGACAGCTGTTTGACACTGCACCATTGCGTGCTTTGGGGCTAGGACCAAGCGATTTCCCTACACAAGCCGAAAGGGTCCTGCCTGCTGAGGCACCGCCCTTGAGTATCGTTATTCAAGCGTGGCTCTCATATGGGCAGCCAAGCCTGCGCGCCGTAACACACCACTATCGTCTCTTTCATCGGCTTGCTTTGGCAGGTCAAGAGCCGTTCAATCAGCTTCTCCGGAGCGATCATATCAGCAACGCCTTTATCGCTTGGTTTGCCGCGCACAGGGCCGGACTCAAGTGGGTCTTCGAGGTCGTCAGCAACATGGAACACGACGCATGGGTGGAGAGTGGGCCAACAGAGACCGACTCGAGAGCAGTCAATGACGGCGAGTATCGTGTGCTATCTGACGCAATTATGGAATTAGAGGCAACATCAGCTTCGCCTCTACTGCCTACACCTTCGCGAGAACAATCACAAGTCCTTCACACAAGAAAACCGACCGGTCTCTCACCGCCAACCCGAACGACGTTGAGCATCCTTCACCACGTCCTCTGCCGACATTCAAGGCTTAACAATGATCACATTCGCCACGCGGAGCGCGTGCTCGAGCAGATGTTGAATAGCAATCACAAGCTGGATAGTCGGCACTGGCTTTCCATGATGTATGCATACAAGCGTGTACATGACTTTGATGCTGCTTTGTGGTGTGTGGACAAGATGGAAGAGAATGGTATCTGGCATGACAAGAAAGGAGCAAGCGTGCGAAGTCATTTAGAGCAGCTGAGCCGTGGCACATCCAAGAGAGGACCTATCTTTGGCACGGGAAGCAGAGACACTGCGAGCATGGATGCCGACGATTCGCATCATAGGTCGAGGAGTGAGCTTGCTGCCACAGGCTAGGCATATCAGGCAAGATATTGTACATAATGTAGTAGAGCACAGAATACGACTATGGATGTAACTATGAGACCCAAATTCGGAGCGCACGTGAGGTCGAAAGCCTGACGGGACAAAAGGAAGGAGCCGCACTTGGCACCTTTTTCCGCAACTTCAGGTGTTTGATTTCAATTTATTCACAACTCCCCCTCCTGTCCTATCGTGCGATCGCAAGCTGGAGCCCTTTCAGCTCATCTCCTAGACTGGACAGCGACCGCATCGCTCGACCTTCTGCGCTTGACTGCGCATCGAACGCAATCTGGCCTATCGCTGATTGAACAGTCACCGCCGGGAATTCAGGCATTTACGAAGTGTCACGAAGAGCAAGGCGCAACAGACGAGAGCAGATCATCATGCACCATGCCTGGCGCTTTCTTACAGCCATTTTCACTTCTCCTTGAGCGACCGGTCTCTTGACATATTCACTCTCTACAACAACTTGACTTTCTATTCGACTGGTACCGGTCAGCACACACTGTTTTTGCACGACATTCCCTTTTGGCCAACATCGAAAACATAACGACCGTCAGCAATAATGTCTACCGACGCTGCGAAACCGAAGCTCACATTCGCAAAGGTTTGACAAGAAGTCATTTGTCCGGTGGATTCTGCTGACATTGTCCAGGTTGCAGCGTCAGGAAATGTCAAACCGCCAGTAATCGCGCGTGGTAGCGCCATCCCACCACAAACAGCCCCTGCTCTGTCTGCGAATCCGCCGGAGGTATTGAAGAGCGACGAGCACAATAGGAATCTTGAGCCCGCTGAGCATGGATTGGATTCGGACAAGTTCACTCCGAGACAGTCTAAATCGACACTTGCTAGTAGCTTTACGGCAGCCGAAGCCGTCATACCAGCCGACGCTGCAGTCTCTGTTGGGGACAGGGCTGCCGGCGCTGCACCAGTGTCGGAGGAAAATGTGGAGAAGATCTCGTCCATGAGACCACCGCCATCGTCTATAAGCTTCGATGGCAAAAGCACAACTTCAGGCACCACTTTTCCTTTGGATGAGAAGGAATCGCTGCGACCTGATGACAGCGCAAGTGTTCAAGCCGGCGAGGAGGATGACGGACGTGGTTCAACTCAGCCATCATCTCGCATTGGGTCGGATTCTGGTGCCCGCGCTTTTAGTGAGCAACTGAGAGAAATCTCAATCATGGGTCCTGCTTCAAGACAGCCACCTGTCATGGCGCGTGTCAACTCCACCAGTGCACCAAATGCTGGTATTCTTTACGCCCCTTCGCCAATCGCTGTACCGAACACACTGAGTGGTGTCTCTGCGACCCTCAATCGCGATCCGAACAGCCTTAATTTTCCACCGGACGAGAAGCTGCTTGAGGCTCTCAGCAGCGTGCGAGACCGTGTCTGGGTACTAAAATTAGAACAGGATATCACAGACTTTGTCAAAGATCCTTCGTAAGCGATACACTATTGCCATGTCGAGCAGCATGGCAATCGACTGACATTTCGCCAGAGCACAAATGTTTGATCTTCCGCAATGTAATTCGTTCTACCGCATGCTTGCGCACAAGATGGCAGACTATTACCTCTTGGGTCATACCATGGACTCGTCTCTTGCTACTGTTAGATTATGGAAGACCCCGAATTGTCGAATGTAAGTCTCCTTTCGTCTTCATGTCCGTAAGCACTGACATACATAGCCCGCCACGTCTGTCAGATATTACCAACCCGTCAACAGCTGCTAGTACTCCGCCCCCACCAATGCCGCAGATGAAGATTTTGCGTCGAAACGAGAGCGGAACGCGACCTAGCTCACGGGATGGCATGGCCGAAGGAGACAGCGGATCAGATGTAGGTAAGAGCAAATTCCCCGCGACTCGAGAGGAACGTGAGGCCCGTTACGAGGCTGCCCGCTTGAGAATCCTGGGCTCTGCTAAACCAGGAGAGGATGGGTTGGCACCAGTCCTGCCTAAGGACAAGGACGAATCTGCATCCAACTCGGTCGTCGGCAAGAAAAAGAATCGAAAGCAGCGGACCGACAGCGAGGATGGCTTCGAAGGGAGAGCTGCGTTCAGCATGTACGCCCCTGGAAGCGTCGCGCAAATTCCAAAAGGGCAAGGAGACCAGCAGCCCGAGAATATTTCTATGCAATCCGGTCAACAGCCACAGTACCCTGGGTCGCCAATGTACGCAAATGGCTTCGGACCTCATGCGGATTCGAATCAGACCCAACAACCGTGGGGTGCTGCCCAACAATATTATCCCGAGCCGCCTCAAGCACAGCAAGCATGGTCCCAGGATCAATACGGTGGTTACTACTTGGCAAATCACATGCAGGGCATGTCAATGCAGCAGCCTAACATGATGCATGGGTATCCGAGCCCGATGGGACAAGCTATTGCACCGCAATTTGGCTCGCCGAGTCAGATGCAGGCCTACCCTGTGTATCCTGCAATGCCTCAAAACTACGCAGAGCCATATTCTGGGCCATTCCCACCACAGCAGTATCAGAGTAGCCAGCCGTATCAAGTTGGTCAACCCTACGCTTACGGAATGTTGCCGGCCCACGGCAACGGTGCTGGCAAGCGCCAGAATCCTCATCATCCACTGCCTGGGAGTTTCAATCGACAGTACTTCAATCCACAAAGCCAAGCTTTCGTGCCGACACAGTCTACTTCTCCTTACCGGCCGCCGTTCGTAGCCCCATACTCTCCAGCCATGTCTCATGCAAGCGCTACACATTCCACTCCTCAGCACTTGCAACGCCAGCACTCATCCCAGTCTAATCTGAACGGCACACCACAGCACCACACGTTGATCCAGCCGAATCCACAGACTCTTACTCACCCACTGCCTCAGCCGGTCTATACCTTGAACGGACCACAGCCGAGCGCAAGTCAGAACGGCAACAAGGATAAAGCGTCATCTTCGCCGCAGCACAATGGACTACCTAGGGAAAGCAGCATTGCCAAGTTTGCAGCACCGTCGCTACCCGCAAAGCCGCCTCCACCCATCAGCGAGTCGATGCGCTTCCATCAGCCACATCTGGGTCACGCTTCGATGGACGTGCCTGGGATGAATGGCAGGAAAGCGAGCCCAAGGGCTGCTTAGGATCGACCTCTGGCTGTACGATACCCTACAAGACCGCAAAGTGGCGAGGTAGGGAGATATATGAGCAGGCAATTGAGCATAGTAAGGCGTCAAGGCACCAAAACCGGGATCATGATGGTCTATCAGAGCATAGAGAGGGATCTGCAAGGAAAGTCATTTGGCGCCGGGATGGATCGAATCAAGATTGTATGTTAGATACCCTCTGGCGATGGTTTAGGGAAGGGGATTCTTCAATTTTGGTGCTTTCATCCTGGGTATCCTATTTCGTGATTGACGCTGCCATTTGTGTCGTCCGCTGTGACACGCTCTTAGCAGCTCTGTCCGCGTCGCATTTATATAGGTACGGCTCCATCTGATTAAGCCGACTGGCGCGTACGGGCAGAATTAATCATAGTTCCCTTCCTCGAATTTCTCGGCGTCGAAGAAGCCGGATTCTACGGTGCAACCATTCCCGAGGAAGTCCTTGCCATGGCTAGCTTGGATGACCTGATCCAGTCAGCACATTTGTCAGTTCTCAAAGGTCCCTCTAGGACATGGGAGTGGAAATGGTACATACCCGATAAGCACTCAACGCACTCGTGAACTTGACAAACACCCTCGTCCCCTCGTTCCCTTCTCCATCGCGCAGAAACAATCTCTCCACGACCCCGAACTCCCCCATCTTCTCGCCCATACTCTGCATCAGATCCCCCTCTTCCATCTCCCGCTTGACGTCCACACCAGCCAACATTCCCCGAAACACAGCCACAGTCGACCACGCAGCGCTCTCCTCATCCGCGGCGCCGGTCTTCTGCCGCTTCCCACCCACGATGCGCGCGACGCCGCCTGTGGGACCGATGAAGCCGCCTCCTTCGGCGTCGGGTCGCTTTTTCCGCTTCTCGGGCTGGTGGCGCAGGATGGTGGTGATGCCGTCGCCCGAGGCGCCGAGACCTTGACCTTCTTGCCAGCCGTATTTTTGGAGAAGACGTTTGGCGAAGCCTTTTTGGCCGGGGCGGGAGGAACGGGGTTCGTCGTCTCCCTCGTCTTGGCCGTCTTCGGGTTGAGGTGCAGGGGAGGGCTCGTAGTCGGCACGTGAAAATGAGGGCGTGGGCTCGGGGGGAGTGGAGAGCTGGGGTGGGGCAGAGTACATGACTGGTGCGGCGGAGAGTGTGGCTGTTGTGCTTGGTGGAGGTCGTGGTGGTGGAGTTGGCAACGTGCCAGGTGCAGGTGCACTCTGAGGTAGAGGCATGCTGGGTCCTGCTGGTTCCGATGGTTGAACGTATGATGGAGGTGGAGGTGGAGGCGGAGGTAGAGCGGTCTCCTGGTGCATCGAGGTTGAAACGACGTTTGGCTGGGCAGGCGGGGCCGGCACTGGCGGGCTTGCGGATGCTTGTGCCATACCGCTCAATCGCAGGCGCCGCATATATGCATCCTCACCAGAAGCATCGTCGGGCACGTCGGCTGCGGGAGTCGGAGGGACATACCGTTCTGGCTCTCTTGGAGGTGACGGCGGCGAAAGAGCATCATCGTTGTCGTTCGCTGGGAAGTTTTCGTCATACGATGGAGGTGGCGCAAACATACTTGGTGGAGGTGCAAATGCTTCTGTACAGATGTTAATATCATTTTCGCTTCAGTAGTGTGCGAGTTCATACGTCTTGGTCTCCTCGAGTAGCCTTCGTCTTCGTCACTGGAGTCATCGCGGACCGGCTTGTCTTTGAGTCGATGGGCATGCAGCCGCATCTTCCAATCATGGATGGCTTGTGATTGCTCATCGCTCCCCTTATATAAATCCAGCCGAGTGGGCTTCGCTGGATCGTAAATGGCATCCCAGTCTACCCAATTTGAATCGCCAGCTCCGTGCTTCTTTTTCTTCTTCTTTCCTCCGCGTACTCTGTTCGCTCTTCGCGCTTCTTCCATGCGACGATTGTACTCGGCCGCGAACGGATCTCCTTCATCGTCGTCGTCCTTGGTGATGAATTGGTCCAATGTGACCTTTGGCGTGCCATCCGATCCTGTTTGAGGGCTTGGCCTCTTCTCAACTTCCACACTCTCGGGTGATTTGGCGTTGGGAAAGCCAGACGCAGCCGATGGTCGGAGCTTCTGCTTCTGATTGACTGCTGGTCGCGCCACAGGCTGGAAACGTAAAGAGGCTAATGGTGAAGAAGTTCAAGTGAGTTTTGCCATTCTCATGAGCGAATCGTCGGGTTCTTAGCTACCGTCATGCTTCTTTTTCTCTTCCTGTGGCTCCTCCTTCTTCTTGAATTCGTACTTCACCGGCTCGCTCGATATGGTGGCCGCCTCCTTGACCTTAGGGTCGAGCAGATTGGCGTAGAGTGACGGCATCGCGACAGGTCGCTTCGTACCGAGATATCTGCGACGCCGATGGTGACAACCCTGACATGCAGCCAAGCAGTGAGGAGAAGGTGTCGATGTGTACGCGTTCACATGTCTTTGCGAAAAGATTCGGAGCTCGAGCTTCTAAGACCAGGGTTGTCAAAGTGTGGAGTTCTGCCTCGGCCTTGGCACCGTCGAGGCCGTTTGTAGATCAACCTCGATTACCCTTCCAGCCGGATGATGCAATTGGTTGTTATCTCAGCCTAAGGAAAAAGTCTCGATGTACCATTTTTATTTGATTCACTACACCAGCTTCTCTATCCTGGCCGAGTAATTATCGTTTGTACCTGCTTTCGTTCATCTTGCAGCTTCCATTCTTCTTATAGATCGTTATAGACTTGGTTTGGGTCTCAATAGAAATAGAGCCTCGCCGCACCTTCTGAGACTTATTGTTGACCCGATATCGCCCGCCCTCTTATCAACAAATATCTAGCAACATGGCAACACTAGCAATATCTTTTCCACAGAACTCGAACGCGACAGCAGTCGTGATACCAGGCAAGAACTCGCGAGAGATTTCGTTCTCTCAGCTAAATGCAGATATCGTAAAGTTCCAGAAGAAACTCGCGGCTTTGGGAATAGGCCCGGAAGCAGCTGTATCCATTGCTGTCCCCAATTCATATCCTTTCATAGTTGCCTTCCTAGCAGCAGCATGGCAGCGGGCCATTGCAGCACCTCTCAACCCTGCCTACAAGCAGTCTGAATTCGAATTCTATATTGACGACCTCAAATCACACCTGGTCCTTATCCCCCAGGGGCAGGCTGATGGTCCTGCTGTCAAGGCTGCTACCAAGTATAATGCTGCCGTGGCTGAGTGCTACTGGGATGGACAGGAAGTCGTTCTCAATGTCAAAGACCTAGGCAAGTTACAAGGTCAAGGCAACAAGCCAATCGAGACAGCACAGCCAGATGACACTGCCCTTGTCCTCCACACCAGTGGTACCACTGGACGACCAAAGGTTTGTCCTCCCACCATTCCCACGAACCTTCTGACCACATTAAGGCTGTACCTCTCTCCCACCGTAATCTTACTACCACCATGTCCAACATCAAACAAACGTATCTCCTTACTCCCTCTGACCGGACTATGTTGGTCATGCCCCTCTTCCACGTTCACGGGCTCCTCGCTGGCTTTCTCGCTCCCCTCCACTCGGGAGGCTCTGTCATTGTTCCTCCCAGATTCTCCGCCACCGATTTTTGGCACGACTTCCTCCTTCATAAAGCAAACTGGTACACCGCCGTCCCCACCATTCACCAGATCCTACTCAAGTCGCCTTTGCCCCAACCAATGCCACCCATTCGCTTCATCCGCTCCTGCTCCTCCCCTCTCGCCCCAAAGACCCTCCAAGACCTCGAACAAACCTTCTCCACCCCCGTCCTCGAAGCCTACGCCATGACCGAAGCCGCCCACCAAATGACCTCTAACCCTCTGCCCTCGCGCGGGACACACAAGCCCGGCTCCGTCGGCCTAGGACAGGGCGTAGACGTGCGCATCCTCGATGCCGCAGGGAAGGAAGTCGCGCAAGGCAAAGAAGGCGAGATCTGCATCCGCGGCGCCAACGTCACGAAGGGGTACATCAACAACCCGTCCGCCAACGCGTCGTCGTTCACTGCGGAAGGATTCTTCAGCACCGGCGACCAGGGACGCAAGGACGAGGACGGCTACGTCTACATCACTGGTCGCATCAAGGAGCTGATCAACAAGGGCGGAGAGAAAATCAGCCCAATCGAGCTGGATAATGTGCTCAGCCAGCATCCTGCTGTGGCTGAGGCTGTGAGCTTCGCGATCGAAGACGAGATGTATGGGCAGGATGTTGGCGTAGCGATTGTCTTGCGGGAGGGAAAGAAGCTGGAGCAGGAGGAGTTGAGGAAGTGGATGGGGGAGAGGGTGGCAAAGTTCAAGGTGCCGAAGAGGGTATGGGTCACCAAGGTCATGCCGAAGACGGCGACGGGGAAGGTGCAGAGACGGATGGTGGCCGAGGCGATGATGAAGAACGAGGGTAAGGCGAAGTTGTAGAGTAGAAATAGGAGAGCACAAATATGATGAATGTTTCTTACAAAAATCATGCCGAAGGAGACGAGTGAAAAGAACACACCTCATACGATGATCCATTATGAAGACTGTAATTTGAATGACATGTTACGTTCTGGTAGCCTACATACTGGCACTACAATCCTGGTTGGTTGGTCTGTCCTTCAAGCAGAATCAGATCTTCGACGTATGTCTGTCAAGTATCAGTCCAAACGTCCAAAATGTGCGCGAATGTAAAATGCGGAGCATGTCATCGGATCGAGCTTACCGCTATGCATGTGCATCGCCTGTCTGCCATCCGGAGACTTACGCAGGGATATGCTCGTGGAACCAGTTGAGCAGCAATTGGTAGCCGCGCTCGTACTCCTTCTTAACCTTAGGATCCTTCAGATCACCCCTAGATTATGTCAGTGTATTCCCGATTCCAATCTCAATGTCGACCTACCTGGCAGCCATGAATCCGTGTTCCTGGTCAGGGAACCACTCGACATGATTCTTGACCTTGACACCCTGCTGCCACTTCTCGACATCGTCCTTCTCCTCGCCCTTGGAAGGCAACATGATGTATGGGATGGTCACGCCAGGAGCGTCGTTGGCGTCGACCATGGCCGGGTGTACGGCAGCGGCGGCCTTGAAGTGGGTGTCCTTTTGCGATGCGAGGTTGACGATCTTGCCACCCCAGCAGAAACCGACAATGGCCCACTGCGTGATGCTCGAGTTCTTGCTCTGGATGTCCTTGAGGAGCTTGGGAATGCGCTCGAGTGTCTTGGGAGGTGCGGCAGTGGTCTGGAAGAAGTTGCCGACGAACTTCTGCTTCTCCTCCTGTCATAGTGTCAGCGTATGAGTCGTCGGAAACAGAAAGAATACCCACGGTGTCTGGTGGGTAGTAGTCGACTGGCACGGGCTTGCCCTCGAAGAAATCTGCAGCTGTTAGAGGAAGTCAAAATCAGCGGGGATCATGGACCGACCTGGCATGAAAACCTGGTACTGGCGTTCCTTGTCGCCAGTCGCAAGGATATCTGCACCCTGAATCGTCTGAGGGAAGTAGCCAAAGATGTCGTAGACGACGAGAATGCCAGTCTTCGCACCACTGGCGCCAGTAGCGTAGGTCTTCAATCCATCGAAGGTGGTATATTGACCCTTTTCTTTGTAGCCATCAGCTACGACTGGGGGAACGGTACAGCAAGCGTGCGATTGAGCCATGTTCTTGGTTGTAGTCGAGGTGGTGCTAAATGCAGTGGTTCGTGTCCGTGTTTTTGGAGGGGTAGTTGCAAGCTTAGTTAACAGCTTTGGTATGGAAGCAGTCGGGCGAGCAATTGGGATGTGGGCAGGGAAAAAGGCTCGGCGAGAAATCGTTGATGTGATCAGGGCACGCATAATGGCTTACATTAGCATCTCACCGCAGCTAGAACGTCGACCATTGAAAGGCAATTCATACGGACATCTTCTCCTCTACGGTGGTGATGAGAACAATTGATGTGGGGTAGCTGATGTCATGCAGAAAAAGCTCCGGTCTGCTAGATGAGGGGCAGATGGACCTCCGCGGCTCCCTGACAAATTACTCACTCCTTGCAACTCCACTAAAAGGACAGACTCGGACCAAACGATCAGGCACGAATAGTAGGTTGACACGTAATCGTTGTCCGAGAGGTCTCATAGAAATTAGTCTCTGTCGTTGTTGATCATTCACCAAGGTTTGCCGAGACCTGTTTCTACGGGCATCAAAGGAATCAGCTCTGAAGCAATGCCGCTACCCGAAACGCCATGCTACAGCAATCAGACCGTCTCGATGTATCGTTTCACTTCCCTACAAAGACGTCAGTAAAGCTATGTCGTCTGATAGTGTACTCCAATGTACGTACCAATCAGTCACTGCTTCGTCCCATAATCGTACTTCG
The DNA here is from genome assembly GCA_029448695.1 of Elsinoe perseae. Classification (NCBI taxonomy): domain Eukaryota; kingdom Fungi; phylum Ascomycota; class Dothideomycetes; order Myriangiales; family Elsinoaceae; genus Elsinoe; species Elsinoe perseae. Next base: position 302,318 of record JARDAA010000130.1, read on the forward strand.
TGCTCTCTTGTCCCAGCAAAGTGATCGACAAACTCATCACCAAAGACCTCTCTGGCAACGCTTTCCTTCCTAGCAAATCGCGCAGTAGCCTCCTTCAAGCTCTTTGCTAATCGCTCGCCTTTGTCGGAGGAGCCGCCGACGTCCTCACCTTTGCCCAGCGGAGGTAACTTAATCTCAAGCTTCTTCTCGACACCTCGCCAACCAAGTCCGAGGATGGTAGCTAGGACCAGGAAAGGATTGGCGTCAGCCCCGGCTACTCTGATTTCGAACCTCGTCGCTTTGGGTGAAGCCGTTGGAGGGGCGATAAGTCGTATACTAGCTGCTCGATGCTCCAATCCCCAGCTTACCGTCACTGGAGCCCAGAAGTTCTCAACCAGACGCTTGTAGCTATTCACTGTAGGAGCTACTATCGGCATGACGTCCGGCAGACCCTCCAGCAGACCAGCAAGAAAGTGTCGACCCGTGTCCGATAGATGTTTCAGATCTGGATAAGGGGCAGAGTCGTCAGGCGATTCTCGCGCAAAGAGATTCTTTCCATCCTTGCTGACCAAAGATACATGCATGTGTCCAGAGTTGCCTGGTAGACCAGCTCGTGGCTTCGCCATGAAACATGGTGTGATTCCATATTTGCTACCTAACGACTTGACGACAAGCTTGAAAAGCGCAGCCTTGTCTGCCATTGCTCTTATCTCTCCATATTCCAAAGCAGCCTCGAAGACACCCGGTCCCGACTCGGTATGCCAGCCCTCGATGTCGCAGCCAAACTTCTGACAGGCATCAAATATGCCGTAGTAATAGTCTTGGTTGTGTATCGGTCTTGTCAAGCTGTATCCAAACATGCCCTCGGTCAAAGACGGGAGCGTGTGTGCTGGGTTGTCTTTGAGGTAGGCTGCTGTCGACGAAGAGTTTCTCTCTGAGATGGGCAGATCCGAGTTTCCGGGTGCTCGAAATTGGTAGAATTCGTACTCGGCTGTAATTTATCAGTAAGACGAGGAGACGTACAGCTACCGACATACCTCCAGCTAGCGCTGATACGCCGGCCTCGTCCAGCTTCGCTGCAGCCCTTCCCAGTACGCTCCTTGGACACGCACTCAGGCTGCCACCATCTGGATCATCGAAACTGACCAAGAAAAAAGGAACATTGTCTTCCCACGGTATGCGCCGGTAGCTACTAAAGTCGATTCGTGCTATGATATCCCTGTAACCGTTCCCGGCATTCGAGATCTTGAGCTCACGGAAATAGGTCTGGTCGTGCATGTCCCAGCCAAAAATGACTGAGCAGAAGCCAAATCCATCTTGTGCGACCGATAAGAACTTCTTCTTGGACATGAGCTTCCCACGGAGGACGCCATCAACATCGCAGCCAGCAACTTTGACGCTCGTATCTCGCGCGAGGAGGTCGGCCAGATCCTTTACCTCCAGCGTCTTTGGGTCGTCTGTGATAGTCATTGCGCCTGTTCAGTGCCCTCGTCTTACGTCAAGTGCAAGTGACGTTGAATCTGGAATGTGTAAGGACGAACGGATCAGGCGGGACAAGAGATAACAAACAGGAAGCATGCGATCAGCCTGGCCTGCAAATCCTGGGGAAAGCTCTCTGCGAAACGCGAGTCAAGCTCATAGATCGACGTCACCTGCAGCTTCGGCAGGATCCGAGCCCAAAAAATAGCAACAGCGGCGCTCTCAACTACAACAAGCCGTGTTTGACCACAGAGGAATTTATGCATAAGAAAACCTAATCATCAGAAGCTGGAGATAATTAGAATAAATTTCCAGGTCAATCGTCAAGAAGTGCAGCTGAAGTGCTTGAGCTATCTTGAGCAATTGCATGACAAGGCCGTTATCGGAAGGCTGCATTCAGCAATCATATCCGGCGGAAATACGATCAGAATCATCATTCCACCAAGTCGCATAGCCTTGACAAGCCTCACTGACTTCTCATATCTTTGTCCTCTTGCGCTGAAGCATACATCTATCGCGAATATCCACGACTTGTACTACATTGTTCAACATGGCTTCAGGTGGACGTCTTGCTGGCAAAAATGCTATCGTTACAGGTGCTGCTGGGTAAGTGCTTCATCTTCTTGCCACATCGGAGTCAAGTCCGGGAACGATGCCGCCTATTACACCAGACGCTGCCATCATAAGGAAAATCGGAGGGTCGTCGGCTTATCAGCTCAATATCATTGAAGTTGCATATGACTGATCAATGTCAGGGGTATCGGACTGGAGACATGTATCCTGTTCGCTCGTGAAGGAGCCAATGTCCTGATGGCAGATATTTCTGGACCAGCCCTTGACAAAGGTCTCGCCAAGGTGAAGGAGGTCGTACCCAACGCGAGAGGCAAGGTTGAAGTCAAGACTTGCGATGTGAGCAAGGAGTCTGATGTTGCTGCCATGGTCGAGCATGTGGACTCCTGGGATGGTGTTGATGTCATCTTCAATAATGCTGGAATCATGCATGCTGATGATGCCGGTCAGTCTACAGTATCGAATGTGACGAGTTCAATGCTAACTCAACAGACGCTATTGATACGCCCGAGAAGATTTGGGACCTGACACAGAACATCAACGTCAAGGGCGTGTGGTTCGGCAGCAAGCACGCCGTACTGTCCCTCCGCAAGCACAAGAAGACGAAAGGGTCTATCATCAACACAGCCTCGGTGGTCGCTCTCGTAGGAGCAGCTACACCACAGCTTGCATATACAGCAAGCAAGGGTGCCGTACTTGCCATGACCAGAGAGCTAGCCATCGTTCACGCCAGGGAAGGCTTCAGGTTCAACTCGCTATGCCCAGCACCACTCAAGTAAGCATATTCATGGTGGTCTTTACTGCTCCAGACTAACGTCTCCAGCACACCTCTTCTCCAAGACTGGCTCGGTGACGACAAGGCGAAGCGTCAACGCAGAGAGATTCACTTCCCTACTGGCCGCTTTGGTGAGGCCATTGAGCAAGCACAAGCAGTCCTCTTCCTTGCTAGCGACGAGGCTAGCTTCGTTAATGGTGCAGACTTCGTAGTCGATGGTGGTATGACCAAGGCATATGTCACCCCTGAAGGTCCACCGACCGCTCCCCCCCAGAATATGGCAAGGTAAACCACGGAGCAAGCAAATGACTAAGAAGTATCTCAAAGGACAGATTGACGGCCGGCGTTCATATAGATCGGCTCGTAGAAGGGCGGCAATTTACATGATTATAACCATCTACTCTCGATCCCTATGCTTCCTAGTCATCCACGCATATTACACTCAAGATTTGATCTTACCCTCCACCTTCTGCACCACCTTCTCAAGACTCTTCTCCTCCTCCTTTGCCGCGTCCTTGATCTCATCTCCAACCGACTCCTTGTCCAAACTCTGCCTGTAAAGCAACACCCTCGACACCTGCGTCGCGCCCACGCAGAACAGCAAGAAATTGACCGAAGCGAGGAACAAATTCTGCGGCTTGATAATGAAACACCATCGCGTCCAGATGGCGCCTGTCGCCATCAGCGCCGCGTTCTGCGAGATGGAGAGGGAGCTAGCGGGACGCAAGAAGTCGGCCGCGCCTGCGAGGACGACACCCCACTGGTTTTGTGTCAGCAATTGATAGGACAGTTTCTGTACCTATATTATCCTCATCTCGTACGTCTGAGAAGCTCCATGGGAGATGCCAGAGCTCCTCACGTGTTCGGACTCCCAATATCTCTACTAAACAAAGACTCACCTTCATGATGGGCGCCCAGAAGTGCACTGTCTTGGGTCCGATCGGGCTGTTCCAGAACTGCTGAAACTTGCTCTGTGTCGGCGCCGCGGCGTCGCTATAGTACCGGGTCGTCCTGGCGGCAAAGGGTTGCCGGCGCAGGGTCGAGGTGGTGGCATTCTGCCGGATGGTGTTGAAGGCGCGGAGGCCAAGACGTTGTGACATTGTTGCTGTATTTGCGATCTACGATGAGCAACTGTCTAGCGAGGAAGGCTGTGAGAGCAGAGGAGAGTGCGACGGTGCGATTGGAGCTGGTCGAAGGGTAAGCCAGGTGAGAGGTTGAGTGCGGAGAAGAAGCTAAGTCCGGCGATCGGTGGTGCCAAGACGTGACTTCGGATATGCAGCTGCACAAATTCACCCTGTCGTTGTTGCACACTCTATCATAGTAGAACGACCGGAAAGTCACCATGTCATCCGGAAAGTACGCCTTCGCGAAGGCACTCAAGGAGCTGCGATTCCATCATTGCCAGACGTCGCAACAGAGCCAAGCAGTCAGGTAGGTCGCAGGCACTATGGGAAGATTTGAAAGGGCTGTACTGATCCGTAGCTAGGTCGTTCTTGGTTCGAGCATACCCTACAATGAAGAAGCACAATCCATCAACACCAATATTGATTCGGGAAGCACAAGGCATTGAGCCCAAGGTGTGGGCGCGATATGGTAGAAATTCTTCAAATCAGCATAACGACCGGGTCTAACAATACGATAGAATTTGGCAAGGAGAAAGTAGAAAGCTTAGCAGGACTGGACGACAAGGCGATTGAGAGCAAAGTCACAGAATTGGCAACTTCGCCGAGCTAGACGGAACGAGTAGAGGACAAACATGTAAAAGAGGCCATAAGACTCGCTATGTACAGATACCCAATAAGCAATGCATAAGCGCGAGAATGATACGATATGCCGTCGATCTACTGGACAGACTGAACTTCGCCAAAGCGATACTGCGCCCAGCTCATGCTGCCCTGTGGCAATGTCCAAAACTGCTTGCCAGCATCCTTCCCGGCAGCTCCGGCAGCGATATGAATCGGTAAGAGATGCTCGAAAGAAGGATGTGCGCGTCTTGCGTCTGGTCTCTTCATCAGTTCTGCGAGAGCTGCCTGCCTATCTTCGGGCTGTGCACACGTCAGGACTCGACATCACTTCTTTCTTAGGATGACAATACGTACCTTCTGCTCAGCAGCTTCTTTCATTGCACTGTCAAAGCTGACGGTGTATGGCATTGGAGTGGGTCGGCTCATGGCAGCGTACATATCTCGCAAGTTGTGCACGGCCATGCCGCTGGCGATGATCTGGACCCCTTCATCCCTCAGACTCTCAACTGCCTGACCAAGTCTGTAGTGCTGGTCTGGATCATCACTGTCAAAAAGGCTAGCTTGCACAATCGGTACTTTCAGTGGATTGGTTTCTGGGTTGAACGCCACAGTGAACGGCGCGAAGACACCATGATCAAGACCGCGCTTCACGCCTTCAGCTCGGATGCCGGCGCTGCGCAGACGTTGCAGCACTGTCTCAGCTAATGCCTTGTTACCCACGTTGGGATACTGGTGCTTGTAGTAGTGGTCAGGAAAACCGTAGTAGCTGTACAGTGATTAGCATCCCATGTTTCATTCGAGGCAAGCATGATGTACTCGTAGATCAAAGGATTCATCTCAGCGGTGTTGACCTCGACCGTGTTCGGCTCTGCCTGCCAGTGGGCCGAGAAAACCACAATGGCCTTTGGCTTGACCTTTTGAGTGATCTCAAGGCCGATCTCCTGAAGCTTTACATACGCCGGATGCTTCGTGTCGTACATGATGTTCGGTCCACCATGGCTCAAGAAGTAGACAGGTGTACGTGCCATTGTTGATTGTAGAGTGCTATTTGTGGTGGCTACAGCTTGTGTACTGGTGCCACTCGCGGTCTTCGCTCGGAACTTCGTGCCTGTGCGGAACGAAGGGGAGATGATGGCAAGTATGATCGCGACGCCGGTGAAAATGAAAGCTATGTAGAAGTATCGAGAATGCAGCATGAAGGAAACATGTGAAAGAGAAGTGACCTTGTTCGACGAACCTACATGGAAAGTGCTGATGGCATCCACAACACTGCTCGACCAGCTTTGTCATCGGAGACGTTTCTCGGCTTTGAAGATGAAGTCTGGGTTGGGGATTCTGCGGCATCGTTCCGCAACTCGAAGAAGGCGAGTCAAGACGTGGGATACAGGAGCCGCATGCAAGTCATGTCGGTAGTACCCGAGCCGCCATGGACATTGTAGAAAACGTGCCGATTTGATTGGCTATCATAGCAAGAGTGCTTAGGAGACTGTGAGAAGAGGTCGCATTGCACCTGGATCTGCGAAGAAATTGATTACTTGCAGCGTGGGAGATTCTTCTGTGCAGACGCGTGAGCTCATAGCGGGGCATATCGACAGCCCGTGACTGCGTTTCTGGACTCGACAATCCTTGAAACTCGACAACGTCGTCGCGAAATACATACGACATACATGACTGCGCATTTCGCGAAGAGCTGCCATTGACCAAATCTCTTCTAATGCGCCGCGGACAATAGACCATGGACGACCCTGACCCTGTGCGCTCAACAGATTGTTGCTGTTGATTCATCCGAGGCCGAAGCCCCTCTTCGCAGCATTGAAACACGCAAACGCCCGCAATCCGGCATACTATCTCGCATAGTAGCAAGATATGTAAGTCAAAGCTTCTATTCAACCCTGCCAACGGTATTCACAAGTTGTATGCCGGCAACATCTAATCATTTCGATAAGGAAGTTCGGCAAGCACATTCAGAAGCGCCAACTGGACATTCCAGAATATGCGGCAAGCTTTGTGGACTACAAGGCGCTCAAAAAGGTCACTGAGCTATCTTATAACTTTGCGTGGTAACACTGACACTTGGTCAGCTCATCAAGAAACTCAGCGCCACTCCTATCATCCACGCTCAAGCTCCTGGACTTAGCCTCGACGAACCTCTAGACTCAAAGGCATCGCTACAGGCGAACAAGGCGACCTTCTTCTTTCGACTAGTAAGAGCCTATTCCGAGTTTCGCCGTGCGGTTTGACTGATATTTGCAGGAACGAGAACTTGAGAAGGTTAACACCTTCTACCTCCAGAAGGAAGCAGAGGTGCGCAGATTCTTAAGCCCTTCCTTGTATTCGCTGATCCGTTGAAGCTCAAATTGCGCCTGCGAACACTGCTAGACAGGAAGCGAGCATTGCAGCAGAGAGCGCCGTCCGCTTCCAAGCTCTCCTCGGTATACAGGACGCTCGACGAAGGATTCCGACTCTTCAACAGTGATCTGGACAAACTTCAGGTATGCTCGTCATACTTCCTCATGCTCTCAGCGAGCTGTATTAACCATAGCTAGCAATTTGTAGAGGTCAACCAGACTGCATTCTCCAAGATCCTGAAGAAGGTGATATCCCTCCTCTGCTCCGTGTAGTGGAACATCTGCTGACTCTAAATAGTGGGACAAGACATCAAAGGTAAAATGACTTCCGCGATGCAAGAAATTGTGCTCATACTGCTGCTAGTCTCGAACGAAGGAGCTCTATCTGTCAAGAGCCGTGGAAGTGCAGCCATGCTTCAACAGAGACGTCATAAGCGATCTCTCAGACCAAGCTACGACGAGTCTGTTGGAGCTGGCAGCATGGGCAGAAGGAGAAAACCTCGAATTCCGCAGCACGAGTGCTGAGCAAACGCCACAAATCAGACCTGGCGACCAAGATGAAAGCGACGTTGACGGTCAGATCCAAACAGCTTTTATCGCGAACAATGTCACGCTTGTGATTGACTGGATCAACAGAATATCAGCAAGCGAACATGGACGAGTGCGCGTCAGTCGCCTGTTTCTGAATACAATCAATCAAGCACCTATTCCTGCTCAGCAGGCTCTCATCAATACGGGATCGGTCAACGTTAACTTTGCTGACGACATCAACGAAAGGACATGCCTGCACGAGCTCGGCATCTCTGGTCGCTTGGACTCTCTGACGCTAGTGTTACAGCACGGTGCCGATGTACGGAATATCGACGTCTATGGCAGAATCCCACTACACTACGCGTGCATGCGCGGACATGTGGCAACCATAGAGGCACTCATCGCAGCAGATCAATCACAACAGGCTACTCAAAATCCAATTACAACGCAGCAAAACGGTTCTGGTACTTCCGTGAACACGGTCGACTACCTGGATTTGGACAACTTTACCCCTGTCATTCATGGCATTGTCCACTCGCATTTTGAAGTCGTCAGAGCACTACTCTCGCTAGGTGCGCGGATAGACCCCACAAGCGAAACTGATCACATACCACTCAACCTCGCATGCCAACATGGCTCAGCATCAGTCGTTGATCTACTCCTGCAATCAAATCCAAAGATCTTGCCTGATGCGGAGGGTCTGTATCCACAGCATTTGGTACCTCGATCTGGAAGGAGTCCGAAGATACTGTTGATGCTGAAGAACTATGGCGCAGACTTGGATCAGCCGGATAAACTGTATCAGTGGACGCCATTGTTCCACGCTGCAAGCGAGGGGCACCTTTCATGTGTACAGACTCTCCTCCAATCTGGTGCCAACGCCGATGCGCTGGACGAGAAGGGACTTCCAGCAATGTACTACGCGGCTTGGGAAGGGCATTTGGACTGTTTGAGGTTACTCGAACAGGCTACTCAGAACAAACCGTTGTCACGGACATCACCTGCAATTGCGGCTATACAACCACCAAGCATTGCCGCGGCCACGCCGATATCAGCAAGAGGAGAGCCAGAATCAATACCAGACCTCTCGCTGCCTCCGCCAATCATTCCTCTTCGCAGATATGGTCACAACTTCCTCGATACGACAAAGACATATATTGTGATCAGCTTCGAAACCCAAGGATCCGATGCCATTGAATTTTATGGCGACAACAAATATCCAGCGGCGAGACTCACGATCTCGTCCAAATCTTCCGATCTCATTCCACGTAATATCGCACTTCCCATTCAGGACGAATTCAAGAATATCTCATTCCAGATGGAGAACCTGGAGACATTCTCAATAGACTTTGACATTTACCCTACGTTCGGCAGCAGGGTGATTGCTCGCGCAGCAGCTTCATCAAGGGTTTTTACAAGCAGAAGCAGCAGCTCAGGTAGCTGGCATCTAGAGCTATTTGATCCTCGTCTACACGCCATTGGACGAATGACGTTCAAATATCAGGTTGTGACACCTTTCAGGGGTGTACCGATGGAAGTCTCGCAATTCGCAACGTACTGGAAGGCTACCAGTCAGGTCAGCGCTCAACCAAGCGCCTTGATCACAGGCTCTTCATTGTCGGGAGACTACATTCGTATCTTTGTCCAGTCGACCAGAGATGGCATTCCTGTGCTCTTCCCTCGCTGGGCGATCTCATCCAATCTCTCTCAATTCGGTATCTATAACGACCTGATACCTCGTGTCACATTTGAACAACTTCAAGCCGTGACAGCAGCATCAGGGCAGCCATCGATCTCACAACTCATCGCTCAAGCTGTCTCAACATATCCACACGACCCAAGACCACTAGCACATGTCCTGGCCACATCTTGCGCACCACTCCAGGAGGTCATCAACCTTCTTCCTCCGCAAGTTCACCTCGATGTCCATGTGATTTATCCTTCACGGGCTCAAGAAGATGATTACAATCTTGGGCCGACCGGCAATATGAACCATGTGATCGACAGTGTTCTAGCAGTAATATTCGAGCACGCTTCACGGATGCGTGAAGCCAACGAAGGACTCGTAAGAGGCGTGGTCTTTTCCTCGTACAATCCGGACGTGTGCATTGGGTTGAACTGGAAGCAGCCAAATTGTCAGTATACACCGGTAGTATCATGTGAATCATCACTAAACGTGCCTAGATCCTGTCCTTCTTTGCAACGATCTGGGCGTCGAGGCTCCCCTGACTCGCAGCAGCGAGCAGTCGATATACAGTGAAGGCCGCGCCGCCATGAGCGTGAAAGAAGCTGTCAGAGTAGCTCAGGGAAACAATTTCATGGGCCTTGTCTGTTCAGCAAGGCTGCTCGCGCTGGTACCTGCCCTGTGCGAAGCGATCAAAGTGGCAGGATTGGTGCTCATCACGGACGTGTCAGGGTCAAGCAGCAGACCGAAAGCGCCCGCAAGCAGCTTCCATGGTATACCGGATGCGGTGGATGGCATGTTGGATTGTAACGCCGTGTTGAGGTTTAAGGAGAGCTTGGATGTTTGATGCGAGGGTTGCGTGGTGATGGTAAAAAGCAGAGCGACAGTACAGTAATTAGATTGCTGACCAAAATAATTACCATGAAAGCGCATTACATGTCTACTATAAGGAGGCTGAAATTGCGTTCAACAAGTACATTCACCATTTCTACGCTTGGTAGAGAATGCTCTGATATCTTAGGTGCAACTGTGAAACACATCCATCCGAGGACCACACCTGCCCTCTCGGTATTCATGCATCAAGTATCCCCTTACTTGTTCGCAGGCGAGTCCACTCCAATGGTGGGATTTGTTCCACTCTTGAACTTGCTGTCACTCTCCAGCGTTTCCTGCGGCTTGTCTGGTACCAAGTCAGTCTTCGTCCACTGCCTCCAAACGTCAAACCACTTACCATGTCTCGCATACAATCCCCACTCCTCATCCTCATACCTCCCCACCTTTCCCCCCTCGACCTCCTTCCGGGTCAAAGTAAGCTTCCCCTTGGGCAACCCCATACTACCCAAGAAAGTGACCGCATTCCGCCACTCGTGCTCCTTCCTGGCGCCATTCCACTTCAACTCCTCCGCCATAAGATCAATCACCTCGGGCAACGCCTCGAGCGCCGCCTGCGCGTTCAAAAACGCCAATCGCGTCCGTCGGGCAAGCACATCGGTCGCGCTCTGCGCGTACTCGTGCCGCACAGCGTAGCGCACCTCGCCATCAACAAAGGGGTACAGCGCACTGATGCGCTTGCCGCGCACGGGGAATCTTGCTTCCGTCGGACTGCACAGGGCAGCGACCTGCCAGGCGCGATCGCCGTAGGCCTCGCACAGATGCTTGGCGACGTCGGTCTCGACGCCGAAATGCTGGATGAGGTTGATGAAGAGCGTCTTACTCCAGCCGTGTGCGCCGACCAGCTTCACTTGATGCGTCTGGCAGGTCCCGTCCAGGGCGGCGTCTGCGTCGATGATTTCGGTGCCGGACACGCGCGGCGGGGAGACGAGAGGGCGGGTGGTGAGGGAGAATTCTTTGAGGGCTTCGTCGACGGCTTCTTCGGCCATTTGTCGGTAGGTGGTCCATTTTCCGCCGGAGATGGTGAGCAGGCCGGAGGGAGAGGTCGTGACCAGGTGGTTGCGGACGAGGCCTTCGGACTTGGCTTTCTTGGGGTCGCGGACGAGAGGACGGATGCCGGACCACGCGGCGAGGACGTCGCCTCGGCGCACGGTGATGTCGGGTTGCAGGTAGTCCTTGACTTCGGAGAGGATCCAGTTGATTTCTTCTTCGCCTGCGACGGGGTTTTGGGCGATGTTGCAGGGTGCGTCGGTTGTGCCGGCGATGGTGTTGCCTTGCCATGGCAGGAAGAAGATGACACGGCCGTCGGAGGTCTTGGGGTCAATCAAGCCCATGTTGGACGGAGAGTAGTAGCCGGGAAGGATGATGTGGACACCGGAGGAAGGAGCAACGATTTCAGGAATGGATTGGTCGTCAAGCTTGCGGACAGCGTCGCAGAAAGGACCAGTGGCGTTGATGATACCCTTTGCGCGAATCTTGAACTCTGAGGCCTTCTGGCCGTTTTTCTCGGGCACAAGATCCTTGACGACTGCACCATTCAAGCGGCCGGAAGCGTCCTTGGTAAGACCGGTGACTTCGAGGTGGTTGACCACAGTGGCGCCGTAAAGAGCAGCCGTCATAGCAAGGGAGATGTTCATGCGCGAATCGTTGTGCGCACCATCGTAGTAAACCAGAGCACCGACAAGGTTATCCTTCTTGAGCATGGGGAAGGCATCCAGAGCTTTGCTGCGAGTCAAGAAGTAAGAGGATTCGATGTTCTCGGAGCCTGCGAGAAGGTCGTAGGCCTTGGTGCCGGCCCAAAAGTAAGGTGCCTGCCACCATTTGTTGACCGGAATCATGATCGGAAGCCATGATGACAAATGCGGCGCAGTGTCGAGGAAGTATCTTCTCTCACGCAGAGCTTCCTTGACAAGCGCATACTGGCTGTAGTCGAGTTCCCAGAATGCCTTCTCCAGATACCTGACACCTCCGTGTACCAACTTTGTGCTCTTACTGCTTGTTCCGGAAGCAAAATCGTCACGCTCTACAAGGGCTACCTTGAGACCACGAGTGGCAGCATCGAGAGCTACACCAGTTCCAGTCGCTCCACCACCGATAACAAGCAAATCGTATTCTTCCCCCTCCTCCGCATCCGGCGGCTCAGATCCACCACCCAACGCTGACTTCAGCTTGCTCGCTGCACCCTTGAAATTCTCGCTGGCAGAAGCCTTGAGATCCGCGATTTGTTCATCCCTATCCTTGACTCTTGGGAAGTTTGGCGGCCTGAAAACTCCACCCTCTCCGTAGGTTGGAGGAGCTACAACAGCGCTTTCAGATCCGGGAATGTCGCGCGGGCGGTAGGAGACGTAAAGAACACCTGCAGTGACAGCTCCAGCTCCAGCAGTGTATCCCAGGCCCTTGAGGAGCCTGCTTCCCCTGCGTGCAGCCATATCCTAAAGCTCTTCTCCTGATATCGATCTTGGTATGCGGCGGAGTTGCCGAGAACTGGGGAAGCTGAAGAAAAGCAGGGAAAAGAGGGGTACTAAGCATGAGTAAAGGGCATTGTATGAAAAGAAGATGTCCAGGAAGAATAATATCTATGACATAGGACAACCAGGAAGTCGAGTTGCTGTACGGAACTATGTTGGAAAGTGTATCTTTCTTTGAACAAAGTAGTTCGTAAAAGGTTGTTTCACATGCATCGGAGGTTTGCAGAGTCAAAGGCCGTCGGCGGCTGAGAGAGCTGCCAAAACTTCCACGAATCGAACAACGTCATTTGATCCCAGCATACTTCGAGTGAGCCAGCCTTTATTTCCGCGACCAACAACGAGCCGCATGGTCAATTGATCCTCAACAGACTGAAGGGGAATAGAGGGTGATGGAAGACGGTTGGTAGTAAGAAAGATCAGTCCGACGAACACTTACCACACGGCAAGACGACATCATGGTCAAGAAAGTCTCGAATACGTCCATGCATACAGCTGCACTCCTCGATCCGCACTCGTGATCTGCAGGGCAAGATGCTCGAGGGCAGAAAGTCCGGACCACTGTGCAAAGACAAGTCACCTGCAGCGGCGCGGATTGCGTCTTCATGCTGGTCTGCATGAGAGTGGTCGAGGTCTTCTTTATGGTCAGAGACCTATCCTCCCACGCTGTATGTCGCCTTCCGACAAGGTGAGTGTCGGTCGTCTGTCGGGTACGCACCCGTGAACGAGCTCTTGACTCGTCGGACGCACTATGGCCGGACCCTGATTTCCCGTCTTCGAATAGCAATCCTGCAAAGTGTGGGCAAAAACATCCGACCAGAGGAAGCAGGAAGGTAGCGACAGCCCCTGCAACGTCTCACAAGTCAAGTTATCCTCCAACAGGTGAGGATTGTGAGACACTCATCTCTGGTTGCTGCCCTCGACGGTCTTCTTCTATTGTTGACCGCTTGTCTGGCACCACTACCTCGGGATATGAGAACGGTTTGCACAAGTTTGGTAGAGCATCAACTTTAATTCCCAGTCCTTCCCGGCATTACTACGGCTTGAGGGATGCAGAATTTTCCATTGCGGAATACTACCGAACGGCCAAATGCGATATGCCCGAATTTCTCGATGCCATGTCACCCTCCAGCATGGTGCGAGCGTGGGAGACACAGTGTTACAGGAGCAGTCACCTCCCTCATAGCGTCAAGCCCGATATTCCTTCCATGTGGCCAGAAGAGGTGACCCGACGATGAGTTGTCTGCAGGTCACTCTGATTACACTTTGACGAAGGCGCTTGGCGTGGGAGTAACGGGCGAGACTCGCTCCAGCGTGGGAGGCACGGGAATTGATCGGATCCTGGCCTGTTTTGGGGGATATGCGAGTGGAGTATGAGAAAGTAAAGAGTGTCGCCGTTAGACGGCCCCTGTTATCCACACGGAATACACCTACCACCACGAAAAGACGCGCATGACTTGTAGCTTCTCATCTTCATTTTTCGCTGTTAATTGTACTTTCCCTTTACCACCTACAACAAAAGGATATTAAAATTCGACCGAGGACTTTATTGTCAACTCGATCGGATCGACTGCGGGGCTTGCATGAATCCCAGGGAATCGACCTTCATCACTCTCCAACACTGAGTTTTTACCCGTAGACTCGCTGACAAAGCCCTCTTTCCCGCCCGCTCTCCCTCGCTTTGATCGTGGTGACGAAACACACCACTACCCTCCTTCACACTCTCTATCAACCTCCGTCCCCGATACCGACTCATACGACCTTCCTCTACGATATGGCTCAATACCATAATCGTCGGGGACCCAATGTGTCGCAATACATAGCGGGCCTCAACACTATTACGCCCGAGATGAACCAGCAGGACGACTTTGGCAATTTCGACAGCGGTATTGACCTCGACGCATTCACCAATGCCGACTTCTTTGACTTTGACCTCAATGCGCCCGTGTCAGAAATGCAGAATGGCATGCAATTCAGCGGCAATCGCCAGCAGCCGTCATCTCCGGCTCACAGCGTCGCAAACGAGCAGTCCGGATTTGTGAACCGTTCGTCGACCTCAAGCTTTTAAACATTCGAGTCCAGCAACACTAACAAGTATTCACAGAGCCACAACTCTTCCAGAACCAATTCTCGCAGTTCCCCCAGGACCCAACTCTGCCAGGTCGCACCTCCCTGCCGCCTTCCCCACCAAATTGCCTCCCCTTCGCCGGCCAGCTCCAACAATCCCAACCCACCGTGCCATCTCCCGGCCACTTCGCCTCGGCCCTGAGCCCACAGTCGCGCGGTCCTCAGACCGACGAGAAGCGCAAAGCCGGCATCACCGGCACCATCCCCAACCCGGCCGAGATGGAAGAACAAGCCCGCTTTGCCGCCGAAGAGGATAAACGCCGCCGCAACACCGCCGCGTCCGCCCGTTTCCGCGTTAAGAAGAAGCAGCGCGAGCAAGCCCTCGAGAAGACGGCCAAGGAAATGACGGAAAAGGTACAGATCCTCGAAGCGCGCATTGGTCAGCTCGAGATGGAGAACCAGTGGCTCAAGGGCCTGATCACCGAGAAGAACGTCAAATTAGAGGGAAAGCCAGGCGACGTCGTCCCCAAGACCACTAGCGACGAGAGCAGGGATGACGAAGCCGACGCCGACAAGGATCTCGAGGAGATGAAGGAGGATGTCGAGCGTACCCCTTCCGACAAGAAGAGGGGCGTCGGTACAAAGTAGTCGGCGGGGAAGGCGTACGGCACGTCTGTCCTTGCCTGCCTCGGGTCTGGGGATGTCTTTGCTTTTCACTGCTACTGTTACATGTTTTTTTTTTGGAAGTTTGATTTTGCTTGTCGATATTAGTTTAGTATATTTGACTTGTTATTAAGGGCGGATACGATGGGTGATGGCTGTTCATGGTCATGTCACGAGATATGCTTGCTGTTGAATGAAATCACGGCTTATTTTTATTGAATGGTCCTGCCCGCTCAGTGTTGCCTTATTGTCACACCGATTTGTGATTGTCTACATGTGCGTGGGGTATGCTGGGCAAAAGGCTCAATGTGGAGTTGATTTATACGGCTCATAGGGAATCGAGACGACAGCACCTCATTTGATTATATCTAAGCAGTAGTGAAGCGGAGAACGGGAGAAGACCTACCTTGACGAGGGAATCCTATTCACGATTGCCTCCTCAGGGATGCGAAACAGGGGCTAACCGTGCCGCATGCTTACCTACCGTGCCACATGTACTATATCATACAGAGAGTAAAATTCGATGTACCGCGATTGAGCATGTTACTGCCGGCGCTATCTCAAGCGAGTCTGAAGCGTTGACCTTGTGGCTCGATATGCGAAGTCACACTCGCTGACGTGTTGAGAAGGCAGGAGTACTTGCTTTTGCATGAACACCGCGGTCGCGTTGTAGCTAGGCAAGAATGATGAATGCTAGCTGACCGCGCTGGTTTCCAGAATGTCCAGAGAGCTGCACCCTGGTCGACAGACAGCTTTTGATGGTGCAGCGAGGTTATCAGGGAGACGTAACCAGGCCCGTGTCTGTGTTGTGTCAGCTATACATTCGAAGGAAAAAAGGGTTGGGCCAGTGAGCGGTAGATGTGCTTGTATAGCATAAGCCATGACACTTCCTCAGCTAGTCGTGCCTGGTTTGGCCCTCACGCTGTTCAAAGCTTTTAGATGGGAGCTTACTACTTCTCATTGTATGCTCCGTTTTGATGCTGAAAGGGCCGCGTCCTTTTATATTAGGGGCAACCGAGAAATGGTTGCCGGGTCCGTAACGAGCGGTAGCTGTCTGGTAGGGTGAACTTCTACGCTAAAGATGGTAACATACTCGGCGTGTGCAATTCCTGCAGAGCGATGTCGTGGACCTTCCAGCTAGAATGGCTTCATCCTAGCCAGAGAGGCCGACTTGTTCGCTCTTTTTTGTGAATGCAGGTTGTAAGTTATGTTCATGAGGACGCTTCCTCATAAATCAGGTATCCTCTTCGCTAAGAAGTCGAAATAAGACGTGATTGTCGTTTGATGGCAAGTAGGACTCGACGGTCTGAGCATAAAGCTGACATCCTTTTCACAACGTCTCTTGACTCTTGACAAGTATGGCATATCTTCACTTTTTTCAACATGTTGGTCATCTTGCATCTTTCATCTTGCACTCGCGGTATTTTTCTTTTGATATTTCAGACCATGCCATCATCCAATCCATTACGGCTGCTGCCAGCCAGCTGTCCATTTTCGAGATAGGAGAATCCTTTAACGACAGCCGGTTTTTGCCGTCTGTCATCATCTTCACATGCTCGCATCAGGTGAAGGTTGACATTGCGGCTCTGCCTGTCCTTTCATCCGCAACTTGTGCATTCCAATAGATTCCGCCACGTGTCTCGCTGTTCCACATCTTTTGTCACGAGCCGATCCGTCGTGTCGTCGTGTCGTTGCTTTACTTGTTGTGTTGTTACAAAACCACCGGGTTGGGTTCGGTTGAGGGGAGTTGCAAGTTGGGCATCTTCTTTGTTTAGTAGGGGGAGTAGCCTCTGCCCCTTCCTCTGAAACCTCCCCTATAGCTACAAAGATCGTAAGCATCTTACTCGTTATATCGTGACGGCATATATGATGCAAGTGTCATATCGATACTGCATATCGAATTGCAGACCGCGTTTGTACACCTCTCAGTAGTAGTACTGGTAGAAAGCGGAATATGGAAAGAAAAGAGGATCATACCCCCCACCGCGAGGCTGGAATCCACCTCCTCCGCCTCCTCCTCCGCCGCCGTAGCCGCCACGACCTCCCCCGTATGGAGGAGCGCCGTAGCCAAAACCACCTCCGCCGCGTCCGCCACGGAAACCGCCGCCTCCTCCACCGCCACGGCCGCGACCGCGGGTCATGCCTGGGAGATTGGTGCGCTTCGGGGTGACCTGTGAAACTGTCAGCATAGCCCTTAAAGATGATATGCGCTCAAAGGAGGAAGGAAATCGCACTTTAATGTTGCGTCCACGAAAGACACTCTCGTTGAGAACCAATGCGTTGGCGACAAGGTTTGGTTCGGTGAACTCGACATAAGCGTAGCCCTTGGGATTACCAGTGAACTTGTCGAGAAGGATAGTGACGCGATTGATAGCCCCACAGCTGCCAAAGTGCGACTGGATCTCTTCTGGTGAGGCAGCATAGTCGACGTTGCCAACAAAGACGGAGCGGGAGTCGATGTCCTCGCGCGATTCGCGCATAGCAGGCTCGTTGCTGTCCAGAGAGGCCTGCATCTCGCGAAGCTTTTGTGCCTCGGCTTCCATCTCTTGTACGCGCTTCTTCATGGCGGCGATCTCTTCTTCATCGGCATTCTCCTCGCCCTCACCATCAAAGGTAGCCGGGTCGGCAGCGGGCTTGGCTTCGTCGGACATCATGAAAGACTTTATGTATGAGTCGGCAATGGAGTCTTGCGTGCTGGGTATGATGTAGGGTGCTGTGCAGATCAGTGGTCAGATCCAATCTCGAGTAATACTTGTGAAGCCGCACTGGTTTGCTTGCCTCTCGGAAAGCTACAAACCTATTCGATTAGCAAAATGTAGGCGTGGTAGCACGAGTGATATTGTGCGCGAGATAGCAGAGATAGCACCAAATTCGAGCTGTGTGTTGAAGGCTTCAATTCGTCCGTAAGAAGATGGAAGGCAGAGTGCAAAACGTTATGTCGAAAGAGTGAAGCTGAGCAGTCCGACTCGAAGCTTGTGACGATCAAATCCCAGTGCACGTTCCTCCAAAACTCATGCGCTTCACGCGGCTACAGCCGAACTACAGCTGCAGTTAAACACTCTTCCGCATGCTTGAACGATCGGTATAGATGTAGTCACATAATCATGATGGATCCTAAGCCCAATAACCCAGGACATCTATTCCACGCCCATTGAATTTTTTGAGACGCCATTGTACGTTGAATACAGGTATGTCACTACTGATACAAAATAAGTGAGTAGTCAATCACTTTTTGGCGTCACTCGGACCAGTGTAGAGTTCACACAGTCATGACTTGCACTCGTGAAGCGCTTACATACTCGTCTGAATGGGATCTTCACAAATTCGAAGACCACAGGGACAGAGCATACTGAAATCAGGTAGTATTGATTACCATGTATCATAGAAGAAGACCGAAAGTCTACATCGTGAGTTCGCCACAAATACCATACCACGTCCATCAACAGAAACCAAAAAGGTGTGAAACGTGAAGTGTTCATTCGTCACGTCGAACAGATTCCGTTGACAAGAGTTGATAGCCCTATCGATACTGCGTCTCTCGCGCCGCTTCTTAGCCAAGCGAAGCGATCGCATACTACAAGATGGCAATTCTTTGCCGCTCAGTTGAATGATTCCATGATCGGGCCTCATCTAAGCTCTCGATGAGCTGCACGGCGAGAAGCTTGTATTTTCTCTCAAGAGATTGGCTTTTTCCTGGTGCTCACTGGGCAATTGCTGCTTATCGAGCTCAGGCTCCTCTGCCTTCTGATTTTGCTGCAAATATGCAACTTGTCTTTCGTCGCTGGCCTTGTTGCAAATGAGGTCCAATAAGGGTGAATTTGTGATCGATGCATTCCAGCATTGGGGTCCTGCGCCCTTTCACTTGCCCGTAAGCGTGTAGCCTCGAGGCTTGAACATCAACAAGGAAATGTCTTCGTCGCGATGGCGAATCGTATTGTGCCCTTGTGGATCGTCTTGCACATTGAGACCAAAGCGAAGGACTTTGGGCGGGTTGCCAGCAACCACACAATTTTCTGGGACGTCCTATTGTTCGTCAGCCATTGTTCTGTAGTGACCAAAATTTGGTGCATTAGAACAAGGGATCTCACCTTGCTGACGACTGTTCCTGCTCCAATGGTACTTCCCCTTCCAATTCTACGTCCAGGGAGAATCAGTACATCTGCCCCAATGAAGCAGTCTTCCTCAATCGTGATCGGGGCAGCGAGTGCCAAAGTGTTCGGTCCACCGCGAGCGCGGCGATCTGTCGGCAAAGTCATTGTGTAAAGTCGCACGTTCGGTCCAATGACGGAGCGACTGCCAATCTTGATCTTCGCCGCATCTTGCATGGTGCAACCGAATCCGATGATAACTTCGTCGCCAAGGTGAATGTTGTAACCGTACTCGCAAGTGAAGGGTGATTCAACCAAGACGCTCAGGCCAATAGTACCAGAAGGTCGACCCTCGGTTACAGGGGGAGCTCGGCATTCTGGCATGATAATGCTTCTGAATTGACGACCGCACTCTTCCTCGCTTGTCCCAGTGCTTGGCTTAGCGGAGTTGTTGTATTTCTCGGTCAGAAATCGACACTCGCGACGATCTTCGATCAGTTGAGGATCAGAGTAACGTAGAAACGGCTGGCCGACCAGCATACGATTCCTTTCTCGGAAACGATCATTAGCACTCTGTGTGATAGTTACAGCAGCAGGAGTCCCCGTGTGGGGCGACGGCCTCGAATTATTTTGAGGAGTGCCTGCAGGTGCGATAGCAGTGCCCAGACGAGCAGCGTTGACCAACACATCCCGTGCGGCAGTGGCTTCGCGTGCATCGCGACCGAGATCAAAAACCGACGAGCCACGAGCTGACTCCGAGTGTGGTGTTTGTGGATGCTGGGGAGGATTTGACATCTCGCTTGGCCATGGTTGCTTACTGACGCCCCAAGGTTCTCGATTGTTGCCTGCGAAGATATCTGACGAGCGTCTGTCTGGCTCAGGTCCTGGTGGTGGACCTCGATAGTCCGAATAGCCGGGCGCGTAAGTCTGATAATTACTCCTAGCAGATGTCAACGCCGTGGTGAATAGACGGTAATGTATATGCTTACTGTGGCTGGTACGACCTTGGTACTGATCCACCAGTGCTTGCACGACCTCGACTATTACTTTGTGTTGGTGGATTAACGACTTTCCTTTCCCCATAACCCTCGCACACGAAACTGCCCTTCAAGCAGTTCAAGCACTGCGGTTTAGCCTCGTCGCACTTTTTCTTTCGTCTACGGCACGTACTGTTGAGAGTTAGCATATAACCTTCCCAAATACCCTGTAAAGGCATACTGGCAACCAGTCTTTGTGCGATTCGCAAACGCGCGTTTCTTGGGGAAAGGATGCATTCCATTTGGTGTCTGCTGTGTCATGTGTTCTTGTGAGTCTCCAGTTTCTTGGGTATTGAAGGTAGTATGCGTCTCTTCTGAGCCCTCATGTCTTGCAATGTCGCGTTTCAGTAATTCGGCTGTATGAGCTTCATTTGGAGAGCCCAGCTGCGATTGTACCTGTGACGACTCTCCCCAGACGGGACTCGTGGTACTGGGGGTCTGCGTTAGAGTACTTGCGACGATTGGCGCGTCTTGCATCATTCCCGGCGGCTCTTGTGATTTTGGCCGTTTAACAGGTTCCTCCGCTTCTGCCGACTGCTTTCTCTTGCCAACGTTGATGTTATCGAGCAGGCCTCGGGGATCTTCATGAGTTGTTTGCCTGTCTGAAGGGTTGCGAGCATATCCGAAGCCTGGTGTCTCACGTGAAACTTCGGAGGCACCAGGGCTCTGCGAAGCATGGCCATTACTCATCACTGCCGATGAGTCCGGTCGGAATGTAAATGAATGCTGATGGTGATCGCGGTGCCCTGTCCCATTGACGGCAGTGAACTTGTTGGTGTTCTGCTCCATGGGACGAGTACCAAAGTGTTCGAAGGAAGATGTTGGTGATGACTGGATAGAGACACTCATAGTGGTATTGGAGCAACTAGCAGAACGATCAACAGCAGTCTGTCGCCACTTCAATGCAGAACGGAAATTTTGCGAAGACGAAGGGGAGAGCGGGAGACTGATGGGATATTCTAAGGCGAAGCTCTGATAGACTGCTGTGAGTCTTTCGGATTAATGTTGCCAGTGATGACAGAATTCTTGTCCAGCAAGATTTCGCCAAATTGTCCGGCAGATTTCTAAGTACGCCAGAGGAATTCTGGGATTGAAGAATAAATGATTTCGATTGTCTCGATTGATGTAGTTGTGGTCCGATGCTAGCATTAGACTAGCCGCGCCCACGTCGATACAGGAAGTATAGGAAGTTGTCCGTTGAAGCCGAAAGATGCAGAGGGTGTAGAATGGACTACTCCGCACTCATTGATGGAGAAATCATGTCCTGAATCTCAAATGAAGTGTTCTAGTCTTGGTCGAAATATTGGACATCCGCTTCAGACGCGAGCGCACATGGGGTCCGAAGTCTTTGACGTGCAAGAGCCGACTTTGCCGCCAGGTAGCGTGGCGGTTGTTGGTAGGGCGAAGATGTCGGTCGCGCTATTTATCGTGCGTCGTTCCGAGCACAAAAATTGGATCGCCGGTGTATGTTGAGAAAGATGGTTATTGACGACAACAGAGGACAGCATGACCGTCTGCGACGTATTCGCAGCAAGAATGTGACGATGCCTGTAGAGAAGGGAGACTCTAGGGAGAGGAGGGTGGGGACTGCCTTGAACCGTGCCGCCTGCAACCCAAGAGCATGCTTCAAGGGTTGAGCAGCTAGATTCGCTGCAGGCGCCGACTCCACTAGCGTAGCACGGAAATTTTATCTCGACCAATCAACTTCTATCTCTGCAATGCTACTTACCTCCCATTTCCCAGCCTCATGGCCGGCGAAGGTATCGTGAAAGTGGCTCACTCGGCTACGATACAATATATGGGCACGTGCTACTTACGCCCGCCTTTCTACACGCGGTGGAAGAGTCGCTGTAGAAGCGCAGTGCGTTTTCGACATGAGAGACCAGGGTGTTAGGGACGGGAAGCTGCACTAGCCTGTCGGCAGACAGCTCCGTCGCTCCTGTAGCGCATGTGTACGACCCGCAAGACCGCTTGGACTAGATTCCCTAGCGACTGGCCGCGGTAGGAGATCCCCTCCTCCACTACGTGACTGGGGCCTTGGCATGCACTCTCAGCTGCACCCGAGCTGCGGCACAGGAGAGGGGTGGCCATATAATTTGTCTCACGACTTGCTGCGTATGCGCTGTGCACGTATGATCGGGTGTCTGGCAAGAGTTTCAACTTGCCTCCTCCTCGAACGCTCGTTTCCCCACCAGCATAGCGACTGGAGGATGATCCGAATCGCGGCTGGAGGAGCGGCCTTGTCCTGGCAGCCATGAAACACAGACGCGATGACATTCAGATATCCCAGTACAAAGATTCCATGACCAACACGTTCCAAGCCTCGAGACGGTGTTCAGGAGTGGGAAGCAATCAATTTGAGAGACCTTTTCAGCGCGCTATTGAGGATCTTTCGGCGCTTACCGCCCGACCTTGCACCTTAGCGGTTGCAGAGTGTCCATCTGATAGTCGAGAGGCAGTTCGTTCCGATCCAGGCAGCCAATGAGTCTCGTGGGCATTTTTAGACCGGGCCGATCCACACGCTGAAAGTCGGCGCGTCAAGTGAGGCGAAACGTGCCTTCGGATTAGCAGTCTTTACAGGCAAATGGTCAACTGAACTCAAATCTCACAGCCCCATCCTGGTAGGCGCGGACAATTCGAGACGAAGTGCAAATGGTCTGCCTGGATCCGACTCAGCTGCAGGGTGTGACCAATCGAGTGCCCCTTTGGGATACTGCATGGCGCACGATCCTCGGGGACGCAGCGCCAGTTGTCCGTCGCGTCTGTCGTGTGATGCTCGGGACGTCGATCCTTCCCAACGTAAAGTTTCACAACGAGTTCGTACGTTATGGCGCAGAGTTGACTACTTTAGTCTCGAGGCGTAAGATGTGACTCTTCTGGTCTCTTCGAGATGCAGGCCTGCAATATGTTGAATGGTCGACAGTGTCACTCTCTGCCCGATTCATGAGGGGTTTCTCCTCGATATGGTGTAATGGTGTGTTGCACAAACCGCAACGGGCCACTGTCGCGAAGGCCACATCACAAGCATATCACTTTTCTAGTGAATCATGTCATCGGAGAACCAGCCAAAGGATTGACATGCTCAATGTTTTCCCTTGCTCGAGCACGACCAAATGCCGTGCATATTATGCGGGAGAGCGCGCCACCGGCATCCAGATCATCTTGGTATGCCACTCGAAGCTGGCGATCTTGCCGTAGCGGCTTTGATCCGATCCGTCTTGCTCGCTCGAGCACATCGGATAAGGCCTCTGTCACACCAAGACGTGACTCGCATTCCGCACTGGATAGTTGTCTAGGATTGTTGGTTGGATTGATCTTTAACTTAATAGTTGGATCTGTTACTGTGCGCCCTCTACTATGCCAAGTCTGCACAACCGCGCCGAGATCATCTCTCTTCATGTTTTTTGCACTGTGTATTACATCCCCATGCCTGCATCGCAGGTACAGACCTTGATATCGTCTCACGACGTCAACTGTCGGCATCGCTCTCGTCCTCCCGAATTCAATCCAGCAAGCTCCAGGCCGCGATACGGCATGCAAATTCGCGCAACAACCCACCCTGAACCTCGTACCAGACCTCTGTTCGCTGCGGCCGTGGATTCTGCAGTCTCATTGCTCGTTATTGCCTTGTGTGATCCTCAATACGAAGTTCACAATCACTGCTGCAAACAAAGCCAGGGCCAATACTGTCGGTCCAAATCGGTCATCGAATCCACTTTGACCCCTCATCCGTATGCTCTTCGCCCTCCAGTGGAATGTCACCAGCGCATAAACCATCGCTGCCATAGCGACCAATGTGAACAAGCCAGCTGAGATTTGTCCCACTCTATCACCAAAGTTGAGGAGACCGACCGCCAAACCACCCAAAATAACCGTGAAATTCAGCCAGGAGAGGAAGGTGCGCTCGTTGGCAAAGAAGACCTTGGGCTCGACACGTGTTGGTAGGGCAATGCGCTTGCCTGTCCTTTGTCAGCCTGTCATTTGTGTTGCTAACCTCAAGGAACCTACCCGGCGCAGTCTGAAGGAGGGGTTGAGAAGACATGATCTACTTTGAGCGAACGACAATTTGAGAAGGGCTGGTTTTTCGGTCACCGCGACGGTGCTGTAGGAAGCCGAAGCTGGGTCTGACAGGTCTAGCGAGTGTTGAGATAACACGAATGCTGGTGAATTGGAGGATAATCTTTGCAGAAACCTTTACAGACCGTGGTTGTTTCTCCAAAACTCTCGAGGCACGAGCACAAACTTGACTGCCCATTGGTCGAATGGTCGCGGGGAGCAATCGCGCGGCTCTGGTCGTCATTCTTGCCGCCATCGGCCCGCTGAAGCGAAAGGTCCGACGGTAGAATAGTGGAGACATCAACAGACGTTTGATCTGCAAAACAGTGTCGCATGAACTGCTTGTGACAACTCTCTTCATCCTACGCATACACAACCACACGGCTCAATTGAACCTCTGTGCACATCCCGCATATACACAAGCGATCTACACATTTTTCCCACATCGCACGCATCACAATGGCTACTCCAGTGAGCTCCAGTCCGCACAAACCAGCAGCGCAAGCAAGTCCTAACACAATTCAGGTCTCAGAAACCCGTCTCAAGCAGATCGCATCCGATGTAGGCTCCTCTCAAGTTCTCTCATGCTCCTCTTGCTGACAATGTAGGCCTGCGCATCCGCTCTCGAAAAGTCGGAAAAGTACGAGCACGCCCGCATGGAGGAATTCAACGGCGCCATCATCGTGAGTGTCTTCCCATCACCAATTCCAGCCACCACGTCCCCGTGACTAGACCTCGGTGCGCGCAGCCTCACTAACATAGAAGTAGAACAAGATCCTCTCCTCCCTCATCTCCGAGACCAAGCCTTCCCCAGAAGCCAATTCTCCGTGGAAGTTCGCCGTCAACAGCACTATTATCCAGCACCTTGAAGACCCGCGGTCACAGGGAACGGATGGCGCAGACAAGGACAGGAGGGTGGGCAGGAGGGGTATGCACAGCGCTGCTGGAGCGTACTGGAACAATGAAAAGGATGGGATGTGGAGCTTCAAGTGGGAGGGAGGGGAGGCGAAGGGGATGGATGTTGTGGTGATGGTGGTTTGGATCCATGTCTAAGTGAGCAGATGGAATGGACGCCATACGATATCGAAGCGAACGGGCGTTGTGAGTGTACAGGCGTTGAGAAGGGATCTGAAGGGACGATACGGGAGAGCGGAAGATGATGGATTCAACATATGCATATAAGCGCCTGTCTTTTCCTTGCTACATGATGCAAAATACCACTTTCCTTTTCTCGTACTGCGTTCCGCTCGCCTTTCTTAAGAGGTGGCTCATGGCTCTGATACAACTATGTCCATCCAGACTCGAGCGCCATTGACCAGCTTTCCCAATGAGTTGATCTTTCGATCAGACATTCAAAGCGGGCTTGCGATAATTCGATGCTCCTCAATCTGCTGCATTCATCACTGGAAGAGCCGAGTCTGTGATATCTTACAGAACGCAAAAATGTAGGCGATGGAGCGCAGCATGGAATCGACCATGCTCTGATAGTGCCGCAGGTCGTCACATGTACTTCGGCGCAACCTGGTCACTGGCTAACATGCTAGATGACGGGCTGATACCTCTGTGTGTGTATTTCTGCACAGATGCTTGTCTGCAACCGACCATGATCCCCGGGACCGTGCCTCATGCCATTTTGGCACCTCGATCATCATCCTCGTAGATCGCATGCTTCCTCACAGCAGCAGCGACTCCTGATGTGCAAAGCTCTGACACTTCGTCCCAACGCTGAGCCTTGGCTGCTTTGCGCACTCGTGTACTGCTCACTCCGACACCATCTCCGGCCTCGACAGTCGTAATCTGCTTCGCCCACTGCGGCTTGCCACCTTCGGCTTCGAGATCACCATTGCCGAGCTTGTCAATGTAAGATCTTTGATCCTCAACAGAACCATATTCATCGGAAGGTCGTAGCGTGACTCGTAGCTCGTGGCCCGCGTCGAAATACGGGTTGAGCGCAGACAAGGGTGGGTTGAAGTCCTTGTAGTACTTGGCTGCAAGGAAGCGAGTAATGGTGTCAAAGCCCATGATGTGGATGTGGCGAGGTGAGCTGGGATAGTTGTCCTTGCCGTCGCTCGAAATGGCAATGGACTTGTCGGTGTAGTAAGGGGCAGTGGTCAACCCGATATCCACGTCTGTGGTCTCGTATGACTCGTTCGCCTGCAGATCTTTGATGAGGTCCTGAGCAAAGACAGTCATGAGAGCAAGGCGCTGATCAAAGGACGCCGCCGACGGCGCTTTATCGGCATTTTGGGTGCTGAACAGGAGTAGAAACCGATAGGGCGCTTCGTAATGCTTCAAGACATCCCTGTGCAATGCTGACTTGGCCAATATCAAGTGAGCCCTAGACGGAGGATTGAAAGAAGAGTCGAGGATCAGCAATGTCTTTGGGGCCTTCTTGCTGTTCGGTGATGAAGATGTTACGGAGCGCACAACCCTGAATTTTGAACCTGATGATTGGAAGGACTTGAGAGCAGTTGACAGCTCGGGCAGCAAGGCACGAAAAGAAGTCTGCGATACTGACATTACGCAGTCTTACATGGGGATATCTCGGGGTGATTACAGAAGAATAGAATGTCGTGAGACATGCCTATGTCGCTCGGAGGCCGTCGAGGATTATTGACCATGACGAAATGGAAACCTTGCAGCTCCCGGTCCACCAAAATCACGCTTGACAGGCATCACGCATGAACTCGTTCGGCTCTGCACCTACATGATCGCTTTGGCCAATCTTCTTTTGAACGACGTTTCCCTTCATAGAGCGTTATTTCGTAAATAGCAGCTCTCACCACGGCCACATATGACTATCGGGCTGGCGGTGGGTGTCATGAATTCTGCGCCCTTCTATTTCTACATTCCGAGGCCTTTTATCCATGATTGCTAGTGCACCATCATTCTTTTGGCTAGCGGATAAAATCGACATGCCAACAGCAGGTCCTAGGGCTGGTCTCCAAACTAACGAATGCGACCCACAATCTTGTCACCAAGCGAGCTGTTGGTCGAGCCGGCCGCGTCAAAGAGGTCGGAG
This sequence comes from Elsinoe perseae, assembly GCA_029448695.1. Classification (NCBI taxonomy): domain Eukaryota; kingdom Fungi; phylum Ascomycota; class Dothideomycetes; order Myriangiales; family Elsinoaceae; genus Elsinoe; species Elsinoe perseae. The sequence continues at coordinate 329,718 of JARDAA010000130.1, forward strand.
TTGAGTCACTTCACGAAGGGTTCAGCACATGTCACCAAGCTTTCGTCCACAAGGCCGTTGACACTCGACGAGCATCCCTATCGTAAAGTAGACGGAGCTTGAACCAAGCGATAGATTTGGCCGAGCACTACGAATACCAACTTGATGTACAGCCTCGGGAGTTGGCAGGACCCGGCTTTATGATCACGGCAGCTGGAAGCTCTGCATTCCGTCCTGTACCTCGACGAGCTGTGCCGCTATCTACTCTGCATATCGGTTGGACGACATGCGACACCGCCGTCTCATCCATGATCCGCACTCGGACGTAATGGCATGCGTGAGGACTACTCTTGATTCCCCGCGTGGATACTGGTCCAAACAATAACCGCATTAGCGTTCCCCATCAAATTGGTTCATCCTCGGCCAAGGTGACCCTGGTCCATTTCCTCAGAAGCTTTTACAAGCCATGTTGGCTTGTGCCCGCCAGTCCAAACCATTGCCAAAAAAGCCTCGTCCAACTTCTGGCCTTGCAAAGTCACGTCGCGAGATCCACTTGCGTGCGCATTGATTGCTCAACCTCGAAGTGCGATACTCACAGCTTGAAAGAAACTCCGCACGCGAGGTCATGGCAAGTACCCTGTATAAGGTTTTCGTGACGTTCGCGCCGGCACGAGCGCTAAACAGCGCTCACTGTCATGTCCAATCGTCTGTGCTATTCGAGGATTGTAATATAGGGATCCGCAAGTCGTCCTCAAAGCTCCGGTAGTATTGCACATCTTTTTGACTTCCACAGCTCCTTTGTCGGTCATATTCATCACTTGAGGTCAATGCTCCGAGGCCTTGGTTCATAGCACAGAGGCTCCGAGCACGACTGCCAAAGTTAGATACATTGCAGTCGTATCCCTCCCCGCAGCAGGGTTGGCTGCCGCGGCTTGTCACAGATAGATTGCTTGAGCATAGCGGGAGAGCCTCAAGAGCATTTCTTGTTCCTGATGCTTGATCTTCTACTGCTCAATTGAATCTACGACCTTACAAAAAGTCTGCATCACTGGTTGGGTTCTGTGCTTTTCGGACAGGAAAAAGGTGGTAATGCATTAGTGGCGCTTGGGACATACCACAAGCATCTACTGTAACGAGCATTTTACTGTCAATTGATTCGGTACGTATCGGAAGTTCTTCGACTCAGCTTGTTGGTGGTCGAAGTTGACCGGAACGAGGCACAACGCCTCGTACTCAGCTTCGCTCCTTCCTGCGTCGCCTCGACCACTCCCCCTCATTCATGAATTTCAGCTCTGACTTTTGTACAGTTACGGATAGCGAGACCAAGCAACCCGAACGAGGTCGCTGCCTGCGTAGTCACTCTGCAATGGCTCCTGCGGCAAGACCTTGCAGTTCTTGCCCGCACGCATTGACATCAAGTTGAATATCACAGCTAGTTGACTGCATAAGGCTGTCATTCTTATCACGTCATGGACCGATCCCAGAAGCGAACTCGTCCACCGCCTGCCTTGAACAGAAAGTACATACGAGCACTTCACGATCATGAGCCAAGTCAGTCAAATCCAGCATCAAGGCGGCCCACATCCAAAACAGTTACGCTCCGACAGGGCGATGTTGTGCTGGTACACCTCACGAATTCCAACGGCTGGGCGGATGGCACAGTGCTGAACTCTGGGGACCGAGGATGGATTCCGGCTAACTATTGCGAACCTTACGACCACGAATTTGTTCGAATCTTCTTTCATGGCCTTACCGAAGTGTGGACAGCTGGAGCTCGAGACAATTCGCCTACTTCATGGCGCAGCACTCGAAGAGAAGAAGTACAGCCACTAGTGACGGGTGTGCGGCATGTCTTGGTACGGCTTTGCTATTATCACGTCGAGTTTCATGACTAATTGTCTTGCAGGACAAGACCCGCTGCTTACGTCGAGAAGACAACCTGATTAAGACCAGTGCACCTCTTCAAACCACCCGGCGGAGTCTCCTTGCAGAGCTATCTGCTCTCGTCAAGCACAGCAGCCACGTAGCTGAACAGGCTCATACCGACATCGGTCACCACGAATGGACCAGGCTCATCGATGAATATACTCGAAGGTCTTTTAAGGTTGCTGTTCGACTGGTGCGATTCATGGATGTTTGGATACAGTATTCTGAGGATCCTGCAATTGAAATTGCAGCTAGTCCTGACGACGACCGTCCGCCCTCACAAAGTAGCCCACGACTTCTCATGGCGAGAGCGCCAGATGTCAGACCTCTTCGATCCAACAGTACAGCGTCACACAAGCAGCGATTTAGTAGTCTCGCACGATTGGCTCTCAGACGACAGAGCAAACAGAGCCTTATAGAGCTACCCGCCGAAACTTCTAGCAGCAGGCTCAGTACATCCTCGTCCTTACATTCTACTGTGCAGAACAAGACGTCACAGAACCCAAAGAGAAGGAGCGCAGCACCGACATACCGAGCAGTCCCACGATCTTCAACTTCGCTGGAAGAGCTGAGGAAGTCGAGTCGGGTATCAGAACTGCTCACTATCACGCAGTCCCAATTTTTTGACAATGTTGGATCATTTCTGGGTCTACATATGCAGTCGAGCCCGGTAGATGAGATCAAGCTCATGGTATTACGAACCCTGGGCTCTTCATCTACCCTTCTGGCTCTGATCAAAGACATACGAGCACGCCACATGAGGCATCCCAATGAGTTTGATATGTCCATTCAAGCCTTCTCCAACAGTTTGGCGATCTTGTCAGGCGCCATACAGCCAGATCCAAGGAGAGATTCGAAACAAGCGGGGATGGGCCTGGAGACCACACTATCCACTAATGTATTAATGTCTGTAGCAACCACCTGCATACGAACAGCCGCCGATTGCGTGACTGAAGCTAGGAGAAGTCTCAGAGACCACGGCGACTACACACTGGATGCGAAAGCCTTACTGCTCAGCGCAAAATCGCAAAGGAATATCACCGTGAACCGACCGGCTATGAGCAGCCATTTGTCGCGGTTTACGGCTAGGCAGCGACTGACCTTACAGATGCAACAGGAGGTCTCCGGTACACCACTAAGTGGTAATCCACATGTCGTCTCTAAATCCGGGACCGAATCTGAAACCTCTTCTCTGCGCCGCAAGGTCTCATTCAGCGAGGATGTCAGCACATTGAAGCCTGTCAAGCCGCACCGCACTCCACATCCGCCAAAGTCAGCCATGAAAGCCTCTCCTTCAAGCACGAGCTCTGATATGGAGAGCTGGCGGAGTTCAACAATCAGCGCACTATCTTGTGCATCAACAAGAGCGACCACACCCGACCTCACGTCGCCATTACCGGTAAGCGCAAGCGACAGAGCATCATTCCTTGACACGTCGATTCCATGGCTCGAGGCTAAGAGCGGATCTATGAACGAGTTTGCGAGTCAAATTTTTGCGCACGAACTTGTGATTGCCGCGGATGGTCAACTGCTCGGTGGTTCCCCGAGATCCCTTGTTGAATACCTAATACACCAAACAAGTGATTTGAAACCACAGCCGACAAAGGCCTTCTTCCTGAATTTCAGACATTTCATGAGTCCAGCCAACTTGGCAAGCGCTTTGATCAGCCAGTACAAGATCTTGGACAAGAAGGTCGAATCCTGCTTTGCGCAGCAAGAGAGAGTACTTGAGTTGATCAAGACTTGGCTGGGCGAATACTGGGACACGCAAACAAACGAGTCAGCGATGGAGAAGTTTTACGGATTCGCGACAAACCCTCAAGTGCACATGCTGCCTTCTTCTAGGCATCAGCTGCTGGACATTATAGGAAAGGTCCAAACGAGAGCTGCACTGGATCGACTACCACTACCTCCGGCGGCCAGCCGTGATAAGATTAAGGACTTTGGCAAGACTGGACCTCCTTCAGAGATCAGTAAGAATCAGCTTAGCATGTTGTCAAGATCGCCATCCGGTGATATTGATCTATTGGACTTTGTGCCTCTAGAGCTTGCTCGGCAGCTTACACTGATGGCGTCTAGACTATACAATCTCATCGAACCGCAAGAACTACTATCAGCCGCTAAAACACCTTCCACATCTTCTCATGTTCGCGCCATGTCCACTCTTTCGACCAACATAACTCACCTCGTGAGCACTACCATTGTTCTCACTCCGAAGGCCAAATCTCGCGCTTTGCTTGTCAAGCATTGGATCAAGGTAGCATCTGCCTGCCTTACACTTCGCAATTACGACACTTTAATGGCCATCATGTGTGCTCTGAACTCGTCCGCCATTACTAGGCTGCGCCAAACATGGCTGGCCGTCCCACCGAAGAATCTTGAAACGCTGGAAGAGCTCAAAGAAATCTGCGAATTTACTCGGAACTTCTCGGCGCTGAGGAGGCATATTAAGGATGCAGAGTTACCTTGTCTACCGTTCATTGGCCTGTTCCTCACAGATCTTACATTCGTCGATGCGGGCAATCCGAGCACCAGGACATTGCCGGGCATGAAATCAGGAGGTAAAGCTGTCGAGGTTGTCAACTTTGACAAGTACGTCCGCACCACCAGCATCGTGGAGACGGTCGAGAAGTTCCAGTCGCCATACGAGCTGAGGATCGTCGGAGGGCTGAGAGACTGGCTGATTGCCAAGATGAACGGTGCCAGGAACCTTGTCGAGGGTAAGAAAGAAGGTATGGGCTGGGTATGGGATCGAAGCTGTGAGATCGAGCCAAAGGAGGAGCAGAGATTGCAGGAAAGGGAGAGGAGCAGTAGTAGGGGTCGGGAAAAGGAGAATAAGGAGAGAGGGTCTTAAGTACTGAGAAAAGAGAAAGGTGACAAGGGATTGGGATTCGTGAAGAAGATGAGTCGATTCGAGTTAAGATCGAGGTGAGGAGAGGAGGCGCAAAAGCATGAAAGATCATGTATGTCACAACCATATATTCTTAGCAATTCTAGATAAAGCTTTTCATTAGCCAGGGACTTACACGTCCATAGATGATGATCAATACCAAAACGTCCGACACCGATAGGTTGTGGAAAGTGGTTATTTGCGCAGACAATATATTAGTAGTAGAAAATCGGAAGTCCTACAGCGACTGCAGACAGTGGAGAAGATGGGCGCTGACTAAGCGGCCTGTGACATCAATCCAAGAAATTCTCAAGCTTCACCTTGATCATCTGCAGCTGGTATCTCTGCGCATTCAGGCACAATTATCCGTCGAGCAAAGCTATGAGACCCGTGTCTCTGCACGGCTCACCCATACCATCGCCGGCTGTTCTCCGCTACCTTAAGATCCAAGCGGACTCTCTGCGCTTCTTCTCTCAGAACAAATGTGCACATTCAGTTCGTGGGGTGCAGGAGACTCGGAGGACTTACTACACCTCACCATGGCGCGGCAGCAGCACGCCGAATACATTTTGTCATCACAAAAGGCACCTTGAGTCTGCTTCACGTATTCCCATCCGCTCCTTCCAAACAAGTCATCGCCTCTTCTCACCCCGCGAAGTTGCACGCCGCCCAGACCTCTTCTCCAGATGGCGCCTCGCTCCACCCGCCTCCCCTTCGCCGCTCTCCTCTCTACTCGACGACTCTGCCTCCCTCGGCAGTCGCCTCTCCAAACCCATTCCAGACCAGCGCCTCCGGTGCACCGAGTTCGACGAGCACGGCAACGTGACCGTCGTCAATGGGGAGTTCCGCAAATCCGAGCTCATTCAGAAATACGGCCTGCAGCCCCGTGATCTCCGCAAGATCGACTCCTCCCTCCTCCCGAACATCTTGGTGCGGCAGAAGAGTATCCTCATGAACCTTTTACACATACGATGCTTGATACAGGCCGACAGGGTATTGGTCTTTGACGCATACGGCAGTACGGATAGCTACACCCAGAGTCTCTTCATGTACGACCTCGAGGGCAAGCTGAGTCTGCGCGAAGGCAAGGGAAAGGGCGAGCAGCCCCTGCCGTACGAGTTTCGGGCGCTGGAAGCTGTCTTGATCTCCGTGACCACCGCATTAGAGAGCGAATTTGAGGGAGTGCGTGGGCCAGTGGTCAAGGTCTTGCGAGAGCTGGAGGAGCAGATAGACAGGGACAAGCTGCGATTACTGTTGGTGTTGAGTAAGAAGCTGGGAACATTCGAGCAGCGTGCACGGTTGGTGAGGGATGCAATTGATGAGTTGCTAGAGGCGGACGATGATCTGGCGAGTATGTACCTCACGGAGAAAAGGAATGGGCAGGAGAGGAGCGAGGAGGATCATACTGAGGTTGAGATGTTGTTGGAGAGTTACGACAAGGTGTGTGACGAGATTGTGCAGGTCGGTGGGAACCTGGTGAGCAATATCCGGAATACGGAGGAGATGTACGTATGCCCCGATCACTACGCCGTTTTTGGGAAGCTGACCACGACATCACAGCGTCAAAGCCATTCTCGACGCCAACCGCAACTCTCTCATGCTTCTGGACCTTAAATTCTCGATAGGCACTCTCGGTATCGGCGCGGGCACCTTCATCGCAGCTCTCTACGGCATGAACCTCAAATCCTTCATCGAGGAATGGGACTTTGGCTTCCCGCTCGTCTCTTTCACATGCGCCATCTTCACCGTCATAGCTTGCGTCTACGGCTTGCGTAAACTGCGCCGTGTCCAGCGGCTCAGCATGTGGGGCGAGGGCGACCTTTCTGACCGCAGCTTGCGCGAGGGGCGGCGCAGTTGGCGCGGCGGCGAGGAAGAGGTGCACAACACAAGGGGTTCGTGGAGGGAGGTAGAGCCTGTCGCGGAGCAGATTCGAAAGATGGAAGAGGCGGAGTGGAAGCGGGCGGAGAAGGTGATGAAGATCAAGGCGAGTCAGGGGGACGAGTACGCTGCTGAGCAGGCTTGGGCGAAGAAGGGAGGGGAGGTGTCGGTGAAGTTGTAGATGGGCATGTTTTGCACATGCATTTGCATGAAGCGTGATCTTGGTTCTTGTAGATACCCATGTGTCGTGATATTCTGTTTAGCATAGCGTAAGGGGACGATGGGAATACTCTGCTCACAAACTTGTACGAACGAAATACATCCGGGCATATGAATACTATCATTTTCAAAACACCATACCTAGCCCTCCTCTCAGGTCGCACGCTTGGAGCTCTCAAGTACATCCTCCATCACGAATTGTCTGCGCAAGAGAATGGTCTCTGCGTAGCGGACGAATTCATGATCGCCTTGACCGAGCCATACGTGCCCAGTATACACTGCAGATTGTTAGTCTTCATCATCAGCGAGGGATATCATATCTTACAACAACAGTACAACATAAACAAATGCCCAAATTGATCCCTGTCAAGATCTTCTTCCTCCAATCCCTTCCCAACACATCCCAATTCAACCACAACCAAAATCACGCCGGCAGACCCAGACTAAACCAAGTACAGAATAATGCCCCCAAGATGCCCAACAGCTCATGGAACACCGAGATCGACTCGGCGATCAAGAAAGCCAGCACCCACGTCCCAGCACAAAGCAGCAACCAACTCCCGACGCTCTTCCTGCTGCGCTCACGCATGACGTTGGTGCCACGCCACATTCTGACGTAGATATTCTTGACGCAGACATGTGCGTTGACGACGCCCGCGACTACGATGGTCGGGCAAGCGATTCCGTACGCGATCTTGCGGATCAGAGGGGACGCGGAGCCAAGAGCGGGGGATGCGACGGTGTCGCCTGCGTATGTGTAGATGACGACGGCGACGACGATGTAGAAGGTGATGGCCAGTGTTTGAAGCAGCGCCAGGGATTTGGGAAAGTCTTCCGGGCGACGCAGCTCGGAGATGAAGCTGAAGTAGGCGGTGTGGCCGGTGAAGGCGATGACGATGTTGGAGATGCCGATGGCGTAGGATTGCGTGGTGCTTGGGGAGTTGATGGTGATGAGGACGGCGGTGTGGTCATTTGGACGGAGGATGCCGACGCCGATCATGGTGATGATCACGGCGATGGTGATGGAGAAGCAAGCTGGGAGTATGTTAGCCTGATCTGATGATATGGGAGATGAGAGGACAACTTACATAGTGCAGAAAGCATCGATGTGCTTCTCAAGGTCCTAGGCATGCTCAAGAGGAAGGATAGTATCGTCCCGCCAGCAGCGAAGACGAGGGAGCAGGTGATGTGACCAGTGAGGACGTTCATCGTGATGGAAAAGGCCAGGATATGAGCCGCCATGATGAAGATGAACACAAGTGCCTGAGCTACGGAGATGATCCGTTCGCCCCATTTGCCGAAGATCATATATCCAGCGTCCGAAAAGCTGTGGATGCTGGGATGGGCCAATTTGAACTGCCCACATACGTAGCCGGTGTACGTGGCCATTGCCCCAAGGATTGTAATTAGCGCGATTCCAGGGAGAAAGCCCATCTTGGAGATGACGGCTGGCAGAGAGAGTATGCCGAGAGATATGGTCTCTGCAATCATGAGCAGACTACATTGCCACCAGCGCAGCGTCTTGTAGTGGACACCTTCACCACTTTCGTCGCCAAACGGATTAGCTTCATTGACGGCGGATTGCGTGACTCTAACCACTCGCTGCTGTTCAATATGGCTCTGAGATGAGACTTGAGAAACTTTGGTGGTCACTCTTTGTCGCTTCCGACGAGAATTGTGGTCTACTTGGCTCGCTTCCTTATCGAAGGCTCCTCTATCGAATTGAAATCCTTGCATTTGTGCGAAAAGGGGATTGTAATCATCATGATTTGCGTAATGTCGCGGATATCCGTGTTGAGTAGAAATAGCTTGATGGTCATGAGAGATAGTGTGCTGGTGGTGGGAACTGGAGGTATGGTGATGGGAATCAGGAGAGGGAGCCATGTCGGCACTGTGATGATAAAAGTCCGTGTGGCAGTGATAATCACCCATTCTTGATGTGGAGAGATGGAGGTTGCAAGATGCAGTGTGAATTACTGATCGCTCTTATCGTAAGAAGGCACTTGTAGCGTGACAATGTGCTCGTTGCTTTGCCAGCTGTGTTTGGCTTGAATCCATTGTGGGTGAATTGAGTTCGCACTGCGCAGACGGGAAGAAGAAAACAATAAGATCAAGGCACACTCTACCGATTGTAAATATCAGACTTTGGTCCTTTGCACTTGCATGCAGCTGGACGACAAGTAGCGTGTGGGTCAAGGTACGATAACTGCAATTGTATTTCGCGGCAGGTGGAGCAGCTTGGACTTGATCAATGCGAAAAGTCAGAATGCCTATATCAAGAGAAGATGAAAGCGCGTCCTTATTGTGTGATATGGTAACAAACATAAATACTCGGGCGGACGCCAGCATTGGTCGAGGACTGCCTGATCGATGTTGCAAGTCGAGATGAGAAGAAGTCAACACTGACCAGACTCGTAATCTGCCATTCGCAGTACCGCGAGGGTCATGTATCCGGAACATATCGTTTTTGCTCTCCGTCATGCCTTGCGTTGGCGGTATCACCATGAAATGATACGCCTGTAAAAAGGATACTAATACATAGTTTTCCTGGAGAAGAGCACGAGGTGTTGCCATGAGAAACCTGGCCCAAGCTCCATGGACCGGCCCTTTGCCGGGGCGCGGCCATTGACGCCATGTAATTAATCTGCTGAAAGCTGGCTGCGATTGCGGGCAGCCGGAGGAGATGGCCGGGGAACGTGAGGGAGCTCTTGAGCAACGGTTGGGTGGAGATGCTCTGATGGACTCGCGCTGATCATCGATGTCTGCCCTTCATTTACCGCCTTAGCAATCGGCGGTGCAACAGGCTAGTCTGTGTCGCAAATTCAGGAACAGGTCGTGTTCCCGTTCATTTCCTCTTCTCCCTCCAAATTCCTCCCTGTCCATCCAGATTCACGAATATAAGCACAATGGTCGAGCTTCGCAAGCGCAAGGAACCACCGTCAGCGCCAGCCAAACCGGCGAAGAAGGAAAAGAAGCCCAAGGAGGAGGCAGCTGAGAACGGAAGCGCCGCTAAAGAAGAGAAGAAGGCTGCGCCGGCATCCAAGCCCGCGAAGAAGGGAGGTCCCCCGAAGGTCGGCGATAAAGTAGATCTAGAGTCGTTCGGCGGTGAATTTCAGACATACGAGGGCAAGCAGACTACTTTGAAGCAATTGGTTGAAAAAAGCAAGTCTGGAGTTGTCATCTTCACTTATCCAAAAGCCAGCACTGGTGGATGTGAGTGTATCGCAGCAGGCTCAGATTTGGCTTGGTTGACCTGTGATAGGTACCAAACAAGCTGTCGCATTCCGCGACTCGTACGAACCATTGACCGCGACAGGCCTTGACATCTATGGCCTAAGCAGAGATTCGACGACCTCTAACACCAATTTCAAGACGAAGCAGAACTTACCATACCCGCTACTGTGCGACAAGCCAGCCTCCTTGGTAGGTGCCTTGGGGTTTAAAAATGGCGAAAGCACGCAGCGTGGCATCTTCGTTGTGAACAAGGAAGGTGAAGTACTCGCAATCGAAGCAGGCAGCCCTCTTGGGACAGTCGACGTGGTCAAAGCGATCGTCGAAAAGCATGGTGGCACCGATGAGAAAGGTGAAGAGCAGTTGGAGAAGGCAGAAGAGAATGCGGCCGCCACAGAGGAAGCAGATGGCGACAAGGAGAATGGCGCCAAGCTATGAAGGGTGGCATGTGATGAGTTGACACGAGGTCGGCATGTTGTATAGTGATGCAGCTCTTCAGGCAGCGACATTTAAATGTGAAGCGATACGACTACCAGACTCTGGTTTGACACGCACGCAACCAGAAGATTGTGTGACAGGGACGAGATAGGCAACTCTTGTTAACCATTTTTAGCGACGAAGACCAAGAATCCCAAGGGACCCCAGTAATTCCAGGGCTCCGGAATGCCGCCGAACGGTGCGCCAATCTGTTGATCTTTGGGAGACCCCTCGTCACCATAACCGTTGACAGACAAAACAATCCACACCATCACATCCCCAATTCCTTCTTCACGAGACCCTGGTGACACCGCAAACCTTCTCGAAATCTGTGACGGACCTCTCATCACTGATACGGATCTTCTCTTCGGTTTTTTTTCTCGTGCCTGGATCAGGGCTGTCTTCAGAAGATGACCGCATTGCCCTAGCCAGTGATCTTTCTTCGCACAGGCGACTGCGACTCCCACTCAACCACTTTCGCTCCTTCTCCCTCCTATCCCCAGCAATATGAAGTCAGCCTTTGTTCAAAGAGCGGCGCGAATGCGCAGTAGCAGTACCGCGACCAGTCTCCAGACCATTCCACCACCACGAACCTCCGCAGACTACTCTGAAGAGTATGCGGCGCACGCGGCGTCCATCCTATACCAATCACCTCTACCTTCACAATCTGGCCTTCCAATCTATATACTCAATGCCGCCGCCTTTCCTGATTCCGTAGAGGTCGACTACGACTCATTGCTGCCATACGTCCTCGCTCGACTTCCGGGAGAGGACGACTTGATCGCAGGTACAGAATATGAGGTCGTCTTCTTTGCTGGTGGACAGCCGGAGAGTGCGACGGGAGAGAAAAAGAATGGCCCTGGTATAGGCTGGTACATACAGGTGTACCAAGTACTAAGCAGAGCTCTGCGAAAACGACTTCAGAAAATCTACATAGTACACGAGAGGAGCTGGGTCCGGGTGCTTACAGAAGTCTTCGGCACGATAGTCTCGCCCAAGTTCAAGAAGAAAGTAGTACACGTCAGCTCGCTCAGCGCCCTCGCGCTTAATATCCCACTAGAGAACCTTCTCATTCCGCCTGCAGTCTATCTTCATGATCGCAAGGTGGTCCCCGACATCTACGCTCCTTATGCCACGGGTCGGCGAGCGTTTGGCGCGAGTGAATCTCTTCCGAAAGATAATGGCGGCAATAGGCGACTACCACGGGCGCTGCGGGAGTCGACAACGTTTCTCTTAGCAGATCCGAATCTCAGAACGGAAGGCATATTCCGCATTCCACCACACTCGACCTTGTTAGGAATTCTGAAAGAGGCATATGATCGAGGACAACACTTCCTCGTATGGAAGGAGGCCACTGTTTCACAAGTAGATCCGGGCATGAACTCCCGAACACTCGCAGAAGTGCATGAGACCGACGCATACGGCGTACATCTGGCTGCTGGACTCATCAAGACATGGTATCGCGAGCTGAGGATGCCTGTAGTGCCGGAACAATGCTACGAAACATTACGCCAGGCATTTGGATCCCACGACGAGGAGATCACTCAGGAGGCCTTGGAGCGATTACTATCTCCATACTCGAAAGAGTCGGTGCTCCCACACACAAGCCGCCTCATACTCATCTGGCACTTGCTGCCCTTACTGTCTATCGTCACATCCCATGAACCGGAAAACAAGATGACGCCTGAAAATCTGGCAGTCTGCTTCTCCCCTGCCCTGATCTGTGGCTCCGATCAGCTCCAGGACGCAAAGATGACCACGGTGATCAGAAGAATCCTGACAGAAGCCATTTCGGAATGGCCACATGGATTGGAGGAGAAGTGCCGTACATCGCGAAGCGAATTCTACAGCGCGCTCAAATCGCCAGCCAAAGCCGAGGATTACGAGGATCCGCTACCAGATTTTGCAAGGGACAATGCTACAAATCTTGACCAGAGGATGCAGCACATCACTCTGCGTGACTCCGAAGCGCCGGAGATTGCACCTGCTTTGCCGCCTCGATCATCTTCACTATCGCGCGGTCGAGATGGACAACCTCCTCTATCGCCTTTACCACGCCGCAAGCCTGCACCAATAGTTGCTGCGTTGCCGCGGTACTCGACATTGATGTCTGATCCTAGCGCACCTCCTTCCTACACAAATGGCCATAGTCTCGGCTCCGATTCGAAACAGCGAATGCAAGACGAGCAGAACGGCTTCTTGCCGGAGAAGTCTAATCGATCCCAGTCAGCACAGGCCAGCGACATAGCACAGAACGCGCAGCCACTGATAGACGCGAGTATCAAGCGTGCTGCTACGATTACCGCAGCGTCTGGTCAATCGAGAAAAGAGCCCCACTCGCCACTTCTCTCCCCTTCATTAGCCGAGATCCAGGGTGCTCAGACCATGCTCAGGTCTGTCAGTGGCGAGTCTGCGAAGAGCGATAGAAGTGACGATGGCGTGTTCATCAAGCCAACATGGGCCGCCAGTTCGCGACAAGCTAGTACTAGTTCGGCGAAATCTGTGCAGAGGAAGCCGAGTCCGCCCATCAATCCAGCGCGAAATGGCGATAGAGTAGACAGTGGAACCCATGCTGCACCTCACGTGCCAAAGCCTAGGACCCCGAGTCCGGGCTTGCTGCAACGGATGCAAAGCTGGGAAAAGGAAGCCAATTCCAGTGGCACTGCAGGACAAAGAGGTCAGGTAGGAGAGCGGAAACAGAGTGTCGATGATTTGAAGAGACTGTATGAAGACAGGGCGACTACAGTAGCAGAACTGTCAGGTCTGCAAAGGACGAAGAGCAACAGTAGTCAGAGAAGTCAGGGATAGTGCATGAAAGGATCGAGTAAGTAGCATTGCAAGGTGCTGGGACGTGTCAATGATACCATATTGGGAACATGGAGGATTATGGCGTTTGGATGCAATGACTGCTGCTCGTTTGGTCAGGAAGTAAAATAGTCCTGACAGGAGTATTTGTATACTATAGAGTCCTTCATCTACAAGACAACACAAGTAGAATTTCTTGTCCTAATACGTTGACGGCATGCAGCACTGGAGAGATGGCAAGATCTCCGAACCCATCCTCGCAATAGCTGCTTATAAATGACGCAAATTGATAATATGCAGCGAAGATGCATTCGCAGTCCAGTAAACCTGAGCATTGACCGGACTATTATGGTTCATCGGCTGTCGGCATCTTGGGAGCTGGACCTGATCGGCCTTGGCATGACGACATGATCTGTCAAAAATGCATTGAGCTTGACCTCGAGCTCTCGCGCCGGAGTACCAAATCGCTGACCGTTTACCTTGACGTCGAGCGCGACCTCAACCTCATTGTCGTTGACCTACCTCCTCAACACCCTTGTCAGTATACTCAGAACTTGACTGCGATCACGCTTGCAAGAACAGCAGCAACCATGCCCCTCATCCCGGGTATCCTCCCGCCCTCGCGCGAAACATACGACCTCGTCCTCAAGACCTTCCAATACTTCCCTCTCGTCACTGCCTTCCAATGGCTCTCCGACTTCTACCCAGCGGGCAAATCCAGCATCGACTCCTCCCTGAACCTGCCCGGTAAGCTCGCCTGGGCCATCATGGAAACACCGGGCATGGCCATCGTATTATATTCCATCCTCACGATCCCCGCGGAGCTGGGCCTCAAAGAGCTACCCTGGCCCAATTACACCATGGCTGCATTGTACATCATGCACTACGTTTACCGCGCATGGCTGTTCCCGCTGCTGCAGCCCAGCATGTCGCCTATCCATGCGCTGCCGTTCCTGAGCGCGATTGCGTTCAATGTCATGAACGGCATCTCGATCGGTGGATGGGTTGGCGGTTACGGTGCGCCGAATAATGCTTATTGGGGAGACTTGATGGCGTGGAGGATCGAGTTGGGCATGGTCATGTGGGGATGGAGTCTGTTGGGAAACATCTTCCACGACGATGATTTGAGGGAGATTAGGAGGGCGGCATTGCGGATACAGAAGGAGAAGGCGGAGAAGGAGGGCAAGCCGGTCGAGGGCGTGGAAAAGGTGTATATGATTCCGAAGAACGGCCTCTTCCACTACATCCTTTATCCGCATTACCTTTGCGAATGGATGGAGTGGGCGGGTTTCTGGGTGATTGGTGGCTGGGGTTGTGTGCCGGCGAGGACATTCTTGATCAATGAGATTGCAACGATGTTTCCAAGAGCTTTGAGCGGGAAGAGGTGGTATGTGAGCAAATTTGGAGCGGACAAGGTTGGAAATAGGAAGGCAATTATACCTGGTATCATTTGAGCGAAGCAGGACTAGGAAAAGCAGAAAGGTGACTCTTGTAGTTTCTTGACATTAGCTATGCATAGCGCAGCGCAGCAAGTCGCTCTAATTCATATTATATCGTCTCGCCCTTTTCATCGATCAACATTTCCTCCGTCTTCATTGGTCCCTCACCCACGCCTGTCAGGATCATCCTACTAATTCCACTCTTCAGCTTATCTACCGCTGCTTCTGTCCCCTCCGGTATCTGCGCTGCCTTGACACTCGCACCCTTATTCCCTTCCCAGCCCTCTACCTTCCCAAGTATGCTCTTGAACACCCCAGCCACCACGCCCTCATCCTTCTGCTCATAGTACACTACCGCGTTCGGCCCAGCATCAAACGTATACGCCGCCACTCTCCTCCCCTGCGTCTCATTGATCCGATCCACAACCCTCACCGCAGCCCGACTCGCATCATTCATATAAAAGATTGCCGGCTCCGTATCCAGACAGCACGCATGAAAAGAATTACTATCCCGCATCGTCAATTTTGCAAACGTGTCAAAATCCCTCTCGGCTACCGCCTTCTTCATTTCCTCCATACGTTCCGGCACCGTACTCCGTACCCGCTCCTTGAACAGCGTGCTCGTCTTGACAGTAGCCTGCATGCCCGCCGTGCTACTCACGTCCTTCTTCTCCGCCGATGCGACCAGGATCACCGCGCGCATTGTAGGCCAGTGCGATGCCGGCGCGACTTCTACCGCCACGCTGTCGCTGCCGTCGGCCGCGGATCCCATCTCCCATGCAACGTAACCGCCGAACAGCGAGCGACATGCTGAGCCGGAGCCTTGTCGCGCGATGTGGGATAGCTCGGTGGGCGACGCAGGGAGCTGGTATAGGTCTGCGATGCTGCGTACCAGCGCGGCGAAACCGGCTGCGGAGGAAGCGAGGCCGGCCGCGGTGGGAAAGTTGTTGCGAGAGACGATCTTGAGGGGATAGGTTGAGAGCTTCGGCAGCGAGGCGTCGGAGGCCTCGAGGGCCCGGCGGAGAGAGCGCAGTTCTGAGAGACACGCCTGGGTGCGAGCGCCGGAGATGTCTTGCGAGCTACCATTGAGGGTGAGGCTGTCGCTGGAATAGGAGGAGGAGCAGGAGGCAGTGGTGTGTGTGCGGAGATCGGATTGAGAGAGTGTCACTGAAAGGGAAGAGTTAGTCGGGAGATTCAGTGAGGGGTCACGCTTGCCCCAGTATTTGATGACGGCAATGTTGACTGGGGCGAAGGTTGAGGAGCGGTGCACATGGTTGTCGGCCATGCTAGAGGGTAGGATGATGCGAGCAGATTCAAGACGTAAAATGAGTATAGTCGAAGACAAACTCCAGCTGAAAGGTCGAGATGAACAGTGTCAATGGCTGCGGAAGTTCAAGATTGCAGAGTCGCAAATGAGAATGTTTAGTTTCTGTCCATTCAGCATCGAACCATTTTTTTGGTTCCTGAGGACGATCAGTGGCTCCAGCTCGGACCCTGCAGCGGCCGCATTCCGATGACATCTTCCATGGGAAAAAGTCCAGATAATATCTTAACTTTCATTATATCAACGTATTTGGCACCATGTCATCCGCAGCTAGTTCAGGAGCTGAAGCCTGTCCAGTCGATCACAAGACTCGACAAGCATGGCTCGACAAAGCGCGCGCACAGCGACCGGACCAGAATCCTCCTGCGGTGGGCAAAAGTTGCGACTCTACCCAGCTCTCGCAGACGGCCACACCTGCAGTACCCAGAACAGCGACTCACTTTTCTTTGGACCAGTCCCGAGAGATATCTACTATCCCTCGCGCGATCGTCGACGCTACTTCTGATCGACCAGCAAACAATGAGAACGAGTCCGGCCCGTCCAGCTCCGGAAACTGGATCTACCCTTCCGAGCAAATGTTCTTCGACGCTATGAAGCGCAAGTCCTATGACCCACAAGCCCAGGACATGCGATCAATAGTACCGATTCACAACGCCGTCAATGAAAGGGCATGGGCAGAGATCAAGGGCTGGGAAGCAGGTCGCGGCTCGGAGAAATGTGGTGGACCAAAGCTGGTCAGCTTTAGCGGACAGAGCACAGCTTTGACACCAAGAGCGAGATGGAACACTTTGCTTGGATATACTGCGCCATTTGACAGGCATGACTGGGTTGTCGACAGATGCGGACAGAAAGTCGATTATGTTATCGACTTTTACAGCGGCAAGGATGAAGGGAAAACAGGGAAGAGCTTGAACTTTTACCTGGATGTGCGACCGAAGCTCAATACTTTGGAGGGAGTCAAGATGAGGATGGGCAAGTTCCTCGGTTTCTAATGTATCAAAACAGCAACACAGAGAGAGACCCCTACGTTGGCACGAAAGTCGCAGGTAGGGAACCATTCTTTCAATCGAGCATGCGATTGGCAAGCCAGAAGCGGGTCGGCTACGCATGACTTTCGCTACAGACGTGCTAGCGGACCATCCGACCTGACGAGTCCAAGATGGGCCTTCGATATATCCTTTACACTTGTACAGCCACAAAGCTGCATGCACCGCTTGAACTCGGTGTGGAACGTATCGAGCATCAAGTCTACACCTGCTTGGCCGTCGTACTGGACCAGTCAGTAAAGCCTACCACCGTAGTAGCAACAACTTACAGCGAGTCCCCATAGCGCTGGACGACCCACCCAACAGCACTCTGCACCCAGTGCCAAGCACTTGAAAACATCGGTTCCACTCCGGATGCCACCATCGACATGGACTCTTATTCTACCGCTTGCAGCCGCCACGCACTCCGGCAGCACATCCAGAGTTGCGGGTACACCGTCCAACTGCCTACCACCGTGATTACTCACCAGCACACCATCCGCGCCAAACTCCACCGCCAACTCCACATCCTCCGCCGTCAACACCCCCTTGATCCAAATCTCCATCTTGGTCCTTTCTCGCAACCACTTGATCTCCCTCGTCCAGGAATGCGAATCATCGTTGAATGCCACGAAGCTATCATCATGACTAGCGCTTCTAATCTGCTCGCTGGTCTTCTCGATGATTGGCCAACCAAGTCCCTCCGGCGTCCGAAAATCATTCCGCCACTCGTTATACCTCACTCCCAACACGGGACTATCCGCCGTCAGGAAAACAGCCACACATCCTGCCTCCTCCGCGCGGCGTAAAATCCGCTCCTCCAGAGCACGATCCTTCATGCTGTATAGCTGCATGGCGTGCTTACCCTGGAAATCATGCGCGGTCTGCACCTCCCCCGAGGCGCTGGTGATCTGTGCAGCAGTGTGGTTCGCGTAACTGGAAATGCCCATGTGGACGCCCTTTGTGGCGCAGGCGCGGGAGGTGGCAAGCTCGCCTTGAGGATGGGCGATGGCATGGAGACCAGCAGGGGAGACACAGAGCGGCATGGCGATTTGGGAGCCGAACACGGTGGTAGCGGTTGAGGTAGCGGAGACGTCACGTAAGACGCGTGGGCGGAGGACATACTTTGCGAAGGCTGCAATGTTGGCGTTGATGGTGTACTGCGATTGGGAACCGGAGTTGTAGAAGTCTGTGAGCGGTTATGGTGATTTGCTTGCTCCAAGCTGCATGGGGGACGTTTCAACATGAATAGAGGGTCATGATGGGGATGGCAGAATAAGGCGCTGCAGACGGGAGAAGAGATATGTGGGCATATCAACAAGCATAGGAAGAATCTCTCACCTCTTGCCATTACATCCAGCTTCTTAGATGCTGCTTTTTGGAGGTCATCGATGCAGAGGATCTTGTCCTTTGGCTCATCCTTCTTGATCGGTATCGGAATCGGTCGACCTGCCATCGTTCGAGCGAGCCCTGGTTGGTTACGGCGAGTTTCACTTCTATGTGTTCAGAATTGCACCCAAGGGAATTAGACAATGAACCGCAAATATGTACATGAAGTTTCCCTACCTGCGCCCTTCACCAAATTTTGTGCGCCCTGTCATTGAGACACGTTGGGAAAGCGGGGCGACGGCGGGGGAATTCGGGATGAAGTTGGAGTCTCCAAAGTCTCCTTCAAAAGTCAACAATCACAATTCACCATGGTCTGACCGGAACGCGCGATGTGACTTGGAACAATATCGCAGTCAGCATGTAGAGTGAGTAACCTTGAAGCTTGAAACTTGACGGTCTGACGATCAATAATGGCACGTTCTCCGACACAGGCGTACACACCATGGCGTTCTGCCTGCTTCAGTTGCCAGCGGCTAGCCCCTGTCATGCATGATTCCGATTTGTGGCTGAAAGATTAATTCGGCAATGTGAGAGACGCTGCAGCCTCCATGCAACAAAAATATGAAGGCTTGCTGCATACGAACGCCACGCACAGTCCGATGACAGCTGAAGTCCTCCCATCACGTTTCCTGGCAGAGCTAGTCGCACGATTTAATAGGTCCTCCATCTCGTGGCAGGTCCCGTGTCACGGAGATCCGTTTCAATAGCCTGCAGCCATGGAATGCAGGCTAATGCACTGTCTCTGCCCATCTCGGAATTTGCAAGGATTTGTGGACAAGAACAGCAACTGGCGGCATTAGTTGCAACGTCCATACACCTGCATCATTTTATTATTGGGCCACAAGGCAGTCGACCAACACGGTACGATGAATACTGCACCGTCTCTGCATCGCGACTGGCCATACGGCGCATCAAGTCACTTACACCAGGTGTCCCTCAGCGACGCCGAGAACATGTTCACGAACGACATTCAGTCAGTGCTCTCCGAAGGGACTCGCAGCTATATATCTGCTCTTGCCTCCACCATAGGATGATCTGTACCCTTGCATACCACGCGTTTCATAGTCGTTGCAGTCATGGCCTCGATTGAAGTGACATCGGAATGGATGACCACATACGTTGGCGGACCTTTCGAAGGCATTGATAAGGCGTGGTGCCTTGATCATCCAGAAGGTCCGATCATCATATACGCAGAGACAGCTGCAGGTCGAGTCGGTCAGCTTGCTATCTATCTCGCTGCCGACCAGTCCACCCGAGACTGGACGACATTGGGCCTGGGAAATCTGCACATCCAGAGCATATCTGCACGTATCCACGAGAACAACTTTTTCGACCTTGCTCTGGTAGGCAAGGATGATACCGGGAAGAATGTCGGCCAGGTCTTCTGGGCTCTGGACCCTCACAAGATAGACGACAAGTCTCACTGGGATGAGCGAAGAGTGCTTGGGCCGAATTCAACAGGCTATACCCGGATCTCTCTGACCGATTGTCCAGCCTCACGCTGTGCTTTTTTGATGTATCACGACGGTACCGGCCATCTAGAACAGCGACCTGGCTACATCATAGGTGCGGCAGTAAATGATTTAGGGAGAATGACAATGAGCTTCCCAGTCTGGTGGCCACCTATGCTCCGTGATCAGTGGTTTGCGCCTGATGCCAATACCAATGTCCGCGCGCTTCTCGGCACAATCAAGGCGTACACGAACGGCCGCGTCAAGGAAGGTCCGGGCTTCATCTATCACTACCAGCAAGGTGGATTGCAGTACCTTGGTCTTCTGGCTGAGGACGGCCAGCACTTTTCAAGATTTTTGAGAGGCTTCTCGAAGATCAACAGTATAACCTTGATTCAAGCCAACGGAGGTTTCACGGACATCTTGATAGGAAGTGACAGAGGACTGCACTTGATCTATTCCACCTGTTGGGATGATCTGGAGCAAAGCCCTATTCCCCTGTTCAAGGGAGAGGTCTCACATGTGCGAGTTGCTTCAACCACGTTTGCCGAGACTCAGATCATCTGGTGTATACAGAAAGGCACAGCTAGCGCCAAAGATGTGCTCGGCTACGTCGAATACTCAGCTTGGATAGACCGCTCCGATATCAATAGGGGAACGATGGACGTGACAGACTTCATTCCTATTTCTCAGGGCGATTTTGCGAGTGTGTCTCCTTCTATGGGCGAAGGCGGAGACCTTCAAAGAATTCTCTACTGCGATTCGAGCAACGAGCCCTACTTACTGGAACGGACTACCAACATGATCTGGCAGTCGAAGCCCCTCACGCTTAGTCCGGACACATTCGGAGAGCTCCGAGAAGAGCTTGCCTATGTTACGCACTTCAGATTCAAAGGACAAAAGCGTGGCGATGAGGCCAACATGCTAGTACGCATAAAAGCATCTAGTTCGGCGACGGTGCGAATTAATGGAGTCTTGACGATGTTGGACACCGAACCCATAACAGTCAAGACTGATGGGCTAGGACGTCTCGAGATCATGAATACTTCAGCTACGATTGTCACTTCGACTTACACAATCAGTGCTATCGAGAATGACACCAAGCCAGCACTGAAATTTCCAGACACTTACGACCCAGCAGCGTCAATCGATGATAAGCTCAAGGATGTCAAGACCGTTCAAGATCTTCGTGCCCTGGGTATCTTCCATCCTGATACAGACCAAGCATTACAATCCGTGCTAGATGCCATTCTCGCTATTCGGCAGCGCATGACCAAGATAAAGGACGTCGGACATACCACTCCTCAACCTTCGCATCCCGAACAAACTCATAAGTGGGACTTCTGGCATCATGTTGAGCAGGCCGCTCGGGATGTAGCCCACTTTATTGTCAAGGAAGAACTCATCATTGTTCAAATGGCTGAAGGGGAGTGGAAGTTTTTCATGAGCAGTTCCGAGCAGGCCTGGCAGGGAATGCAGACAATTTTCAAGAGTGCCGGAGCTGATATGAAAAAGCTTCAAGACTGGCTCGGCTACGTCTTCTCCTGGGATGCCATCCTCACTACGCAAAAGTCCTTGAAAGCTGTCGTGCTTGTCATGGCTGACTGCGGTACTGATCTGATGGACGCGGGTATCGCCAAGATGGACAAGGCTTTGGACGACCTGCAAGCGCATTTCACAAGTGCAGGCATCCAAGCGAACAGCGACCCATCCATGGACAAGAGTGATGTGCAGAGTGCGTTACAAGATAAGCAGAAGACGGCCGTGGACAGCGGTCACCCGCAGCCACCTCCTTCGCATTCAGCCATGTATGTATGAGAGGCTGATCGAATGACCATGTCGAAGCTAACGAATGACAGTGACTATATCTTGAACCGACTGGACAACCTTTGGGGTGAAGTGCCGACCCAACTGCAGGAATTATCTGGTATTGATGCCCAGACATGGCTGCACACTATTCCAGACATTATCAAGACCGTCCAACCACAATTGACCAAGATCCAAAACGATCTTGTTGATGTGTTCAAAGCTGGCGGTCTCAAGTCAGCCCGCGAAACTTTGGCGGTACTCGGCTCAGACGTTCTAGTGGCCATCATCACCGCAGTCAAGTCTGTGTTACACGCCATGGCCGCGAGTATGAAAGCTATACTCACTTCTTTGCAAGCACTCATCACGAAGCCGATTAAGGTGCCATTCCTGTCATCGCTGTATCGCCATGTGACAAACACTACCACCGACCCGTCACTTCTGGATCTCACCATGCTGATAATCGCGATACCTATTTCCATCCTGAATCACTTGACTGGCGCTACAATGCCAGCAAAGACTCACGATGAGTTGAAGGCGTTACTGTTTACCCACAACCAACAGCCTCGATCTGATACCCAGCCGCGTCCAATGAACGTAAATGATCACGCGGTCGGATGGCAGTGGTACTCTCAAACCCTCTGCAAGGACTTTCTCTCCAGCTGGGAAAGCGCCTTACCCAACATCAGCGCCGGCGTGTACTTCGTCCTCCTAGTGCCCCAACTCTTCGACAACTCCCAGCCACTCGACAGTCCCTTCCGCCTCAAGTCCCAGAAACAAAACGTCGCTTACGAAGGCTTCGTCGGCCTGCTCAAGATCTTCCTGCAAGCCAGCTACATCCCCATCATGACGACCTGGAACGACAACTACACGCCCAATTTACGTCTCGCCTACTGGGGCGGCGACTGTTTCTGGACGCTCTACGACGTGGTCGGCACCGTCGCGACACGCACGCAATCCTTCTCCGTCGGCGAAGACAAGGAGACGGCCTTCTTCAACATCCTCGGCGGCGCCATGGCCTTGGCCAGCATGATCGCCATCGCGAGCTGGGAGATCCACAACATCGACCTCAATATGCCGACGACGATGGACAACTACACCAAGCGTCGCGAGAACGCAAAGATCATCGCGGGCTGGACCATCATTGAGGCCGTGGGCTTCGCGATCAATCGCATGGTCTCACCCGTCTGTCCGTTCATTGAAGATCTCGAGACGCGCGAGGGTGCGGCCGCCGGCGTCGCCGTCGATGGTGTCGTCACTGCTGTTTCGTATATGCTGCGTGGTGCTTTCACGAGCAGTTTGCCTGCTAATGAGCAGGTGCCCGGTCCGAGTTCGAACGGTTGAGGCGACAGGGCGTGTGCAGGGCTTGAATGCTCAGCAAACGTCGAGGTCGGCTCAGAGTCAGGATCATTCACACAATCTGACCAAGGACCACGAGACAGACGTGGTGGAGATGAATTTGAAAGTTGAAGAAATCAATTGTCTACGGACAAAGCACTCTACTATATACATCGCCCCCGTCGTGAAACCCACTAGAAGCTCTACTAAGAGCTGACAAGACCAATACGACAATGTCCCAAAACGCCCATCGTCATGCATGTACCAGCATGTGCCGTGAAAACATGAGCCCAAATCGGAAAACCAAAACCAAAAAACCACCTCGTCCCCATTCATCCCAGACAGACTAGCCAGAGCACATGAGACACGACTCTGGGTTGTCGATACTGCATGCGAGCACTGCCTCGGCGTAAATATCGCCTTCCCTGCCCTTGCTGTCATCCTCCTTGTCCTCTTCTTGGTTAGGCTTCTTGATGGCGGCTGCGGGCAGCTCGTCGTCAGGGAGACCGTTTGCGCCTTCAGCAGCGATGACGCGGGGGCTATCACCCTCGGACTGGTCAGCCTTGAACGCGGGGACGTCCATCGGGCTCTTCTTAGGCGAGACCTCAATACGCTTAGCCTCGGGCTCTGGTGGAGGAGTAGTCGATGGTGTAGGCACGTCAGCTGGGGCAGCTCCGTTTGTCTTGTACATCGGCTGAGGTGTCGATGGGTTGACACGAGGGGAAGCACCGCCCTGCACACGCTTACGGTTGATATTACGGGCGACATTGGTGTCGACCACCTTGAGCTTCTCCTGGTCGACGGTGAACTGAATTGGTGCAGAGGCGGCCATGGTGCGAAGGTAGTACATGCCGGTCTTGAGACCGAGCTTCCAACCAGTGAAGTGCATGGAGGTGATCTTGCCCATGGTGGGCTCCTTCATGTGGATGTTCAGGGATTGAGACTGGTCGATGAAAGCACCACGGTCAGCGGCCATCTGCACGATCTGCCTCTGGCTGATCTCCCACACGGTCTTGTACAAAGCCTTGAGTTCATCGGGGATGTTGGGGATCCGCTGGATAGATCCACCATCAGCGATGATGCGGTTCTTCATGTTGTCGGACCACAGACCGCGGTCGACGAGATCCTTGAGGAGCCAAGGGTTGACGACCTGGAACTCGCCAGCAAGCACGCGGCGCGAGTAGATGTTCGAGGTGTATGGCTCGAAGCACTCGTTGAAGCCCATGATCTGCGAGGTGGAGGCAGTCGGCATAGGTGCGACGAGAAGAGAGTTGCGGACACCGTGCTCGGCGATCTTGTCCTTGAGGGCAGCCCAGTCCCAGAGATTAGTAGGAGTCACACCCCACAGGTCATACTGTAGCTGACCCTGTGAGATGGGAGAACCCTCGTAGGTCTCGTAAGTGCCGAGCTCCTTCGCAAGGTCGCATGAAGCGGTGAGCGCGGCGTGGTAGATGGTCTCAAAGATCTGGATGTTGAGCTGGCGAGCCTCGGGAGAATCGAAGGGCAGGCGAAGGGCAAGGAAGGCGTCAGCGAGACCCTGAACACCGAGACCGATAGGTCGGTGGCGGAAGTTGCTCTTCCTGGCCTCTGGGACTGGGTAGTGGTTGATGTTGATGATCTTGTTCAGGTTCTTGACAACAACCTGGGTGACCTCGTGGAGCTTCTCAAAGTCGAAGCTCTCATTGACCATGTCGACATAGGTCGGCAGAGCCAAAGAGGCGAGGTTGCAGACAGCGACCTCATCAGGAGCGGTGTACTCAATGATCTCAGTGCAAAGGTTGGAGCTTCGGATGACGCCGAGATTCTTCTGGTTGCTCTTACGGTTGCAAGCATCCTTGTAGAGCATGAAGGGGTTACCAGTCTCAGTCTGGGCCTCGAGGATGGCGTACCAAAGCTTCTGTGCGCGAACAGTCTCCCGACCACGACCCTCCTTCTCGTACTGCTCGTAGAGAGCCTCGAACTCATCACCGTAGACGTCGGCAAGACCAGGGCACTCATGAGGACACATAAGAGTCCAGGTACCGTTCTGCTCAACACGCTTCATGAAGAGGTCGGGAATCCAGAGGGCGTAGAAAAGATCGCGAGCACGAACCTCCTCCTTACCATGATTCTTCCTCAAGTCAAGGAAGGAGAAGACGTCGGCGTGCCATGGCTCAAGGTAGATGGCAAAAGCACCCGGACGCTTGTTGCCTCCCTGGTCGACGTAACGAGCAGTATTGTTGAAGACGCGGAGCATGGGTACAAGACCATTTGAAGTACCGTTGGTGCCGCCGATATATGAGCCAGTGGCACGAATGCGGTGGACATTGAGACCGATGCCACCAGCGTTCTTGGAGATCATAGCGCATGTCTTGAGGGTGTCGTAGATACCGTCAATGCTGTCCTCTTTCATGTCGATGAGGAAGCAGGAGGCAAGCTGAGGGTTCGGCGTACCAGCGCTGAAGAGAGTAGGGGAAGCGTGTGTGAAGTACTTATTGGACATGTAGTTGTAAGTCTCAATGGCAGCCTCGATATCTTCACCGTGGATACCGACGGCGACACGCATGATCATCTGTTGCGGTCTCTCGGCGACCTTGCCATCGATGCGGAGCAGGTATGATCTCTCCAGCGTCTTGAAGCCGAAGTATTGGTAGTTGAAGTCACGGTCATATACGATGGCCGAGTTGAGCTCATCGCTGTGCTTCATGACTGTGTTGTACGTCTCTTCCGAAATCATAGGCGCGGCTTTCCGCGTCTTAGGGTTGATGTAGTAGTAGAGGTCTGAGATGACGGCAGAGAATTGCTTCTTCGTCTGCTTGTGGAGGTTTGATACGGCGATGCGTGCAGCCAGAATGGCGTAGTCTGGGTGAGTCGTGGTCATGTATGCGGCGGTTTCGGCAGCAAGATCGTCGAGCTGGATCGTGGTGACACCCTGGTAGACACCAGCAATGACCTTCATGGTAATGGCGGCAGCATCGACATGCTCCGGGTCGAGGCCGTAACAGAGCCTCGACACGCGAGCAGTGATCTTGTCGAATTGCACGCGTTCCTTGCGTCCATCTATACGCGTCAGTCAGTGCATGTTCCTAACGTGATTGCGATGACGACGATGAGGCGAACGCAGATGAAGCAGCAGATCGTCTGCTTGCTCTTGCCGCATATCCCTCATGGGTCTCTGACCCGTGAGCTGAACGTACCTCGCTTGTAGACGAACATGGTGAATGTCTTGTGATGGAAGGAGCTGGGGGAGGAGAGAAGACGGAGGGGGGAAAAGCGTGAGGAGGAATAGATGTGAGGAGATTCTGTCAAGACCCCGAGGATAGAGTGTCCAAGATAGAAGGTATTAATTAGTGGTCTTGAGAAGAGGGTGCTTGTGTGAAGAGGAGACAGATATGAGGAAGAGATGGCTTGATATAGTACCTCTCACAAGCGGCTCAAGTAAGGTATCGCGTCAGAAGAAACAAAAGCTGCCTGGGGACGCGACGCGCGACGAGGCTAAATTGAATGCACGGTTGTGATCGAAATGTGGAGGGGCAGGCAACGATGCAATACTTATGTCAGCAAATCTGGAATTTTCAGCTTCCGAAATTCCATAGCAACGAGCACTTCACAAGATACTCACCTCTTCCTTGTGAATTTCCAAATATCATGAGGCTATCCTGGTAATTTTCCAAATTCGCTTCACATATTCGCCGGTCGAGCTTGCCGCTCCAAATTCAAAACACGGTTGGTAATGAGGAAACCGAGCCTTCCTTGTAGACTGCACCATCCCGCTCGCGACTGCTTCGATGATCATATACAATCTTGTCCCATTGTTCGCATGCTCGAGACTGCTTTACATGGCGCACAATTGTGCGTCAACTACCACGTGACTCACGGCGCTATCGAAGACTCGGCGATGTTCAATTCCACCATCACGAGATCAAAAACGCAGCCAATACCAAATCCACGACCTGCCAAGGTCATCTCACATCGTGTTGCAGTGTCTGAGCACTCGCGTTGAAGACTTTGCGTCAATTAGCTGAGAGACAGACCTGATACCGGTCCCTCGCTTGGTCATGTATCTATGTAGATATGCACATGCACATCGGCTTTCACGACTCAATGCTATAACTCCTTCTTCTCTCCTGGATTTCCTGTGCTCGTGTCTGCCTTCATCTGCATCGGCTCTTGCTTGTCCGCCTTCGTGCCTTGCGCCAGAGTCACCGTCGCCCCAATGCCCTCACTCACGAGCAATATGACGCTCGCGCAAGCGATCCACCAGACCTGCATGCTCACGCTCCCAAGCGGTGCTCGAGGGAATGACAGTACCCACTCGACATAGTACGGCACCCATCCCTGCGGTATCCAGAACATCGGTCTTTTGCTGTACCAAAATTGCAGCAGGAATCTCAAGCCAGTGGTGCCTGCCCACCGCAAAAAGTTGACCGCCGTATCGAATGACGCTCGCGTAGACTGTACTTTCTTCGCTGTGCCTCGTTAGCTCCTTCCTCCTCACGAGTTGTGCTGATTTGGCGCCCACTGTCGCCGTCCGCTTTTAGCACGACGGAGAGCAGCAGCAGCAGCATTCACGCTTTGTAGCGACGTACCAGCTTTCTCTTGGTCTGCTACGACCTTATCGTGTTGCCTTCTAAGCTTTGCCCATTTCGTGAACTCGTCTTGCGCGCTGACAGAGGCCAGCTCCCGTTTCAAGCGGACCACTTCGCGACGCAATTTTGATGCTTCGTTGGCATCTTTCGAGGTAGGTGTGGGGAGCTTATTGTAGAGGGCCCATAGCTGTAGAGTGTCAGGAACGAATACTGTGCAGTGCGGCGAATAGGGAACTGTACGAGCTCGTTGATGGTACTTGCGCCGAGGGTATTAACCGTGTGGATGAGGAGCTGTACCAGGAAGGCAAGCAGAAGGAGCGATAACATCGCTTTGGTGTCGGGATAGATAGCCCTACTTGCGAGTGTTCCGTGAAGGAGATGTAAGGGATATCGGTCGCCAAGTGACAATACAAAGACAGCCGCGAAGCTTCAACCTAGTAGTGAGAGGTAAGGTGTGAAGTATGCCAAGCATTACTCTTTTCCACGGTGATACTATACTTCACGCTTTGCATTTGTATATTTTTCCGCGATCTATCTAGTCTTCTTCCTCATCGCCTCCTAGCTCGTCATTACCACGTGCCAGTGGGCCTATAAGAGATTCGTGCAGTTCTGTAAACCTGCGTGCTCTTCTCGTGAACTCGTCCAAACTCATTCCACTTCCCCTGAGCAGCTGCTCCATCTCTGCTTCCGTTGCACCTTCACCATGGCCACCTCCGAGTCCTTGCATGCGCATTACAAGATCCGGATCCAATTGACTGAAAGATTCATAGAGCGCCCGAAGCTCATCTATGGCCTCCGACCTTGGTGGCGCAGCTCTTATTGCCCTCCTGGTTCCTAACGGAGTTCTGATCTGGTAGCTTGAGATATTGTCATCAGGAGGAAGCGGATCAGAGGAACTCTTCAGCTGTCCCGATATTGATCGAGGCAGATGTGCTATTAGCTCCGGTTTGTCAGATAGAATAACATGGCGTCCTTCGTCGATAGTGATTGCTCGTTCGGGTATTGACGACTCCGACCCTCCAGCGACAGCAGCGCTCACTTCTACCAGCAGATTACTACTCTCCGGTGTGTTCCAGATGTCCTTCGCTCGTACTGCGTAGAGCTCGGTGCAGAGCTTCTCCCAGTCCGTTCTTGGCGATTTGCCCCAAATGCCTGGCGGCGCATCCACGTTAAGTTCCTGAAACAGCCTCGCAACGACCCAAGGAAATTTATTTGCGGCCTTGAACAGAGCCTGCTTCCCTTTACCAGTTTGACCAGACTGCACAAGTGCCAAACCGAGAGATAGTTGTATGTTCGGCAGTTCTGACCAGCCGTTCCCAATCGTTTCATTCGCCGCCATGTCAATTAAAGCTTGTGGCTGTCGCGAACGAAGCGCATACTGATCGATTACCAGCTGCAGGCAGTACGGATCCCGCCCAGGATCCAAAGAAAGCAGAAGCTTCGCCCATTCGAAGACTGTGCGCCATGTCGCTCTCAAGCTCAAATTGCCAATATATCTGCTTACGGCTAGCCAGAATTCGCGATTCTCAGGTCTTCTGAAATCGAGACGAGCTTTGCCCTGAGCGAGACTGCTAGCAAACGTGCTGTGCAGAGAGCGACCGAAGGTAAACAATGCTCTCTCCAGCAGGTCTCCCGAAGTCGCATTATCTCGTTCTTGCTTGGCAATTTCAGACACCTGCAGGAGTGTGCTGATGTGATATGGGTTCATCTGGAGCAAGCGGATCATGCGCTCGGGATCCATTGCTCGAACGCATACGTCAAAATCGCCCTGCACTTCCTGGTACGCACTGTTGTGTGTGAAACGATAGAGTATCGTGCCGTCCTCTCGTTTCTCGACCACCTCCATAGCTAAGCCGCCACTGGTGCCAATTGGCCATTCTTCCTTGCCTTGAATGAAGAGGTTGCGTCGAAGGCCCAGCAGTCCTAATCCGCTTGACCTTCCACCTTGAGCACCCTGCCGTCTCCCCAGCGCTGCAGCTAGCCCGGCCATCTGTTGGTTCCGACCTCGTCGACGACCCTGACCAGCCGGCTCTTCCTGGTCATTATTCTCCAGTGCTGTACGGCCAAAAAGTCTGCGCATCTCGTTCTCGGCGTGAAGGTTCTGGCTTTCGACTGCCAGAAGTTGACATGTCTGCGAAAGTGCTGTCGCCTCCGCCGAAGCCATTGGAGAAGGCTCATCTTTGCTAGAAGCCCGCAATGCTTGCAATGCAGCATCTATTTCGTCAACGCCATTCTTCTCAGAAGGATCTTCCTCAGTTGGCTTTGCTTTCTTCTTCTTTTTGTTCTTCTTCCGTTTGCTCGACGAGATCGGCTGTGCAGGCTTTTCTACATCGTCGTCGACATCATCATCAGCTTCAGGTTCCACTTCATCTACATCCTCATTGTCCTCAGCCGCGTCGTCGCCCTCATTGAGCAGTGCGAATGCTGACTTTTGGGGTTGGACTGGTACCTCGTCGTCGGACTCTTCTAGATCGTTTGCCTCTTCCTGCAAGCGCCTAAGAGCTTCTTCTTCTTCCCGTTGCTTTTGAGCCTTCCTCAGAGCCCTCGAGGACATTACGAGTAGCGCAATAATCTTCAAAGTATGATCAAACCCGCCAGCCGCTCTCGGACTTGGAAGTTTGCTTTGGAAAGTCGTTCCTGTTCCAGTTCTGGTATCACGAAGCGGACCCCGGGGCACGCTGCAAGATGTCCAGAAGATTGATTGCAGCTCGGTTGAATCCTAGGTATATTTAAGATGAAGAGCACAGCCTGCATCAAGAAACCAAAGACTTAATCATACAAAAACATTTCGGGCAGATCGTGAACGGAAAATGCTTGCGAACTCTATTAAAAGAAGCATATACGAGATATCTGAAATTCATCATGCAGAGAGGCGTTCATTTGCATCCCATGACATCACGGAAAAGCGCGAGTCATGACCATGGCTGCGAACCCCTTGGTGAACCATCCCAGCATTTCCAGTGAACAGAGACAATCATACATTCGACTTCCACCACCCATCACCTCAATTCAGCCCTCCCGATGCGTCGGGCAGTGGTGCAGAACCTGCGCTTCCTCCGCCGGCCAATATCGAAGAAGGCTGTCAAGTCACGACTCGCGAGTTCTGGCAATGTGCTGGGTCATCGTTCGGTAGCCTCAAGAGCAGCATCACCACCGCAG
This sequence comes from Elsinoe perseae, assembly GCA_029448695.1. Classification (NCBI taxonomy): domain Eukaryota; kingdom Fungi; phylum Ascomycota; class Dothideomycetes; order Myriangiales; family Elsinoaceae; genus Elsinoe; species Elsinoe perseae. The sequence goes on from JARDAA010000130.1 coordinate 360,622, forward strand.
ATGCGTAGCCGGCGCGTATCGCAGGCTGTCATTGGTGCCGCTGTAGCTGGTGGAGCGGCATGGTATGCATACAAGGGAACTGGAAATCCGATCTTGCTTGAGCACGCGACACCTCCACCAAGCGCTACAGGACCTCCTGTCGAACAGATCTCGGAGGCGGTACGAAAAGCGTTGATTGTTGAGCGAGGAGAGCTGTACACAAGCATCATTCCTGAGGGTCAACCATTGTCGAAAGAGACGGATGATCACGGTCGCAAGGTATTGGAGATGATGAATGAGGACCAGGTCACCGCAAAGCTAAGGACGAACGAGGAGTCCTATTTGGTTGGACGTGGGAGAGGAGTGGTCCGCTACGACGTGGTACAAATACCTAGCAATGATCCCATCGAGGACGATCACGCTGAGAAGATCATTGACGTACCGCAATCAGTGGCAGCTACTGAGAACGATGATACCAGTTCCGACTGGATGTTCTGGGGCGTCTTCGATGGTCACTCTGGTTGGACCACTTCGGCAAAACTTCGACAAGCATTGATCTCATATGTTGCACGGGAACTCAACACGACCTACAGCTCTGCGAAAGCTGCACCTGGGTTGTTCCCTTCAGCATCTGCCATCGACGAGGCTATCAAGACTGGTTTCAATCGTCTCGATCACGAAATTGTCAATGAGAGCGCGAAGAAAGTGCTTGCGGCCAAGTCGAAGCCCCTTGCAGCACAGATTCTCCAGCCCGCCCTCTCCGGCTCATGCGCACTCCTTTCATTCTACGACTCCCGCTCAAAAGAGCTTCGTGTTGCCTGCACAGGTGACTCCCGTGCGGTCCTTGGCCGCCGATCTACCAACGGCAAGTGGACTGCCACGCCACTCTCAATCGATCAGACCGGCGGAACAGAGAGCGAAGCTGCTCGTCTGCGCGCGGAACATCCCAACGAGCCATACGTGACCGCCAACGGCAGAATTCTAGGCGGCCTCGAGCCATCACGCGCTTTCGGCGATGCAGTCTACAAGTGGACGATTGATGTCCAAGGTAATCTTGGTCAGTTCTTTGCACGTCGACCTAGCAAGCATCTTCTCACCCCACCTTACGTCACCGCAGAACCAATTGTCACCACCACAAAGATCAGTCCCGAGAATGGAGACTTTGTGGTCATGGCCACTGATGGCCTCTGGGAAATGCTAACAAACGAAGAAGTTATTGGCCTAGTCGGCATGTGGCTGGAGAAGCATGGTCCTCCTGCTGTGCAGAAGACTAGCTCTGCAAATAGCTGGTTGCCATCATGGATGGGTGGCAGTAAGTCTGTCCTTCCGGTCGAGGGTCAGGCAGAACAGAGCGCGAAGGATAGCGAAGGTGGTCAACGTGCGCCGGTGAGGCAGCAGCAATGGGGCGTCAGTGGTACCGAGAGCCAGCGATTTGTAGTGGAGGACAAGAATGCTGCCACCCATCTTGTCAGAAATGCTTTGGGGGGCAAGGACAAGGAGATGCTCAGTGCACTCTTGACACTACCCAGCCCCATGAGCAGGAGGTACAGAGACGATCTGACAGTTGAGGTAATCTTCTTTGGTGATGGAGAGAAGTCTGGAAAGGTGGAACTCAACAGGGAGGCGAGCGCGACCGTGGAGAAGGAGATCAAGGCCAAATTATAAATCTTGTAGAGACGCTGAATATGACCGTCACGATCAGGTCGTATGTATTCTGTGTAAGGTCCAAGCAATCTTTTCTGCCCTTACCGCGGCCAGGACGTGAAGTCTAACGTGAACCACTCCCTGGCTTCAAACGGACCTCGGCTGTGGGGAATGGCGAACATCATCCTGTCGGCTACAAACCCTTGTCACGTATTGTAGTAGTACTGCTTGCAATTGTTGTTCCATCCCATCTCGTTCTGACAATCGGACAACGTACTTGCTTACAGACAAGATGGGAAAACTACCAAAGTTCGACTGGTCGAAATACAACGTCGATGAACTTCTCAAACTCTCGCCGATGGAGAAGGCGAAGTTGATGTGGGACAATATATCCGCAGATGATTCTGTATGTACCATGCTCATCTTGTTTGATCCTAAGGATGATGAGAAGTTGTGTGGATTTGCTTACCAGCTTCTCGTTTGCCAATTACCATCGCAATTCTATGCTCCTCATGATGACCTAGGCTGACACTCCAAGCGCTTCTTCGTCCCTCTATTCCAGCAATCCATGCGCCTCATTGACGCCAGCTCCACAGGTCCCAACAACGGCAAGCTAGTCTTTGAATTCGACAACGACGAGCACTGGGCAAACAACTCCGCCAACTTGCACGGCGGCGCACAAGCAACGATCTACGACATCTGCACTTCAATCGTGCTGTGCCTAATCGCTCGACCTGGTTTCTGGATGACAGGTGGCGTGTCGAGGGTCTTGAGCGTGACGTACATACGACCTGCACCTGTAGGGGAGAAGCTGATTCTGGAGTGCGAGGTACGTTTGCAACTCAATCTTCTTCCTTTCTGCTCGAGGGAAGGCAAGATCGACGGACTGGGCAAATGCTGACACGGACAGATCGTGCACGCTGGGAAGAGACTGGCGGTCACGAAGGGGACGATGAAGCGGGCGAGCGATGGTGCGGTGGTGTCGACTTGTGAGCACAACAAGGTGAATACAGACCCAGAGGTGGGCGGGAAATTGTGATACCCTTTTCTTCACTATATTGTAGAGCGGCATAGATTCGGTATATACAGATACAGCAATGCGCATAATTTTCTATGCTGAAACTCTCCTTCATGTCTGCATCAGTCGTGACGGACAATCTTCTTAACTTTCGGATCTGCTCCAAGCCATAAGAGGTCTGGGCGGCTATCTATGAGATCTAGTTAGCGCGATCATGGTGTATTTGTAAGAGGTACTCACAATGACCAGATGCGTCTGCAAAGGTCTTGGCCTTCGTAACAAGCGACAGGTCGAGGTCGGCAATGATCAACTTCTCATTCGGAGTATTGGCCTCGCTGATGATCCGTCCGTCTGGTGCAATCACAGCTGAGCTCCCTTTCTGTGACGTGCCCATCAGTGGACTACCGCTCGTCTTCATTGCCTCAAGACCCGCTTCAGAGATGACAGTGGTGGTATGCAAGACAAAAGACTGCGACTCGATTGCGTACATTTGTGCTTGTGTCCTGCAGCCCTCGACAGACATGGAGTAAAAGCCGGGTGATCCCTCGATGAAAGGGTCGAGCGGTGGCCAAGCTGCAATGTGGATCTGCTCGTCTTGAGAGAAAGTATGGTATTTGAGAAGAGGCTGAATGTGCTCCCAGCATGAAAGCGCACCGACTCTGCCGACCTCGTTGATATCAACGACTTGCGAGAGGCAGTCTCCAGAAGCATCGCCAAAGATGGTCCGCTCCATGTGCGTTGGCTTCATTTTGCGTCGAGTCATTCTGGTTTCTCCAGTCTCTTCGATCAGTGATTGGGATATGTAGACGCTTTCGCCGCTACGCTCTGAGAATCCGAGACAGACGCTGACCTGATTTTCTGCTGCTGCTGTACAAATACGCTGCATCTCTGGCCCATCAGCCTTGAGTGAGTTTTGCACATATCTCACACCAAGTTCAAAATCGACTGGTCTCGACCTGTGAAATATGAGAAAGAAGTCTTGCACTTCCGGTGGTAGCTAACCAGATCCAAGCTGGATACCCAGGAATCCATAGCTCAGGAAACGCGACCAACTTTGCACCTGCCTTTGCTGCTTCCTCGATGATGCTGATGGTCTTTTTCACACTAGCTTCGAGGTCAAGCCAGACAGGCTCATGTTGAGTGACAGCAACCCGGATAATTGCAGATCTAGTCATGATGCTGTCGGCTGTGGTCGCTTAGTGATGATGGTGGCAGTCGAATAGTTACAACACAGAATCTTTATCACAGTCACGCAGCACAACGGCTCTTACATGTAGAGAGTGCTTATCTCTTGGACAAGACTTATCGGTGGATCTGAGGCCGTATTGAGACAGGCTCGGGAGGGGTCGAGGCGGAAGAAGTCAAACGATATCAGGTATCGCGGGATAATGCCGCCGTGACTTTGGACCCCGTTCCCGCTGCGCAGTTTCACCGGAATGCCTCACTTCCATTTTCTAGACGACTATGCTCCTCATATATTCTTCTATAGTGCTGGTCGTGACAACCTTCCTCGACCGGGGCACATCTCCGGAACAAGAACGGCAAAACCGCCTGTCCTGCAATTCCCACGTGATGGCGTAGCCGACGATGATCCACTTCCCCGCTCTTTACCAGTCTCCTAGACGGCTTCTTTTGCTGATCACCATCATCATGCCCTCTGTCAATGTAGTTGATCAGAGCTTTGCCGGACCAAATCAAGCCGTAGTCAATCTTGATGAGATCACATGTTGACAAGTACAAAGATGGCCAAGCATCCCCGATTTTCCTTTCAACCTCATTTCCCAGGTCTTGTCCTTCAAGATGAAATTTTCAGTGGTCGCGCCTGTGTTGGCACTGGCCGGCTCGGCTTTTGCCATTGATGAAGTCGTCAATGTAGACTACACGTCTTACAGGGGTACCACCCTCTCCAACGGTATCACTCAATGGCTGGGCGTGCGGTTCGCAGCACCACCAGTGGGACAGCTTCGATTCGCTGCTCCCCAGGATCCTGAGCCCGTAGAGGGCATTCAAGATGCCAACACGCAGGGACCCATTTGCTTGGGTACTGGCCAAAACCTACCAGCGAAACAGTCTGCTGAAGATTGCTTGTATCTTTCAGTCTACACTCCTTCAATCGCTACAGCAAACTCGAAGCTCCCAGTGTTCGTCTTTCTCCAAGGCGGCGGATTCAACACAGACAGCAATCCAAATATCAATGGCTCTGGCATCATCCGTGCGGGAGAGCTGCAGATGGTCTTTGTTACCTTCAACTACCGGGTTGGTCCTTACGGTTTCCTATCTGGTCAGGAAGTTACTTCTCGAGCATCTAACAACAACGGACTCAAGGATCAGAGAAAGGTCCTCGAGTGGGTGCAAAAGTACATCAGCCGGGTAAGTTGCCTTGTGACCGTCGGTGAACATGGTCCTAATGTTGGTAGTTTGGTGGCAACCCAGACCACGTGGTGATTGGCGGTGGCTCTGCCGGTGGTGCTTCCGTCACCCTTCAACTCGCCGCCTATAATGGCTCCGTGGGCAACCTCTTCCATGGCACCGCCGCGTCGGCTCAGTCCTTTGGTCGCATTCTCACCATCCCCGAGACGCAGTACCAGTACGACAACCTCGTCATTCGCGCAGGCTGCGTCGACAGCAACGATACACTCGCCTGCCTGCGCTCCCTCAACTCCACTTTCCTCCAAAGCATCAACATCAACACCGCGTCCGGCGGTGCCCCTGGCCCACCACTCTACATGTACTCCCCTGTTCTCGACAACGACTTTCTCGCATCTTACACCCTCTCCGGCGCCTTTAGCAACGGTCTCTACCCGACTCTCCCCGCCATCTACGGCGACGCCAACAACGAAGGAACCATTTTCGCCCCACGCACCACCGCCAACCTAACCCAAAGCGACACCTTCTTGAAAAACCAATACCCAACCATCACCCTCTCCCAACTCCGCACCATCAATGCCCTCTACCCAAAGGCCGAACAATTCAACAACTCAGGCGCCTACTGGCGCCAACTGTCCAACGCCTACGGCGAGTTACGCTACATCTGCCCCGGCATCTTCATCTCCCAGCAATACGCCAACCGCGGCCAAGCCCAGAACTGGAACTACAGATGGGACGTCGTCGACCCTGCGGCCAACGCGAGCGGCGTGGGCGTTGCGCACACCGTGGAGCTGAACGCCATCTTCGGTCCGGAAAATGTCCAGGGTAATCCGCCTGCTTCTTACGAGGCTGGGGGGATCAATGCGGAGATCGGGGCCGTGATTCAGCGGTACTGGGCGAATTTTGTGAGGTTTCTGGATCCGAATGGGGCAAGTGTGTCAGGGGGTGTGGAGTGGGAGAATTTTCAAGGGGTGGAGGGGGGTCAGAGATTGTTGTTTCAGACGGAGGGGGCGAGGATGGAGGATATTCCGCAGGATCAGATGGGGAGGTGTGATGAGTTGTTGAAGTACAGGGATGTGTTGCGACAGTAGGACACGCAGCATGTGACAAAAAGTTTGTTGTACAATTAAGAGGCAGAAATGTAACCCAAAGATACAATGTATACTCAACGCCTAGCTACGTATGCACATAACCTAGATCCTTCCCGTAACATGGTATATCGATCAACCCATCGTTCCCTTCTCCATGCTCCTCCCCTTTTGCACCTCCTCCTTCCACAGCTTACGCTCCTCATCCCGGTTGACACCAGGACCCTGGTATTGACTTCCATACAGTCCCTCAGCGTACTTGTTACCCTCACCAACCTTGCTGTGCTTTCTGCTGTACCACTTTCCGTAAACAAGGAGATAATACAGTCTGAACGCCAACAGGGCAAACTTGTCCTGCTCCAGATCCTCAGGATAAGTGGCGCCAAGATCGACAGCTGCAGCAATACCGGAAATACAAGCGACTTCGTGAGCGTTGACTAGCGTCCAGGAGCCGCAGAAACGTGTGTTCCTCCGTCCTTGCAAGAGCCACATCCACGGCACGACGAAGACGTAGTGCGTCCAGGAGTGGCAGAGTTGATGCCACCAGTCACTGCGGATGATCTTGCTCTTGTCGATCTCGTCGATGCTCCAGAGATGGCCGTCACGCTCCTTGTTGAGGAAGATGGTCTGGAAGACGTGTTTCTCAAAGGGAACGTCTGGTGGGAATTGCGACTGGTAGTTGGTGCAATCGAAGCTCATGTCGATCTTGGTCATGTCTTGCGGGTACATCTTGATCATGTACATGGGCTCGTACTTCTTGCGGGCGCGCTCCACGCGGGCGGATTGGTCTGTGCCGCCCAAGGAGGTGACGGCTTGCTCCTCGTTGTATTCTGGTTCGTAGTGCTTGCGCATGTACTCGTAATCGGTGTGGGTAACGGTAATGTCGTTGGCAAACTTGGCGGATCCAAGAACCTTGGACTCGCGCCAGGAGGCGTTCTTGCCAAGAAGCTTCTTTGCAGTATCGGTCAGAGTGCAGAGAATAAGTTCGTCGTAGTGCTCAGTCTCGCCTTCCTTATCACCATCACGGTTGCTGTTGTCGTCAACCTGAGCAGACTCGCCATTGTGACCGTCTTCGACGGGAGTGCGAGGAATGATGCGGACAACAACACCCTTCTTGTCACGTGAGTAGACATGGGTGAGCTCGGTCGACAAGCGGACGTTGACGCCACGCTTGATCAAGTTCTTCTTCCAAGAACCGTAGAACTCGCCAAAGTTGGGAAAGACGAACATGGGTGGTTCATTGCTGGCAATACTGTGCTTGTCTGGCGGGTACCACATGCCATAAGTAGGACTGGTAGAAAGTCGCTCCAAGATCATGCTGGGTACCTCCGGGGTATAGTTTCCAGTACCAAGGAAGAGAGCGACCATGGGCAAAGCGACGATATTGGCGAATTCCTCGGAGAAGCGGAAGAGCTTAACGAGGTACTTGATAGGGAGGAGGGCGAAGAAGATCTCGAACATGCGGACAATCTTGAGCATCTTAAAGAAGCGTTGAACCTCACCCTGATGTCTCTCCAGCATCTTCGTGGGGTATGAGTTGGTCCAGAATGTGTCACCCTTGCCAAAGGAAACCTGAAGCTTGACAGGATCGGCCCAGTATCCTTGACGACCGAACATGGCCATCGTGTGGTGGAAGATATGGCTGCCACCTTGCACACCTTGGTTCAACCAGCTCGCACCCGTCTTCTCCTTGTCGATAGGGATAGAGAACGCCTGGCCACCACAATAGTCGTTGGCCTCGATGAGAGTGACATCGAACTTGTCTGGGTGCTCGGAGAGGTGGTGGGCGCAAGTCATGCCTATGTTGTGTCAGTACAGAAAGTGAGCATTCCTCTGGTGATCCACATACCAGCTGCACCAGCTCCCACAACGAGCACACGCTTCCTCTTTTGACCCTCCATATTGTTTCCGTTGTTAAATCGCGTCTGCGACGGCTGACTGTCCAGACTGGGCTTTACAATCGTGCTGGTCATGTCAGTCAATTATAGCCCAACAGACAGGACTATGATGGTCTAAAGACACGAACCTCAACTTGGATGGTGATGAGGTGCTTATGAGGGCTCAATGTTACCAAAAGTCCGTCATGTCTGTCTCGAGAAGGCTGCGCGAGCTTGGATTTTGTGACGGGAAGCTGCGTCATTGACCTTTGCGGATCTGGGGTTGAGCGAAGAAAGATCTGACGCTAGACACGAAAGAAGTCTAGCTTCGATCGGAGATCTCAGAAAATGGGACGCGTGGATCTGCATGAGCAAAAGTCAAGATGAGCATTTCTTTTGAACATTGGAAATCATGAATGCTTTCTATTCTTTTGTGGTTTCAATACCATTTGTTACCTTCTTCGCCTTGTCTGATGTCCCTCGGATTGAGGTTCAGCAGTCTTTGACCAGGATAGAAGTCTCCAAAAGCACTCTCGAATATCCCAGATACAGATCTGTTGCCGATCTCTTTGATCGAATCGTATTCCTCCCTATTTTCGCCTTGTACTGCAGCCCATTCCTTACTAGCGGGACTGATGCCGTCCCCGAGGTCAGACCATCTCGTCACAATCAGCGCATGCTTGAATTTCATGTGATGATCTTGCGCCACAGACTTGTCCTCCACCAATTTGAGCTCAATCAGATACTCAGTTGGACACCGCGGACATCTCCTCATTGGTGAGCAGTCACCACAGAGACTGGTGAACCCCGGCCGAGGTTTCTTTGGTCCTCCGAGCGCTGCAGCCCTGTACTTGGCTACCGGTATATGGCTAAGCGCACATTTGCAGTTGTCCATGAGAACGCCATCTCGCCAGTGTGCGCAGACACTAAAGTATGGTGTATAATCGTCACGCGAATATAGTAGCATCCGCTTGGCTGCCAAAGTCAAGCCGCCTTCAGCAAAGCATTGACTAACAACTCGCATCAAGAGATGGCCATTTTTGTGCACGTGATACTTGGTGTGATGCGACCAGTCACTCCACTGATCTCGCCAGCGTCGGTCCAAATTCTCTGCTGGTATTCCATATTCCGGTCCAAAGCGATGGGCGCGGGTGACTAGCTGCACAAATGTGAAAGGCAACGTCCTCCCGCTTGTGATGCGATGTCGTGGTGGCGGTACGAGATTGTTCGTCTTGTTTGGACAATCGAACAGCGGATTGAGGACATTTGTAGGCTGTAAAGACTCATGTGCCGGATGTGTGCGTGTATGGTAGCTGGCGCAAGGGAAGCAGAACAGCTGTCCCGGATACTTGACATCCATCGGTAAGAGGAACGCGGTCCTCTGTGCCTTGTTCACTGGTAGTCTGAGATCGTCGAACGGCTTGCTTCCGAGCAAATACCAGACGGTTTTGCAGGTCAGCGCCAGGTTCGCTGCCTCTCGTGGCTCGAGGAAGTCGGTGATGCGATCCCAAATCTCAGCGGAAGGCTTGACGAGGATCTCTTCGCCGCGTGGTCGGGTCGGATCAATCTCTGGCGTATGTTCGTGCACTTCTTCCACAACATCGTCTAGACCCTCGTCAAAATGAAGGGCGTGCATCATGTCCGTGAGATCTTTTCGCTCGCCAGTATCCTTGTCGATGTTGGCTTTGTGATAAGCACGACCTGACTTGGTGGCCGGGTGGCTGTTACGCCTATCTGATTGGTGTGCATCTTGTGAGCCATTTGTCGCTGGTATATTGTGCTGTTTCAAATCCGGGGTGGGCGCTGATGGTCTTCTAAACTTGCGTGTGTACCTCTCTTCAGGGGCCACATTGTAGTCGGCACCGGTCGTCCTGTAGAGGTAGTCCTCTTCATGGTTGAATTGATGAGTCTTGGGAGCTATCCAGGGGTTCCGGCTTTCCGGATCAGACGGCTCATGGTCAAGGTCACTCGTATAGCCATTGTTCAGAGCGTGGTCTCCTGGTGTATCTCGAGGAGCATTCCCTGCATCCCTCAAGCTTTTCTTAGTAAGTCGTTGTCGTGGCGCAGAGTTCTTGGACGACAGACCAAGCCGCTCCTTGAGGCTCTTTCTGCCCGATTTGTAGTCTCCCATAGTGGGTCGTGAGATCGACGAACAGAACTGTGGTTCATGTTGTGCAGTCTTGAACCTTCCTTATGAGCACCGCTGCGCTATCTCTTCATCATCAACAGGTACTTTTGCCATAAAATAGATGTACAAATTGCATTGTTCCTCAGACACTTTGTTGAGAAATGCAAAAGATCGAGCAGAGTTTCGGTGATGTCAATCCGCTCATGTCAGCAACCCAAACTGCAAAAATGACTCGGGTCGTCGCGCTCGGCCCGTCCGTTCTTGTTCCTTCGTTTCTGCTTTCGCGTAAATTCGGCCATTCACGGAGCGAGAAACAATGTCGCCTGAGGTGCAACAGACTTGAACGGCGTCGCCCCTGTCTGGCACTGCCTTTCTCTCTTATGCATCCAAACTGTATATGACAGGTTCCGTTGTAGCTTGTGTGAATCGTGCTGCCTAAGCAGTCCAGACTATAATCCTAGTGCATTTGTGCGTCAGAACAGGTGAGCATTTCATACAGCTCTTATCTCTTGTCTACACAATCTAATTATGAATGAATGGCAGAGTCCGTGGGAGGAGAAGGGAATGGCGTCCACATTGCCCTCGCCACCTGAAAAGGGCGATGCCCTGGCTTCAGTGATGGACTCGGCCTTGTCGATACAAGATGCTCCACAATCAGGGGAGACTTTGAGTGATTCTGACGGAGATGAACCTTCACCGTACATGGCTTCACCCTTGCGCTCGCCTGCGCAACCGTCATCATCGACTGCTGCCACCAAGTCTATAGACTTACCAGAAGTGTGGCGGATATACCAGAAGTTGCAGCATGTTCCGTGGAAAAAGTACATGCCGCCATCTGCACAGCTTTCGCCCGATGCCTCAACTGTAACTATCGTCAACATACCACCAAATCACAATGCTGAAATCGTCTCGAACATCATTCTCGACCAGCTTCGCTTGCCTCCTCAACTGATGGTTCGTCTTCAGGGCCGGCATCAGACATGGCATGATGCGAACAAACAAGCCGACTTTGATCTCACCCTTAATCTGACGCCTTACTTCCTCGATGATAAAGGGTCTTCCTCCGACGTGACTATCGCATGGCAGACCGGCTGTGAAGAAGGGTCCCGCCATGCCAACAGCGCCAAAGGTGACGATGTCGCAACTGAAGTTGTCTCTGGTCTCGAACGCTGCTATCGCAACAAGCAAGTCCCCTCCAGGCATGTTCATTCTTTCTGATTCCCAGATTGTCCGACTAAATTTCCCAGCATCATCGTCCACCGCGTACCCACAAATTTGTCCAAGTCTGCCATTACCACCTCCCTCCTCGGCCTTATGGGCTACATCCGATACAAAGGCGACGTCGAAATCAGTTTTCCCACGACCTCTACCCGCGTGGTCCTCAACCTCCCCCCTTTGCCCACCGCCACCTCCGACCCGCCGAAGCGCAAATCTCTCTTCTCCTCTCTTGTCTCCTCCTTATCGGGAGAGAAGACGTCCTACACGGTCCGAGCTGAGTGGCCATTCGCTTCTCATCCCGTAGAAGTGGACGAGCTCGGCTCCACCACAGAGAACCCGGAGCGCACATTCACCACCAAGTCCGAAACGGCGTGGTTCGCCGACTGGGAGGCGGTGATACGCAGAGCAGTAGTGCGGAAGCAGACGACACACTTGGGTCTAGATGCGTGGATGCAGAACATGACTGATCCTCTACGGAAAGCGGAGATGCCGAGTCAAGCCTGGGGAGTGCACGCTTACGGTTGATTGTTATACCCTCCGTTAGACTATTCCATGGATTTTGCCGCTCCTTCCCACGACTATGGGAAATTGGCGCACGGCGTAGCGTTGGAGAGGTCGGGTAATTATTAATTCATCGCTATCTACTACCGCTACCCATAGCAATCCCATCTTTACCCAAATTCCGAAACAGCGGTAAAAGACTCTTGACGCTAAAAGGCTTGCTAACAACATTATCGAAACCCCATTCCTTCGCAACGTCAAGAGCTACTCTTGCATTGCCCGTGACTGCTAGTATCGGGATATCGCCGTGCAGACTACCTTCGCCTTGCCATGCTCTGATGCGCCGCACGCACGTCTTGCCGTCCATGACTGGCATTTCTAGATCGCAGAGGATGATGTCGAAATGTACCTGCTCACTTGCTGGTATTGCAGAGGGCACAGCAGGACTGCGCCACCATGTTGATGTCTGTAAAAGATCCAGCGCTTCTTGCCCGTGGTTCGCTGTCGTGACTCGGCAGCCCAGTTTCCGTAGCTGTCGTTCTAAGACTTGTTGGTTGATGACGTTGTCTTCCACGAGGAGCACGCCGATATTATTGAGTGAAGAGGATGCGCCAAGATTTGAGACTACGGGCTTCGGAGGAACAGCGGGCTGGACGGTCTGAGGTGGCGTGGTGGTGGGCTCGATCGGCCTCATATCGATGGAGCGTTGTCTGCGGTGTGAATTGATGGATCCAGATCGGGGTCGAGTCATGGCCGATGCTGGTATACGATGACCTTTAATGTAGAAGGCAAAGGTGCTGCCTTGTCCAACAGTCGAAGCGACCCCGATGGCGCCGCCATGGAGCTCAGTGAGCTCTCGTGAGATGAAGAGGCCAAGGCCAGAGCCACCGTACTGTGCGTGCGTTCGTGCAGATGCTTGCTTGAATCGAGCGAACAGAGCTTGCATCTCCTTTTCCATCAGGCCGGGTCCGGTATCCTGGATGATAAAATGAATGTAGACAGGTTCTGTTTGACCCCATGGAGAAGTATCTGTCGGTTCTGCGCGTTCGCGTCCCGATGAGACATAGTTGATTTGTGGTAGAGGCGACTCGATGGCGCTCGCCGCCAGTGTCACAGTTAATCGCCGTTGTGGCTGGTCCTTCATGAATTTGACGGCGTTGCTAATGATATTGATCAGGACCTGGAGCACACGACCAGGATCCATTGATACCGTTTCAAGACTTGAATCAAGGATATCGTTTGGCTCCACCCTCGTCTCATAGGAGATGTCAGCTGCCTTCATGTTCATCTGGAACATGTTCATGGCTTGTTTGACCACGGTTTCTGGACAAGCTGGGATCGGACAAATTGTCAGTAGATTGGCATCCAGCTTAGATACCGTGAGAACATCGTCGATCAGCTCTTTCTGGTGCCTACCACAGTACAATATCGTATGAGTGACTGCTATACAGTCCTTCAAACTTGCTTTGTATATAGCGTCTCCATCAGGAGAGCTTTGGAGTTCGGTTAAGATCTCTAGAGCTTCTTCAGCGCATTGGATCATGGCATTTAGCGGATTGCGCATCTCGTGTGAAGTCATGTCTAAAATGATAAGTACGTGCCTGATCAATATTGCAATGTCAAAAAGGGATTTACCCATGAAATATTCCTGCGCTCGCTTCTCTTCCAGCGCGGCCTCCATTCTAGCATTTGTGATTTTTTGGTGCGCTACCTCCAGAGACCTATCTGTCATGATACCAGTAATGGTCTTTATCATACCATCTACGCCAGCCTCTGGGAAGGAAGAAGTTCTTAGATACACGACTTGCGAATGCTCGCCTGGGGACTTTGGTTTATGCATGACCCGAAACTCGAACGAAACCTGGGTGTGGCCATCGACCAACGCATTCCACTGCTCCTCGGTTGAGGCAAGATCATCAGGGTGTATGTGTGGACGCCATCTGTGTTTGAGATCAGGATCATCAGCTTCTTCCTGTGAAATGCCGATCAGATGCCGCCAAGTCTCATTGCAGTACTGAATTGACCCATCGGTATCCAGAACGAACACCCCCACCGGCGCTTGATCAGCAAAGTTGAGGAATCGGAGAGCTGATTCTTGTGCCTTCCGGGTCTGGTCCTCAAGCTGCTCTGACAGAATACGTTGCTTCAGCGCTGCTTGATCCACTGTCTCTCGAAGCAGCTTAGCCTGCGCTTCGATAAAGATTACCAACTTTTCCGCATCTTCGATTTGTCTGGCCATGACCTGCACAAAGTGCTCAAAGTCATCATCATATGGCCGCAGGGGATTAACGCCGAGGACGAGACAGCCGACTGCAGTTCCCAAGGCTAGGCGCAGCGGACAAAGTACCAGAGTATCATAAGTGTGACCCTTGTACCCACAATTCGCCAGAAGAGCCCTCGGGAACAGCGGGTCGCTCGACCGAAGTGCAGTGGGACCAGTATTACCGAGAGCAAACCGCATCGCTTGCTCGAAACCTTGCGGGTCAGATGAATTCCAAGAGTCTAGAGCCGATGTCTGGCTGGTAGGAAAGCCGAATGAGCCTTTCGGCACCCATGTATCAATTGCGTCTGCCAGTCTTTCCTGACCACCTACTTGGTGTAAAGAATCGTTGTCGTGCACATGAAAAATTGTGGTTAAAGGCACGTCTTCCAATGAACCTTGCAAGATACGAAGAGTATTTTCCCAGAGATCTCCCTGTGTTCTAGCAGCGCTGGCAATGTCGCTGGTACGTTGAAGCGTGCTCATCCTGCCTCTCGCGAACATATCTTGGGTGACGTCTGTAGCCTGATCACACATGCCAATGATCGTGCCGTCCTCGTCGAAAATGGGGATGTAGTCGAATGTGAAGAAAGTTTCTGAGAGGAAACCGTCCCGCTCGAACAATGGCCCTTCGGCGCCTACCACGCTCACTGCCCGTTGTGTGGCCTCGACTTCGAGACAAATGGCTTCATAATGCGGCCAGAAATCCCATTCGACCTTCATTGATTGACCCATCAGTCTAGGATGCCATGAGCCGATGAGCGGACAAAAAGCTTCATTGTAGACCACAAGCCGTTCTGGACCAAGCCAGACGGCCGAAGGAGCAGGATTGCTCAAGCAGAATTGCACAGCGTCTTGGAACGCCACAGGCCACTGCCCTATGGGGCCTATCGGTGCATGGGACCAATCAAAGTCTCGAATAAAGCTCATGAAAGGTGATGGGAGATCTGGGTGGAAGCATCGAATGGTCGACTTTTCTCTCTCTGGCAATGGAATCAATGGCGGATGGGTCGCGAACTCGTGGTGGTCGTGGTGGTTACTCGAACTATCATGATTGATCCCAGCTTGCGTGATATTGGGCCGATGATAGTCCCTCGATATTGCTCCACTGATAACCCGCCATCGACCCCTTATTGTGAAGCCGGACCATGAGAAATTTCGAAAATTGAATTCATCGGCCGATTGACCGTATGCCCATGCAAAGAAAGCCACCGCCGCGTTACTCGATTCTGTCGATTCTGGTTTGCTTTCCGCGAGCGCCAGAGAATCTTCGAATGCGCGGAATGCTGCATTTCGATGAACGATGGCTGCAGAGGGCACAGAGCTGTTTAGTGCCACATCGATGACGAAGGTCGGTCGTGTGTCGCAGTCCAAGTATTCAATGATACTTGTGGCTGCTAAGTCATTTGGGGACTCCGAACGGGAGGAAAAGGGCCCCGCAGCCATCAGTTATTAGCCGACACGACCCCGAGAAGTTCGCCAGATCATCGCGCAAAATGCTGCATTACTTTATTGTGTTGAGAGCATGAACGGACGCAAGTCATTGCTAAGATGTAAGCGGCGTAATATGATGAAGAGATAGTATTGTTGTTCGAGAGTTTCTCCCGCACGGCAGATGGCAGCGGAAATGCAGGTCTGGCCGTTTCCCGCTTCGCCACCGACGTATCCATCGGTGTCTGGACCGCCTCCGTGCATACACCATCCATTTCATCAGATCCGTTGTTGAATGGTGTATCAATACTTTCTGGTATTTGACGTCTTGTGATCGTCAGGTGGTCACGCAAGATCAGTGAGTGACAGGCGTCACTTGAAGTACCTGTTTGCGACTCCTACTGGCTATTATCATTGGCACCAGCATCCTGTCTGGCCGTTTCACAAAAGTTGGTGTAGTGGGTTATCGTTAGAGTTCTCTACGAATTATGGATATCAGCTCGGTCGGACGGTGAAGACGACTGTCTTCCTTCCTGACCCCGGAATGGCATTGGTTCAGGCTACAACTATAAGTACAGAGCTGTTACTATTCGCCCGCGAGTGAAATTACTTGATTTCGCCGGTATGGTATGGGTCTTCGCTTCTCAAATCCAGCAGCGGAGTAGCAGCGTATTGGTGAGATGTCGCAAACCCTTTTTTTCGATTCCGCCAGGACTCGGTCTACAGACAGGTACTCTTTCTAGGTCCAAAAAAGTCTTGGTGCTTTGTAAGATCGTAAAGCGAATTATGCGCCGTAGCATCTCACCAAATGAAAGCTGTCTGCGATCTCGAGATGAGTGACGTCCGTTCCCCCATGAATATCATCCATGGAGCTTTCATTGGATGATGTGCAACTTAAGGACGCAGCAAGATCCAGGCGTCTGGTAGTACATTACCATAATGATGCTTACAGATTGCCGTTGCTAGCTTTTGCAGGCGTTCTGATCCCGAGACTTCCCGGAGAAGCGGCCACACTTTTGTGCTCGTCGATGCGGCCTTTCGCGAGAGAGATGGCTGGAACGACCCATCCACCACAGCTACATTGCATGCCTTGCCACGCATACTTTCCGACGTTGGCGTTGCATTTTGGACATTCGAGCCGGCCCTCCAGCTTGCTTTGCTCGAGCTCAGATCTCATCCAAGAAAGAGGATCGATGAAGTAGTGGGCACAGCCCTTGAGTGTAAGAGGCTGGTGCTCGTTTACGTACTGCGATGTTGCGAGTGTACGTCTGTGGAATTTATTAAAGGTCGGCGAATCAACGGGGCAGCCAACTTACCTGCACTTCTTACATCGGAGCTCTATACTGCCGTCCCTCTTATCTTTCACATGCTCATCTTCGAAACGAATCTTGTCGGCATCCGGAGCCTGACCACAAGCATGACTGAGCTCAACTTCTCGTTGGTAGAGCCAGCGCTGGTAAGCTGGAACATCGTCAAGTTCGTCTGGCGTCTTCATGCTATGAAACAAGCGAAGTTGGTCCATGAATCCATCATTCGGGTCCACGAAAGGGCGAGCTTCGCGCAATTTCGCAAGAGCATCTTCAGGTGACAAATCGAACCGTTTCATGAGATACGCTACGACTGCAGTTGCTGATCGAGACTTTCCCATGGCACTGCAACCATGTTTAGAAAGGCATACTTGACCGCCGAAGCTATACGTCAGTCAACCTACCAATGAACGAGCACTCCACCGCCCGAGTCAAGGCCATGTTGTATGAATTTGATGCACTGTGGCAGATATCGAAGCAAATTTTCATCGTCAGTGTCATCGACTTCCACAACGTGATGCTGGTAACCCTCGAATAAGTTCTGGTCGAGCGGAAGTCTCAGAATGGAGAGAACATGAGTAATGTGACACTCTTGCAAAGCCGTCCTACGGCGCAAGGTGAACAATCTATATGGAGAGTATCAGATGTCAAGCCTTGACTAATCTCCATGAATCAGAATGCAGGTTGACTTACCCTCCGATATACAACTCGATATCTCCGGGAACTTTGTCGAGTAAGCTCATAATAGGCTAATAGCAGATCACAACAGCTTCTTTGACGAGGCTCATAAGGAATGCGACATCAACGATCTACGTTACGGTTGAGCGTTCAGAGTGTCACTGTAGCATGGCAGATGGGCTTGAAAAATCGGGGCAGATCCCGGCAAATCATGTCTTGGCATCAGCGAGACCGGACAAGAGGAATTGGAGATCATTCCCGTGATATATGTCATCACGGTCCACCCCTTTCATTTGTCGAAAAAACTCCCATTTCTTGCGCGGACGGGAGAATTACAAGTTGACGTGGTACGTCAGCAGCTTACTCGTGAAAATTTGCGAAGCTTGCGGAGTTCATCGGATGCGAATCCGGATCTCATGCAAACACGGCATGTTCTCCTTGTTCGCACTCACTTCGCCTCCGCCCCCCAACTGCTCTAGTGAGCTTGGCAGCATTGACAGAGTGCCGATTTGCCGCGAACGCTATCAAGCACAAGGCATTGACCAGGCCGCGAATTCTGCAGCAGAGCGTCATTTGCGAGCCGGGGGCGACTGCGGCCAGAATGGCATGGATTTGCCTTGCGACCATATATCAGCGACAATGTGGACGGATGCCAAAGTACGCTGACCCAAGGAACGTCAAATGCAGATCATATCGGCAATCTGTGGTCGCTTCCGTTGTGGATCTCACAAGGCGGACCTCGAATTGCGTTCATAGGGCTGAGAATCCTCGCTCTGGTGCTGCTTAGTCCACAACGCGTGCCAGGCCGTCGGATATTCATCCGAGGACATTTCTCCCCCCTGGCTGGCGATTCGGACATGTTGCCTTCACTAGAGAGAAAGTGACAATAATCCAAAGACTCTAAGACCCCCTGCTTGACTGTTTTGCGGCTTCAGCTAGCCACGTCTTCTAGCGCTGTCATCAGGGAACATAGATTCACCGGTGATGCAGCTTGCAGGAAGCGAGAGTGGAGACGATGAGGCTGGCTGCTGGTTGATTCGCCTAACCGGGATTGGACAAATTACACCCCTCTGTGCTTCAGCCATCTTATCATTGCTCGCAACCGTCACGAATCGAGCTGCCGTCTTTGACACAAGTGGATGTCTATCCGAGGATAAACCGTTCTAACAATGTCATCGAGTCGGTGTGCCGTTCTTACGGCGCAGTTTGGCTTGCGAGCGTTGGCATGCGGCTTCAAGATGATGATAGCTTCAGTAAGCAGTGTTGTATGGTGATTTAAACACGCTTTGGATAACCTCAAGCTTAAGCTATACTTTGACGGTCGTTTCGTTCATTCGTGGTACACTTGTTTATACAAGGCTGCGAGGGCTACTGGCAGGGCAGGAACCTAAAACATGTCATCTTTACCCACCATGTGCAAAGCTCAAACGCTCGCAACGACGCAGCCTCGAAACGCCCACAAACCCTGCGCCGTATGGTACATCTCGCGGCTGCGCCTGCGCATGCTGCATAGCAGATCAGATTACGCTGCCATTACAGTTGTGAGATCAAAATCTTAGCCTTTGGGCACCGTTCACACCATTGGTATGTCAAAGTGCTAATGCACACTAACATTGTGTCCTCATTAGGCTGTTACATGCTTCGACTCGATGTAATCCTAGAGCAACCCAGCTAGAGCAACCCAGCATGGTATTGAATGGATGGATGATCCACAATAGGGCCATCATCCAAGCTCCTTGGCATCCACATCTTCAACTACAAATATTGCAGGGCCATGCTTCATCCGAGCTAGTCCTGACCCCAATGGGATTGGCACGGATGCTGTTGACGGTTGTAGATCCCACCAGTCTCACCCCTCTGGCGGATCCTATGCAGGCTTGCTTCTGACGACACACGCCGCTACGGGCACGAACGGTCAGTAGCAGTAAGCAGTGGCTCACGACCTCTCGCGGGGATCCATCCTCTTCCGCATGCGGTCTCCGTTTTCCTCCTCAACCGGTGAGAAGGGCGCTGGCGCTATCCTCCACACGGTAACGTTCGGGCAATGTCAGATGGTGTTGCTCGCTACAAGAATTTGGTGGTTTCTATTGTGATTGTTCCTCATCGCTGAGATGAAAGTTTGACAGTAAAGAATTGTCCGTGAACTGTCAATGCTTAGGTTGTCAACAAAAGGCTGATACTGTCGATCTCATTGCGCGTGTTCCTAAGACCTTAGAGCAACGAAAGGAGCTTGGTTTTGGCACCTTTGCCTGTCCGCCGACCCGCTCTTTTCACTCAAAACTAGCCTCATTGATCGCAATCCTTCCTCCCACTCTACAGCCCTGTACTCGCTCTGTGCCCTCGGACCTCTCTACCGTAGGGCTTAGTGGTCTATCGCTCCGGAATGATTTGGGGGATTCTCCTCTTGCTCCAGTCGCGGTCTGTTGTCAATATTGGTCGTCGTTCCTGCATTTTCTTTCTGTCTCACCTCCACTCTTTTGACTTGTCTTATTCTTCACGTTTTGCGCCCCAACCCGGCGTAAGCCCCACTAGCCCCGAGGGCTCGCATTCGCACTGCGTATTAACCCCCGTGTTGATCGCGTTCGTGGAACGGTGCTTGAAGTCTAAAGCGGACTGGCTTTTTGCGACGTTTCCCATGGTGTCTACCGTGCTTGTTCCACGGTTAGTCATTTCGAAAACGACCCGCCTGAGCACACACCTGCTGTCTTACCCGCCACGGCCGAATTGAGCATTTGCGCTGCCGTGCCCTGGTTCGCCAGCGTGCAGTGAGCGCAGTACGAAGCAGATGCTTGGCAGGTTCGCATCTCCTGCCATGGACTTGTCAACCCCTCCGTCTATTCGTATCTCACACTCTCCGCGTCACACGAACCCGACCCGGCACCCGCCTCCGTACCCACCTCGCCACAAGGCGGCCTCGCCGATGTCGATACCCAACAGCGACCGCGCACCTGCGCCGCCGCCTCCGCTGCCACCTCCGACCAATGTGGAAGAGCTCGGATTGACTACAGACCAGTCATGGCCTTTCACCAACAACCCGAATTGGCAAGGGTTTGGACTCGGAAGTCGGTCAGATTCTTCTGGAGACGACAGATCGAGGAAGAATTCGGACCATGACATGGTAGATGTACAAGAGATAGATCCGGCAAGGAAGCCAAGCTCAGCGACTACCATTACTGCCGGGCTGTCACGAGATATCCTAGACTTTGAGAGGAGCAGGACACCAAGTGATGAGGGGATGCCTGGACAATCGCCCAATTATCGGTGAGTCTTTGCTATTCTCCTACTTTACATCTCGAAAAGCATACATACGACTGGGACATACTGCGACGTCGCTATTACACCAGTGGGTCAGACAAGGCGATACACTTGCTCAGGTGTCCTATCCGTCCGCTATCAGGTGTAGGTTGGAGCGGCGCACTCGTACTCCTTCGTACGAAGTGTAGAGCAGTGGTATAATACATGCAGCTACTAGCATTTCAGCTACAGGATCTGAGGAAAGAGCTAGCCGGCTTTTCGCTTGGATTATTTCCGCCCAGATCTCGAAAATGCAGCTGATTGATCCTTGTTACTGCGTGGCGAGCCAGCGTTGGAAGAGCATTTGCCGTTTTCCCTCTTGATTCTTCTTTTCTTTGACAACTATGAACTTTCCCTCTGAAGATTCAGAAGAGCTGACTGACAACCACAGCCTGCAAAGCGAACGGCAACTCGAAAAGCGATCTCTCAATACATCATCGCAAGCGTACGACCGCAATCTGCTCTCAAAGATTGGAGGTCCCAATGGTACTCCTGTTCGAACTTCTTCATATTCGAGTAGCACCGGAGAGCCAGCCTCGCTTTCGCCTAGTCTGGCGGATGCGCGACCACCAGCGCTGAAGAGATTATCCATGCCAGAGAGAAGACGATCTTCCAACGACGCACGGTACAGCATTACCAGCAATAGTCGCAACAATTCTTCGACTAGTATTTTGTCACCAACATCGTTCCGCAGCTCGTCTATATTCGACCCGCCGGAAATCAGCCGACTACCCGGAAGACGGCATCCCAGCCTGACTTTTGACGACAGCTCTTCATCTCATGGTGGAAGCCATGATTCAAACATGTTTCCACACGAAGAATTTCCGATGGAAGAGGGGCAAATGAAGGACCTGAATCTGAATGATCGCAGTCCCGGACTGACCGATGATTATTTGGTAGAGCCACGAGCTGGGATGAAGCGTCGCGCGTCATCACCACAAAGGGACACGACTCGGCTTGACCGGTCATCTGTTGGTTCGGCCGCAGGGATTCCAGATCTCTACCACAGACGCTCCTTGCAACAATTTCCTCCCCGGAGTTCACCTGCCTCAAGGTACAACTATCCACATCATAGTTCAGTGTCTTCGGCATCGAGCGTTGGGCACCGTACGGCTTCACTGAGTTCTACGCATGGCCTGTCTGTTGCAAGCAGTGTTACAAGCCTTGGGTCTGGACGCCTGTCGCCCAGTGCGCTCTCTCCTGCCATAGACCCTGAGCTTTGTCCACCTTTCCCTGCTTCAAAGTCGCTGAATCCGAGTCCTCGAAGTTCTATTTCAACGCAGCAGCTGATTCGACCTGGCCTGGATCAACTGAACCACGTGCCTCTCGCACCCATGTCGGAACATCACCAGCAGACTCAGCCTGTGCCCGGCGTGCTGATATGCGACTGCTGCCCAAAGAAGCCAAAAAAATTCAATACAGAAGAGGATCTGCGGTACGTACCGTGCAAATGATCTCGTATGCACCATGCTGACATTGGTACAAGACTACATCACATTGAAAAACAATACACTTGCGCCTATTGCCCGAATCGCTTCAAAAACAAGAACGAAGCCGAGCGCCACCAAAATTCGCTGCATCTTCGCCGTCATTCCTGGTCGTGTGCTGCGCTGCCATCTGTTGAGGCGGCCTTTCACACTTCGCAGACCAATGGCGGGCAGACCGATGTATGTGGGTACTGTGGCGAAGAATTTCCGAACCCAGCCGATTGGGACGAACGACGTAATCACTTGAGTGTCATTCACAAATACGGTGAATGCAACCAGGTCAAGAAGTTCTTCAGGGCTGATCACTTCCGGCAACACCTGAAGCACAGTCATGCCGGCACCAGCGGGAAATGGACGAATGTACTCGAGTCTGCATGTATGAGGGACGAGCCACCACCTGTTCCCATGAATCGAGGCAGCATGAGTGGACCTTCTGGCATGTACCCTCAGATGGGATCAACAATGGCGCCGCCGACGGGTCTGCCGGTCACTGGTAGACAGCACGCGACCATTGACGAAGTGCCGCAAGAGCACTAATCTATTATCAGCCAGAGTGGAAGCATTAGCGAGGGCTGGAGGTATCGTGCGCAGCTCGATCACGCATTGAAGGCGTTGCACACTTCTGAAAAAGTTCTGGACCGTTTCGCGACACATCTAGGCATACGAACTTTCATGATATCATGACATTCTTTTCTGTTGATACCACGGGCGGATATACCAAAACTCAAGCACGTTTTCGCAGTACCAGAAGCCGTCTCTTGTCCGGCACTCGAACGAGTGTGAATCAGCATCCTACCTGACGCCAGTGAGCAGACATTCTTCTTGAACCAAAATCTGCATTTCCGACCGAACTGGAACAGCTGCTCGGTTTCTGAAACCTTGAGGCCAACCAACACAAGGCACAACGCCTTGCGGGACAGCGACAGGAGATCAAATTCACTATTCGGGTAGCATGAATCATGGATGACATTACATTACATGTACAACCGTAAAGCGTACACTATAGGGCGCCAAGTAGTTGTATTGCTCTAATAGCATAATCGATGAATGGACTACCATGAAAGAGTATGAATTTGTACACTTCCCCCTGTGCATTGACAGTCACCATGTTCTGCCATTGTCGCACTGGATGTTCCAGCTCGCGGCGTAATATTTAGCTTGATCCAATCACGGAGAGTCCGAATCATCTCACGGCGTGTGAATCACGTACACGATTCAGCTGCTTGTATAGCAGATGGCACCTTTGACGAACCTGTGCCTCGCCATGCCGCTCTTACGCACGCCGAGCAGCGGCAACCCCGCGCATTTCCTTCGATCCAAGGCGGTCAAGATGGAGCCCGCCGCCGTCTATCTCACGAACGAGGCACAACAGATCCACAGAAGCCAAATATGTATCGGCATCTCCGTCGTGTAATCCTCACAAGATGAGACCAAGACGTACAGTTGCATCGAAGCCTACC
Source organism: Elsinoe perseae (assembly GCA_029448695.1). Classification (NCBI taxonomy): domain Eukaryota; kingdom Fungi; phylum Ascomycota; class Dothideomycetes; order Myriangiales; family Elsinoaceae; genus Elsinoe; species Elsinoe perseae. Next base: position 384,359 of record JARDAA010000130.1, read on the forward strand.
GTTTCCACCTCCACCACACGCACGGCCCAGCCAACTTAACGAGGCGGCACAGAGATGTTGTGGCACCGTGGCGGCATATGCAATGCAAGATCTGTGGCCCTCAGCTCCGCTAACAAAAAGTCCAGACCGCTTCCCGCCCTCAGCTCCATTCCACGAACCCTTCCAGAACTGGTCTCCACCCGCAGAGAAGCGGCACGGGTGCCTGATTGATCTGCACCACAGGCAAAGAGTCAAGCGGTGATCGCCGGACCACTCACCTCGAAGGAACCAACAACACACTGACACTCTGCCATGGCCAAGTTAAGCATGGGTAAGGGTTATGCAACGTAACGTGAAAATCTCTTCTGATGGGACATGGTGGAGGCGAAAACAGCAGCATCCACGTTGCCCAGCCGGCACAGTGATGACAAGGGAGGAATTTTGCTGCTTGGCCAGCGGGAAGGCGACTACCGTGCCGTCGGGAACCGCGATGAGGCTGCTTACTGCCTTCCTGCACTTCGTACGGTCGCTGCTGACCGAGGATGTATCAGCCACTGCCCACTCGTGCGGATCCGTCGCTCAGATCGTAAAGAATCACTGCTATCCTCGATGGGGAGGCGAACATGTAGCAGCTGATTTGAGCGCCAGCGCAGCGTTCTACTGAAAAGTGACAAGACTCGCGCCGATTGAAATGCCCAATCTTGCGCGAGACATGCGAGGGAGCCTTACCGGGCATTCCCCTTTGCAAACTTCACGCTCGACATGGCTGGCTGATGTACGGCGTCACGCAACCTGTTCCGAGCCGAACAAAGACACAAAGCGCAATCCCTTCAAAGCCACGCCATAGTGCGAGCGAGCCTACCCGGCTTTCCCCCCTTGACCCATCTCCCATCTCCATCCCTCAGGCAAGCCATGCTTAAAATGAAGGCAGCTGAATGCACCACACGTCCCCGACCTTGCCAATTCACCTACATCAATAGCGGGCCGTCATGCGAGATCTCGCAAAGATGTCCCCCAAACGTCTCTATCAAGGTATGACTCAGGGCCTGATATCACCACTGTACCTACGTTTCAGGGCATGGAGACTCGGGGGATTCGCGTCTCGGATCCAAAATCCGGATCGAGAGCAGGGAGATAGAGCTTCGCGTCCGCGCAATCTTGTGTTTGTGGAGCTATGAGCTGAGAGATAGTGTAAGGCCTGAAGTTGGTCGTAGGGTACCAGATTTATAGAGAGGGGCGCGGAGCTGGTTCCGGACGAAGGTTTGATGTCGTCTGCGTTGGTGCGCGGCGTTGGCATGTAAATGGTGTCGTTGGTGTACAAGAAGGTTTACACGGAGACGGGAGTGAGGTCCGGTGAGGTTGGCATATTTACGGAAGCCACAGGACGCAAGACCGGGAACAAAGCATATTTACATTCGTGGCTTTTGAAGTACATGGTATCTTTGCTCGTCAACTCCATCGATGCATTGGCTTTCCATTGACTTTCTCCTCCGTCTTCTCCAGGAATACCTCCAACAACCCTTCACTTCCAACCCCTTAGTTGCTCAACCAGTCCAAAAACTCGGGTGTGAAATAACTGACCACGATGCTCGCACCCGCCCTCAATATACCCTCCGTTGCCTCGAACGCCATTGTCTTGAGATCAAAGACACCCGCTTGTGCCGCTGCGCAAATCATCGCGTACTCCCCGCTGACATGGTACGCTGCAACAGGGAGATCCTTGCCAATCTCCTTTGCATCGCTGATGATATCCAAATATTGACTCGCCGGCTTGACCATAATAACATCCGCGCCCTCTTTGATATCTCTTACGATCGCTCGTCTTGCCAATCCTCGTCCGCCAGGAGGAAGCTGGTAACATCTTCTGTCGCCGAAGGAGGGCGCGGATCCTGCGGCGTCTCGGAAAGGTCCGTAGAGACAGCCGGAGAATTTGGCGGAGTAGGACATCAGCACAACCTTGTGCGCGATGCCAGCTTCAATAAGCTTGAGCTTGATGGCGCGAATGCGGCCGTCATTCATATCTGAGGGGGCAACACAGTGTGCGCCGGCTTCAGCGTAGGCCATGGCGACATCCGAGACACGCTCAACAGAGAGCTGATTGTTGAGAGAGCCGTCTTCGCGAAGGATACCGCAGTGGCCGTGAGATGTGTATTCGCAGAGGCATACGTCCGCTGCAATGAAGAGGTTTGGGAAAGCTTTGCGGAGGAGCCGAATGGAAGCAATGACAGGGCCTTGCGGATCATCCGCAGCTGTACCGAGTGCGTCCTTGGCAGAGGGTGCAAGAGGTACACCAAAGAGTATCACCGATCGGAGACCTTTGGCGATAAGAGGTTTGAGGAGAGGGACGAGCTTGTTGACACCCCACCGATACTGGCCGGGCAAAGAAGGGATCAGAGTCTGTTCGTCTGGGTTGTCTGTGATGAAGAGAGGGTATATCAACATCGACTTCGTGAGCTGTCGTTCTGCTTGCCATGACCTAGCAAGTGGGTGTGAGTATCCTCCATGTAATTGTGAACTAATATCGCCTGTGATCGAGACAGATGTTGCAGCTGTGCTGACGTATGATCGTGATCGTGATATGGTCGACTGCTTGTCATCTCCAGGATGACCATTAGGTCTGTCCCGGTACGTGAGGTCAGAGACCAGAGAGGAGAACGACATTGTGGCGGTCTAGCAGGTCAGTCGCCGCAAGCCCCGAGGTGTTCCTGGCTCTTCTATGATGCTTCCCAGCAATTTCTAGCGTTACGGCTGTCCAGCAGTCTCTGAGCGCAGTACTATCTTGTCGATCGTTTTGCTAGTGGAGGGCCAATTGTCGATGTGGTCACAGAAAACGATGCCGAGGGAGTGAGGTGAGACTTGGGGGAAGAGGAAGCTCAAACATCATGTCATGCCTCGAAAGGGTCCAGCACTTCCTGTCAGCCGTCTCGACCAATCATATCCGCTGCATTTCCAACCCGCGGCACAAGTCCGCGTATCATCGAGGCACGCGAAGTCATCCATTCTTAACATATCAACCATTGGTCTCTTGGCCTTTAGCTTGAGCGTCCACTATACGGAATCATCATGAGGGCAAATGTGTCTACATCGAATCGACATAGATATATCAAATTGGAGTGCAACGAGCCTCCACCTATTTATCGAGGAATAGATCGAACGAGAAGCCAGAGCTTCTTCCAGAGCAAGTACAATCGAACGTTCTCGCTCCAGTCAAAGTCCTTTGAGACCAGCTACCAATCACACTTGAAAACTCAGACAAAGATTGTGAAGCATCCGGGACTCACATCTGATATCGCAGCTAAGCTGGGCCTGTGAAACTCGGCTAGCGAGTGGAATACAAGACGATATATCGTCACACATGCAACTGCCCGACCCACATGTCAATCAAGCATTTGTATAGGGTTCTTGGGCTGATCAAAAGGCTTATCACAAGCCCTAGCGGTAGTACGATAGAAGGGAAACATGGTTGAACGGACTGAAATGAAATCACCAGTGTTGCAGATGTAAGTCGACTTATCCTCAGGTACAGAAGCCATGCTTTCATCATCACAACACATTGCATAGACTCGTTTCAAGTCCTGTCTGGGCGATTGACACTCTCTTTCTCCAACTCGAGTGAGCATTTCGGGGATGCTCAATACGGGAGCCACGGAAAGATTTTCAGCCAAAAAACCGACACTTCCAACCTGATGTCAAGCATAACTCAAAAACGTACAGGTAAGCACAGCGCCTCGGGATGAAGATGAACTAAGTCTCTCATGATGAGCAGACGACTAGTAGGAGAGATTATTAATTCGGCCAACAGGAGATGACGACTGCAGTCAGTAAGCTACTTTCTATGCAAACGGGGGCCAGCGCTGCCCGGCCTTTTGAGCTCAGCTCTTGTGGCTGGGGGCGCTAAAGAGCCATGTAGTGGCAACTCGATTCACCTGATACCCTCTCATGATACTTCCCTTCTGCTCAACCCCAGTGGGCGAAAGGCACGTTCATGCCAGAGGCTAGGTTGAAGTAATACAGCAATTCCTGCTCGTAAGCAACACTCGACTGGAGTGCCCCGATCAGCTGGATCATCCAAACCAATCTACGCGCCTCACCGTTCTCAATGCTACCCCAATCGTGTCGTGGCACAGCAGTGTTGACCATGTGAATCGCGGGCAAGAATGCGTTACGCACACGGGGAGCAATTATATATGCACGGGCCGGCTGACAAGGTTTGGTCTGCTCGAAGAATGTCGGACTGTCTTTGATGCAATCAGAGTGCTGCAGTAACGTGTATCGGTGCTGGAACATCCTGGCTGGAAACACCGTAGACGTCTCGCAAATCTCCTCGATGCGCTCCAGCTTGAGGTCTCCTGTGGCGTGGTTGTACGCGACGGTGAGGACAAGACGAGCGATGGTGGGGTCGAATTTGTCAACACCAGCAACGAGCATGGGCGGTGATAGTCCTTCGATAGCCCAAGCAACCGGGAAATTGAATGCGCGTTGGGAGTGACTTGCCCTCCTTTTGCAGACTTAGAAGATACTTGACACCGTCTGGCAAATCGTATCCTGGAATCCTAGTGTCGAGCACTGCGTGAGGCAGGAAAGGAATCTTCGAATTCGTGTCAGCATAGATATTCCCAGGACGAATCAGAGGTGTACGGGCTGTGATTGGGCCAGAGTGGGAAGCATACATGACCTGCAACCTGCTCAGGCACACAGGGGAGAAGTTGGAATGCAAGCCGGCAGTGGTGAGGCGGAAGTACAAATGGATGGACTCTGCCCGAGTCTGCCGACAAGCAGCAGATATTCCAGGCTAACGGTTGCCGCTGACGTTACTCGACTGACGGATCGCATGCTCATACACCATAGCACGAATCTCTGCGGCAAGCTTCAAGAAAGGGAATGACCCATCCAGGACAGTTGGCTTGGCTGATGGACGCACACCAGGGATAGTAGTACCCAGATTTGGGCTCTTGCCTTCCAGAACTGTATGCACCATCTTAGAGACCATAGTCAAGCCAGGGTGGTTTACAGAGTTGAAGTCGTCCATCTTGACCAGTTGAGCCTACCAGAGGCCGAGACGAGGCCAGAAAGACGGTATTGTCCCATTATGAGGTTGATAGGACTGCTTTATGCTTGCCTTGAGACACTGAAAATGATGCGACGGAGGGATGTGGTCGAATTGTCATGTTCAAGCACAACGGCTTTGTCTTTCCCAAGACTTGCATTCGGACCTGACAAGGCTTTTGCGGACGGATCGAGTTGACAAAGGCTCGGTACTGCTTGTCCACTTTTGTCCTTCTACAAAACAAAAGAATGAAGTCCATCGACTTCACGGACCAGTGATAAATGACCTGACCAGCTGCCAAACTCTGCGGGGATTGGTGAGAGGTTCACACAGGTGATGCGATCTATTCATACAAGGCTACTGGAGCGCCGACGAGCTCTCGCCGTAGATATGAAACTGGTAAAAGATAATGGCGTCTTCAGCCATGGTACCCAACGATCCTATCAGCCAGGGCACATTCTTGATTACGTACTGTCGCTCCAAAGAATGCAACAAAATCTGTGCAAGTCAGCAAGTTCGACGGAAATGACAGGGAAAGTTCGTCCTACACCAGCGCCATATGTCAGATTACCCAACACTGAAAGTAAGAAGAAGAGCAGCGAGAGGCCCTCACATGACCTCTCGCGATAGTTCTTCATGATCTGAGGGATACGAGCGCTGCGCATGTCAGTATAGCTGACTACGAAAAGCTTCCTCCTCAACTTACCCAAGATATAAGACGGCACTGGCATAACCGAGAATCTCTGCGCCGACAGGTGTTTCCTCCTCTTCGCCGGGTCCTGAGACAGGCGTAGGCTTCCAAGCACCAGCCCTCCAGGCAATGGCCCAGCCGGCTGTGCCAGCCAACACAATAAGTACGACGCTCACAGCGTTCTTCAACCAGGCCCGCTTGGGTGTATCTTCCTCGAGTATCCTCGACAGGCTGTCCCTCCGCTCTGTCGTACTGGGTTTGCTCGCGCGACCTTCGCTGCTCCTTCTCCTGCTTCCGGGCAGTCCAAGGTTGTCCGAAGTCACCCCTCCATTCGATATGGTTCTTCGCAGAAGAGGGTCTTCCTCGGTTGCTTCCGTCTCGAGTTGTGCGAGTCTGCGCTTCTTTTTCCGTGCGTTGATCGCATTATAGTACAGGCATTGCAGGATGAGGACTGTGTCGGCAATACAGAAGTATATCGCCAGAGCAATCACGGTAGGTACGAGGTCAGCCCACACGGCGCCGATCAGGTTGGTTATGTCTCCAAGCATCCATACTGCAAGGAAGAGTAAAGATACGCCCGCCGCAGAGCCTTGCTTGTAATTCTCGATCAATTGAGGTACCTGCTGCCAGTCAGACATATTTACGTGCATTCAGCAGGACAGCATACCAGCAGGAATACCCATGCCGCGAGCGAAACCGATCCAGAGATACCGGACAAGGCCTCGGTGACAGTTAGCTGCGTGGAGACCGCCATGCTCACGGGGAGCAAGCGACTGTGAGGGAGGAGGTAGGTAGGTAGATATGATATAAATTCGCGCTCCTGTCACATCTCTTACGTGCAAGGAAAGGTCCGACTGCTCAAGAAAAGGTTTGCGTCTCAACAAAGTGAAGAGGAAGTCACTGCTGGGGTCACAGCGAGCAAAACTCGCCAAGCCGAATGACATGCGATCAATTTCCGACTCCGCGATTGGCTGCAGCGGAATACCCTTTGACTTCACTCCATTCCATCTCCATAGACCATTGTTCCTCGCCTAGCACTTCCCCGGCAGACATTGGTAAACATGGTCGCGGACATTGCAAAAACTGCGGTGTCGAGCGCGGCGAGAGCGGCCAAGTTTCAGGTACGAGGAGAATGTCAAAGGACGGACACAGCCATTGATTCTATGTCTAGAAATACACAGTCCAACCGACAGGCTTTTGGAAGAGGATCAATGACATTTTTGCTGTGGACTCGAGCCGATCGACCGGTATTCCAATGAATCCTCAATTCCGGAACCCTACGCCTGGAGGAAACGACCCTAAGGAGTACACCGATCCAGTGACCGTGCCTGCTGGAGATCTTGCAGAGAACCCATACTGGAAGAGAGACGTCAGGCGGTCATACCCAAAGCTCAGCGTCGTACGGCAACCAGACGTTGTCGCACTCTTGACAGTGGGAAGCGCAAAGGTACCAAAGGACGATGTGTTGCAGATAGGAGATGCAGGAAGCAAACAGCTTGTTGCTGTCAAAGAGGAGGGCGAGGAGGGTCTTGCGGCATTCTTTGAGAAGAACAGCAAGGCCGGTACCAGCGTCCTTGGTCCCAACGGATTGCCTCCCCTTCCTACGTCAAGATATCCGACTGGAGGGAAGCGATATGAGATGCTTGAGGATCAGTCGTACGAGAACAAGTATGTGCATGTTGGTTTACATTTGCTTCTACTGCCCACTAACATTCACACAGATACCCATGCAGAACATTTGTATAGATGCTAGTGGAAGCCACCATGACTTCCTAAGGCCAAGAGGCCTTTTCACCTGGGAAACGATCTGAATGTAACAAACGGTGGGATAAGTCCACCTTGTGCTCTCCATGTTGAAAGGTGACGTAAATTAACTTTCACATGCTGCCAGTAAGCAGGCTGCCAACTATGGTCCAATCAGCAGCCAGGCTTTGCGATTGCACACCCAATCTTTCCATATATATTGTTCTGCATTACTGCATCTACCTGAAATTTCGTAGCATGCTCCTTGGCATCCATTAGAGTCCCGGAATCTCACTCAGAAATCGCCCCTGTATCGTTGATCACTAATATGGCCCGTCCATCAATCTCTGCTGGCGACCTACCAGAGTCAATAGCCCCAATTGACCTGATTCTCTGCTGCGCAGTTTGCAATGTCGTACTCAAAGACTTGCGCAAGAATGATTGGGCCGGCATGGGAATCGGGGTCAAGGATTCTCTGCCAGTTCGCATGTGGTTGACGGACTGCGGGCATCTTGTCTGCAGCGAGCACCTCGCTGGTGGTGGTACATCATCCCATTTTCCGCACATTGTTTCTGTAACATTCTGCCATGCTTTTGCTCACTCAATTACACAAGCGGTCGAGGTTGAGGCATGCTGATGAACACGCACAGGAGCGCCCTTCCACCAGGCATCTGAGCCACCTAGAGCACCATGCCCCTGGTGTAGCCCCAAGGACAAGCGGGTGCGCGAGGCAGCGCTCTACTGGGTGCATGGCCCGAAAGCTGGCGACTATGATCCCCGTATCCCCAGCGAGTACTTCGCCATTCTTCCAGTATCCCAGGACACGGCAGATGTAATCCTAAAGAGTCTCAGGGTCAGTATGCGCTCGTGTACTGACGATTTTCGAATGCTGATACGAGCGGTTCCAATTCCTAAATTTGGCCCGAAGTAATGCGGCTTTGCGCCACAAAGTCGAGCAGATAGAGCATGAGAGGTCGAGACCTCGAGCAAGGAAAGTGCCTCGCCTAGAGCGTCGCACTCCTGCGCTACCTTCTCCTCCTCCCTTTCTATCGGACGTTGTCCGGCGTCGGAACACGCAATCCATGCCCGGAGCTCCTTGGCCAACTTCAGGTCCACATGCCAATTTTATGCAGCCTCGTTCGAGTATAGTGCCACGCAGGATCAGTCTGTCACCCCAGAAGTCAGAGTGTGAATTGATTCCCAGTCCACAGCGAGAACGACAAGAACAGCAACGACAACAGGCTCAAATGGTGGTTTCGAGCCCTCACTTCAGTACCACGCAGCCAGCAACCCTGCGGTCGAGTCCCACTCGATCCGTCCCCGTGCGACCAGCTCATCCGCAGTTAGAGTCACAACAAAGCTTCATGCTGCCACAACGCAGGTCATACTATCAAGAGACAAGAAGAAATCTCGACCAGGCGGCTAGAGACGTCTTCCTCGAGAGGAATCGTGTCAACGACAATGTCAACAGCAACTTCTCTCCTTTCGATCACGGAGCGAGACACAGCATGGCACTTTTCCAACTGCCACACGATATAAGCCCAGAACGTCGAATGCCTAACAACATGGAAGGCTCTTCTGCTAAGATGCCTCGATTTCCGCCTGTCAATCTCATACATCGTTCGCGACACTACAATAATGAAATCCGGGTTGCGACAGGACCGATTGTGAGTACAAGTGGCCCCGGAGGAAGGTGGCAGTATTCAAATGGCAGATATGGGCCGATACAACACGAGCGCATGGGTGAAGTTCAGCCACAGACTCCGCTATCTTTACAACCTCCGGTCTTTCCGAGCAATTTACAGCAGGACGATATCTTCAACCCGCTGCGGGTTTACCGCTGAAAACATCGAGCGAGCCGGTAGTCAAGGGTTTAACAATTGGAGGCTGTGGGCGTGGTGCCAATACTGAGCCGCCGAAGGCATGGGTAAGAGAATGTGTCAAGCCTCTGCCAGCCTCGTATCTCAGCGCAGGCGTCCGGGGCGGCGGCGGAGCATATCACGCAAGAGCACAAGAAGGTTTGACAGAGTGCGAGGCATTTTCTTCCACTATATCTAGGTTCTCTATCGCTGGTTGGCAAACATATCTACACTCTCCCTCGAGTACGCCTTGATGGTGTTCGGCCAGCCCGACCAGTCCACATTGAAGGCGAGAGCGTCAGTGCAGTTGCTGCCCAAGCTCGTCACATCCACGAAGCCTGGCTCCCAGAAGTTGATACCTTGACCCCAACCGCCCTTGACCTTGTGCAACACATCAATGATAGCCTGAACCCACTCCGTCTGTCCCCTCGCCGACACAGGGAAGCGTGGCTCGCTCAAATCCACACCCTCACAGATGACAGGCCAGTCCGTCTCAACCACATGGAACGGCTTCCTATACTTCTCCGTCAAGGCGTTGGCGGTATCAAGCAAGTTGTCCAGCGTAGCACTCAGTCCATAGAAAGGATAGAAGCTCACGCCAAAGATATCCACATCCTGTGGCTTGACCAAGCCAGTCCCGAACAGTGCATCGTACCACTGCAATTGCAGCGTCTTGTTGTACCCGTTGTCAACATGGATCATGGTCTGTGGCTTACGCGCACCATCGCGGACAGCGTCGTCGACTCCGCGGCGAGCAGCGGCCCAGACAGTAGCGAGGTTGGTGAAGTTCTGTACGCGCTGCTCTCGAGTGTCCAGGAAAGGGTAGGCGCGGGCGAGGGGCCAGAGCATGCCGTTGCGGATCTCGTTGCCGAGCGAGGCAATTTCGATGGGGATCTGAGCCCGGTGGAAGGCGAGGAGGGTGGTGTGGACGTAGGAGCGGATAGTCTTGGCTGTGTCGGACAAGGAGAGGCCTTCCCATGCAGGCGGGATAAATTGCTTTTGGGGGTCGGCCCAAGTCTGGGAGAAGTGGTAATCGAGGTAGATCTTATATCCCTTCTTGTGCAGACGGCCGGCGAGCTCGAGGTTGTAGTCGAGACCGTAGCCTTGGTAGGTAGGGTCTACAGGGTCAACCCAGAGCCTGAAGGATGTCAGGTTGATCAGTGAAGGGATGAAACGGCAGAGCGTACCTTAGGCGGTAGGTGTTGGTGCCTTTTGCGCCGAGAATGTCCTCGATCGGCTGAGTCTTGTTGTTCTTCTGAGTATTGATGAAAGTGACATTCTTGCGCTCCTCAACCAGCACGCTGCTGATGTCGAAGCCCCTGTATGCCAGTGGCTTTTGGCCTCGACTTAGAACATCACGTGGCACGAGAGATGCTCCGGTGGCTAAGGCCGCCGAGCAGAGCGCGAGGAAGGTGGTCTTCATGCTGAAGGCGTGGTGTGAAAGAGACAGTACAATCGCTGAGAACCAGACCTACCTGAAATCGAAGCGAAGTTGGCAGTACTTGTACCACGCGCGCCATGCGGTCTGATGGCCATGGTGGCGCTGATTTTCTACAAAAGATTTTCCTGGTCATTTCCATAGAGAAGATCGACCTGCCGCATTTCGACCATAAAAACCAGACTCCTGCCTTTCAAGGTTGTTGCCGCTCCTATAGCGCCTCGCGGAGACCCCGCAGTGGTCGAGTGACATCGGGTAACCTAGCAAGCGGAAGATCTTTCTGGGATTGGACTCGACCCCACCGGGTGGAGATGCCGGGTTGTACGAAGGGTGTTGAAGGTGGCTTGGGAGGTGATCAACGTCGTCGCTGAAGGAGCAAAGATGCTACCACGGGCACGCTATGGACTCTATGTTGGTTGTAGACATGTTTGCATCGAAAGACAAGATGTTAGAGATCAAGGAGGAATGAAAGCATCCCGGCGGGCTGGAATCGAGGGGACCCGCAAAGCTTGGCATAAACAACCCGCCGCATCTCCGAAGGTTTTGAGGTTTTGATTGTTTACATCAAACTGCCGCGCTGTCAATCCACTCCCACAACAAAGCTCATGCTACTCATGTAAGTGTTCATGCTTCCAGAACATCTTCTAATTACATCAAACACTTACTCTCGTATTCATGACGTCGATTCCGGTGCTTCTCCTGTTACCGTCTCGGTCGTTTATTCCAAAGCTGTACTTCTCGCCCTTCGCTCCCCTTGACCTTTACCTGTCTATTTCGGGGGAAGCAACGTTCCATCGTTCTTCATCTCTTTACCACTGACAACCGCCTGGATACGACCGGGCGGCTGCCCAGTCGCCCGCGTTCGCGGGTGGAATCAAGCTCAAAATTCGTACAGTCATCGTCTTTCATTTTACTACCTTCATAGAATCGCTCGATACTACCGAACTGCAATATCCACTTGACCGCGGAGAGGTAAGCTCGGGCTCATAATCTCTTCTGGTTTGTATTCATCGCTTCATGTTGTAGCCAAAGGGCTACATAAGCATGCCTCCAGCCCTCTGAGTCGAATATCATCCCACACACAGTCACTCATTTACAGTCGACACTTTCAACACACTCTCAATCTACTCTCAAACACATCTTCCAACAACTCCTCCAATAACCATCAAAATGCACTCCTTCACCATCTCCGTCCTCGCCATGGCTGGTGCCGCCCTTGCCCAGACCAACACTACCTCATCCGCTGGTAGCAACTTCGCTCCTGGTTACACCCAGTCTTGCCAGGGCTACTACGATGAGTGCTCTCGCCTCTCCGGTCGTTGCCAGCCCGGTCTCGATGACTGCTCTGCCAAGTGCTCCACCATCTACGACTCTTGCAGGACCGGCCCCAACGCCAACCAGGCTCAGTGCGCTGCCAACTACTCTACCTGCTTGGGCAAGCTTGCTCCCGGCGTGAACCAGGGCAGCAACGGCACCGCCGTCGACCCTGCTGCTGGCGCCGCGGGCGCGGGTGTTCAGGTTGTGCAGACCGTTACGGTCCCCTGCCCATCCGCCACTGTCTTCACCGTCAATGGTCAAGCATACACTGCCACTGGCCCAACCAGCATCGTCGTCACCAACTGCCCATGCACTGTCACCAACGGTCAGCTCTTCCCAACTGCCACTGCCACCGCTGCCAAGAACGGCACTATTTCCGCCACTCCTGTGCCCTACAAGGGTGCTGCCAACAAGGCTGTTGTCGGTGGCTCTGGTCTTGCTGCTGCCGTCCTCGGTCTTGCCGCCTTCCTTTAGAGGAATTCGCATGACTTGGAGATGATTCTATTCAAAAACGACTTTTGCATGTTAACGGCTGTACGTGTTCTTCTTAACGCATTTGGGATACAAGATCTCTACAGTATAGAGAGGACTGTTTGTTTGTAATTTGTAATACCCTTTTTAATTCAAAATTCAAAATAATGATCGCCTCTGCCCGTTCCTGTGTGCGTTGAACTTATCTCCATTGACTATGCAATACGCCACTATACCATGTTTTCAATGGTCAATACCGCTACCGGTGGGGCAAAAACTCACCACCGGGTGCGGAGTGGGGGAGGGGCAGCAACTTCAACTTCAACTTCAACCGTATACAATTCCATACACGACAGTTTTGTTTCTGAGAATTGAGCACAGAGATTGTCGCGGGGAACGAAGTTTTCTTTCTATGCCATATCTTTATCTATGCATCATCTCCTCTTTGCTAGTCGGAGGCAAATTTTTTATTGCTCACTGACACGACAACAAGTCCTCGCTATGTCTCGCCCCAATACCACCAGAACAGCATCCACCAATTTGTCTGCCGGCAACCAAGCAAGACCCTTAGAGGGAAAGCTTGCCATTGTGACTGGAGGCTCTCGAGGTACGTTCGTGGTGGCCGTTTGCACTCGTCGCTGAGGCTGTCGCTATGCTGTCCGAAAATCCGCCTTCAAAGACATCAATTGCTATATATAAATACACACCTTTAACAATCGCATGACGTCGCAGCAATACTTTCTCCATCATTGAGCTGACTTACCTAAGGCATTGGCGCCTCCATCTCCGAGCTCCTAGCAAGCAAGGGCGCCAGTCTCGCCATCAACTTCACCTCCGCCAGCTCCGAATCCAAGACCGCCGACCTCGCCAAGCGCCTCTCCGAACAATACAATGTCACAGCCCACCCGATTCAAGCGGACATGGGCAGTCCTACCGGCCCCCAACATCTCGTCGACATGGCCAAGAACCACTTCTCGCACCCGAAAACTGGCAAATTTCAGATCGACATCGTCATCCAGAACGCCGGCGTAGCGTTCAATGCGAGCGTGGGCGAGGAGCAACTCGAGCAATTCGACCGTCTGTTCCACGTCAACGTGCGTGGACCATTGCTGCTCATGGGCGCCGTGCTGCCTCATCTCCCCACCGATCGCAGTGGTCGCATCGTGAACATGTCCTCCGTGAGTTCGACGTGCGGGTTCGAGAGGCAGAGTATTTACGGCGGCACGAAAGCTGCGCTGGAAGGCATGACGAAGGTCTGGGCCAGAGAGCTGGCGGAACGTGCCACTGTCAATGCGGTGAATCCCGGTCCGGTGGCGACGGATATGTGGGACGGCGTGGACGAGGCGTTCCTTAAGGGTATTAATCCTTGGACGGTCAACACGCCGCTTGCGAGGGTCAGGGAGGGCGTGGATCAGGGGAAAACGTTGGAGCAGGCGAAGATCATGGGGGGACGGCCTGCGTATGACAAGGAGATTGCGGGCGTGGTGGTCATGCTTTGTAGTGAGGAGAGCGGATGGTGTACTGGGAGCACGGTGTGTGCGAACGGAGGGATGAAGTTTACTGATTAGATCATGCTTCGGAAGGGACCGTCACAGTAGATGGTTAATCCAATACATTGTTTAGCTCATAGGCACTTTTGCCAGCCATGGTATGCAACCTGGTCTCTTGCTCATGGACCCTTCGTCACAGTCTTTACAGCCTCCACGGTAGTGACTGCGATTCCGGCAGTTTCGGTTCCGGCAGACTCTGTCGCTTCCATCACAATCCTCATACAGTTATTTGATTCTCGATCCGCAATGCAGTACGACCCGGTCATTGGGGACGGAGAGTCAGGCGGGATAGTCTTGAGCTCCTTCGACGTCAGGATCACCGTGCGACGATAGTCCGAGCAAATCGGATCCAAATGGTTGAGAAAGCAATAGTCAAGTAGGTTGGCATGTTCGAACAGGAACTCGTCCGTTGGAGAAGAGGTGCTTGAGCTGGTAGTGGGTGTCTCGGACATTGCAGACGAGAAGCTGGATCGTCTGACCGAAGAAGTAGTGGCTCTTTCTGCAGTGGCACCGGAATTGACTGAATAGACAAGGAGGTATATCGCAAGGGTGCAAAGGCGCCAGATTGGCATCATGATGGGCAAGTTTAGTGCTACTGGTGGATGTTCCAGCAGCAAGGCAATGTCTGCAATTTGTCGTTCTTGACACAACGTGGAGGCGGATCATTACGAAAGCGATATCATGGCACAGTACGAAAGTCGCCGGTGTTGCTTGTTCGGAATTTGATGTGGATACTAGAGTCTGGAGCACTACAGCAGGCGACCGCTGGTGTAGAGCTTGTGAGAATTCAAGATCCCGCTCAATCTGAGCCTTGATCATGGGACCGTTGGGCGATATTGATAGACTTGTAAGGAATGTTATTGACTTCCTTCCATGTGGAGCTACTATTTCCTTCTTCTATGCTCGGCAATACCGCTGCCGCCATTGCTACTGGCTCTGCTGAGGCCATGGTCGCTGCTCCTGCAGCTTTCACCAACATCGCCAGCCTGCCTTGCAAACGGGATGTCGATGATGAAGCCAGGAGGAAGAAGAAGACCAAGACGGTCTTCGTCACCGTCATCGGCACTACCACTGTCTACACCGAGACCGTCATCATGTGGGACGAGGTGGCGAGCACCACCATTCCCGTCTCCGCCGCCACTTGGCTCCAGCTGAATGACCTTACCAAGAGGGACGTCAATTGGCGCTACAAGACCACCATCACCAAGACGATTCACAAGCCGGAGACTATTTCGACGTATACGCTCACAACCAGGAACGTCACGGGGACGTACGTCGTCGCCACTTCCACCGTTATGAAGGACAATGCTGTCCTTGTCCAGGTCAACACTGTGGACGAAGTTTTCCCAGGAAGCAACAACTAGTGCTTCCAGCCTGCCGCAACGGAGATGGACTGATGGACCTGGTCTCTGCAGTGCTATTTCCCCTTGCACATAGATGAGATGATATGAGCAAACGAGAATTGGTTCACCTTATCTCTGATGCTGCATTGTTGTCGATCTGTGCTTGTGCGTCTCGCCAAAGTATACTCAATCATGGTACTAATGTGCTGCGACATGACGAACAGAGCGTCGACATAGCCTATCCAAGCCTGTAGGAACCATGGTGGCTTTGTTGAAGCAGATCGCGAAGATGCGAGCACATTACGAAGAAGAGGAAAACGCAGTCAAGCAGGAAAAGAAGTGCAATCCACTCTGCCGGAAGAATCATGCATTTCCCCCAACACGCCTGAACATCTTCCCCACAAACCAACTCCCGGTTTGGCTAGTTATATTCGTACTCCATTTGGCTTGAGAAGCTACGGCAAACACGCCACCTCATTCAGATGCAAGCTCCAGAGATCGAACGACTTCATTGGATAGGCACTGAGTGAGTGTACTCATTGTAGTCTCGCGATCCATGCTGTCCGAGTTTGTGTTGCTGTACAAGACCACTGAAAGACGGCCTACCGAGGACAAGACGTGCGGACTCCGATGCAAAGAACGATTGCTCAGCCTTGCGACAGGTCTATGCAGATCTACTATATCAATTCACGCTGCACACTCCTGATCTTTCGTGCACATCTGTCATTCCTACTTTCAGCAGCTCGCATTAGATCCTGTTCAGCCGTTGCGAAATTTGTGACACCGATTATAGCAGCGATTTCGCGTGTCCTCTATTAAAACTAGCACTCAGCTGCTGCATCAAGACACGTCTACGATAGTACAGCAATCCTCACGGCGACATCATCCGGTCGAGCTGCTCAGCTCGTCCACTGAAGTCTCCACACTTTTCCTCACGAGCCTCGCCCATGTCTTCGAAGCCTCCATTTGATGACCGTCTACCCGATCAAGCCCAGTATAGCATCCTGTGATCCTGTCTGTAGACACGTTCGTGCCGGATATTCGTCACCATGTGAACTGTCCAAAGGTAAGTAGCTGCTCCGTGAAGGCAAGATCCCTCACTGCTCCAAGAATGCGAAATGCTGCTTCAGCTCGCGCTCTTTTGTACAGGTGTATAGCAAGGTTGAAAAAGAGAATGATCTGTCACACTTACCCTCACAGAAGCCAGGATGGCTCTTTACTGGTATATAAAAACCATCAGAAGACCATGAAGCTCGAGGTCATAATCAAACAAGACTCTGGAAGCAAAACCACTACGAGCTTACCACTCCAATATGAAGTTCCTCACTTACTCTGTTGCGGCCGCCATTATTGGGCTAAGTGTCGCAGCTCCTATAGTGCCGCGCAGTACGAGGAGCAGGACTAGTAGTACAAGCACTGTGGTTCCGTCTCGCACTCCCACGCCTACTGGGCCGACCGTACCGCCCAGCTCGCCTCCTCCTCGCACAAGCGGTGGCGCACCGGCAGCGCCGCCTTCGATACCTGTTGGGCCGCCACGTACACCCACTCCTACACGACCAAATCCTACCGACACTTCGCCGCCACCGCCGAGCCCCCAGGGTGGTACTCCGCCTGTACCACGCCTTCCAGGAAGCCCTTCCAGCGCACCTAGCACCCAGCAATCCGGCAGCCAGCGGACTTCTGGTGCCCCTACAGAGCAGACCGGCGTCACCACACCCGACACGCGTCCGCCAACTCCTGCTAGCCCTGGTTCGTCGTCCGGTATGAGCAGTCTGCTAGGCCAGTTCCCACAACCACCCACCGGGGTACCCGGCGGGTCACCAACTCCCTCTTCAGACATCGGCGTGGGACCATCCAACTACCCTGGCCGCCCTCCTTCGTCCTCATCATCTGGTCAGGGCCCCTCTGGCACTCAAGGTCAGCCCGATGGATCTTCCGGTTCTTCCGGTTCTTCCGTCAGGCTTCCCATCATGGGCACATCTGCGCCATCTCCAGGTCAGTCCTCTCAGCCTCCTTCAGACAACTCTCAGAGATCGTCCGGTTCGTCCCTCAATCTTCCAATTCAAGGAGCACCTGCGCTGCCGCCACGTCAGTCTTCTCAGCCTCCCAGTACCTCTGGCAGCTCGGAGTCAAGTTCAGGTCTCCCTCTGCAGGGGTTCAGAAAGGGGACTGAACAGTCGAGGTAAATGGCTACATCATTTGACCTTCTACGCTATCATTGAGCGCGAGGTAAGGACGCTCTGAAAGCGAGCGTAAGGGCCCAGAAGGAAATCGAGTGGCCGCGCTCGCCGAGCCAACGATTCCGTATGAGCATCGAAATGAGAGGGATTTGTGGGGACTTGGAAATGATTGACAGATAGACTCGCATATAGACCATTGAAATTATAACTGCCGTTCGCCTTCGATGTTCACATTTGTAGACAGGGACAAGGTGTAGAATATCTTGTTAGAACGTGCATCGTATCTCGAGAGCTCCAGTTGCAGATGACTGCAGTAGCGCAGGCCTCAAGCGCGAACTTATCGTGTCCAGCTTGACTGGAGACCGAAAGACTGCCTATATGAATGTAACTTTGACTGCACAAGATGAGATATACTTTTCTATCAGTGAAGTCCCCCACAACAAAATCAGAAACCCGGCAGCACTTTCCCCGACGCGCCGGAACGCGTCCCCCGCAAAACCATCACTTTTCGACTTTCAACATCGACCTCACGATCACTACTTCACCAGCACCCACCTATACATCGTCCATTAGACAGCGCCATGCTCTCCACCCATCCGCAATACACCTGGCAATCCTGGCCATCCCAAACATCCCGCTCCTCGCACACCCAGGAATCCGTCCCCCGGACCCGCGCAGCCTGGAACTTCTCTCGCAGCTCCCCACGACCCTCGTCCTATAGACCACAGATGACATCCCCCCTCGCGACCTCTTCCTCCTCGTCATCGCCGTCTACTCCATTGTCGCCTACCTCTAATCTCTTCGCCCCCTCAGCAGCAGACCTAGCGCGCACCGAACCCACCCCGTCGCGACCCGTCCCCGGCCCGGCGAGCGCGAGAAAGGCACTGAGCAGCGACGCGCAGACGCAGGCTCGACGCAAGCTGTTCCTGCATAAAGTCCGACAGTCGGGGGATGATCGACGGTGGGAGCAACGCGCGAGGGATCTGGAGAGGTTGGATAAGGCGGAGTGGGATCGAGAGATCAAGGCTTGGGAGAGGGAGAGGTTGAGGGAGGCGCCGGTCTCTTTTGAGGAGGAGGCCACAGACACATTGTCGGAAGGAGATGAAGGGGTAGAGGGAAGGGAGGGTGCAGCAGGGCAGGAAGATGAGGTTGAGGATGTTGCGATGAGGGAGGAGAGGGAATTGGAGGAGCTGGTGGGGATGATGAATTTTGATGGGACACAGACTGGGCAGAGTGACCTGCAGGACGTGGGGGAGACTCAGAGGTCGAAGAGATGGTCCGATCATTATGGAAGCGACGATGATGAATTTGAGGCGGCTCTAGAGGAGATGCTGTCTCATCCTCAACATGCTGGTGGTGGAGATCAAGAAGACGAGATGGATCTGGGAGAATAGGTCTTGCTACTGGACGATACGCATGGATTGTGGGCAATATTGCACTGCTGGTGGAATTCACTCCAGAGGTAGCGACGCGTCTGAGGTTTGTAACATATAGGTACCTCCACACGACTGCAAATACGAGCACAACAGATATCTGCTTAGTACCGACCGAAAGTCACATGCCTAGATCGTTTTCTTGTTGCTCGAGTCGCGGTCGACACTATGCATCACGTTGACGATATGACAGTAAATTGGTCATGCATGTCTATCCAGTCTACCTCCTGCTCTAGATAGGTCTGTAACCGTATGCTCCGACCTTGTTCAGGGTATATTGCAACACGCAATGTAACGAATGACTAAAATCATTGGCCATCCTGGACCAAATCATAGACTGCTTTCATCTCAGGTCAGTCGTAGTTAACGTCGATCGTGAAAATCCCCTCTTCAGCATCTCTGGGCGGAGAGCACGCATTCATGCTCTTCCTCAGGGCGTCATCATCAGTATCGTTTTCCGCTCCGCCTTTCAGTGTCGTGTAGACTCTCAAGAATTTCTTATCGCCTTTTCTCGCCTTGCCTCCAGCATAGACATCGTACTCCCCCAGCACAACCGCGAAAGGGCATGTCGGAGAACAAGAGGCACATTGATAAAATGCGTGGGAAACCCAGGCCGTGGTATGATTAGTTCTGACAGAAAGGGATCGAATTCTCAGTAGAGTTTGTAACCTTGAGGCGACTGTCACGTGCCTGGCTTGGCGTAGATTGAGGTCAACATACATGTCCAGCCAGGAATAGAGTGTGTGCAAGGAAGATGGTGGCCCTTGCCATCTGAAATCAAAGTGTGGTGGCGTCCCTTGTCAAGTTTGGTGCATGACTGCCACACACAAGACCAAGCCTATAGCATCGCATGCAATTAGCCTTCTTTGCTGATGCGAAGAGCGTGACCGAGTACCTGCAGTCCTGTCAGCATTCTTACGTAGACTTGAAGCAAAGTGTTGAGTTTAGTGATATTAGCGGACGCAAAGCAATGACAAGGCAGGGCTCGGATAGCCGAAGGGGCAGATGTGACAAAGAATGCTTTGGCAACATCCTCACTGTCTTTGCACCAACTCCAAAAGTGGGTGCATAACATCGGCGAGCTGATAATGTAATGCACAGCTAGCTCATGGTCGATTAGAACAACCATTTCTGATCAGGAAGCGATCCCCTAGAAAAGACGATGGGCGCAACCTGACTACACCTAGAACTCCATCGACAAGAAGAGTGCTCGAGGTTTGTAAGGATCATAATCTATGCAGACGTCGAGTCCAATATGAGGAGAAGGAGGAATCTACTCGCTTTCCTGGGAGGAAAGACCGAGCGGAGGATGAGATCCGCTAGCCTGACCAGCGCTGGCGGCGTACAGACAACAAGATCACGTTCCGACCAAAGTGACAGCGAGAGACGGGAGAAAGGTGATGCACATTAAATCGACTTTGCCCTCGCCTAAATCTCCGATTACCGTATTCGAAGCTGATGAACCCGGACCATTGCAAGCTCCCCTATCCATCAGCTCGGAGCCAAGGCCACACAACGAAGGAAGGACTCCCGTTGAACGCCGCAGGTTTGCAAAGAAGCACGAGTAGAGGTCGTATCGTTTGCTTTGTGGCCGAGACGCAGCACGGGTCGGACATACCGCAAATGAGGCAAGGTGAGCATGTTCAGAATGGGTTGTAGATCTAAACGTCGTAGAAAAGGAACCAAAATTGGTGGCTGCGTGGTTGAAAAACTGGTATCTCGAATTGCGTGAGCCGTAAGTGCCATCCGAAGTGATGCTGCTCGTTGTCCCTTGTCGTTTACAGAATAAGACACTTCTTCTTCTTCTCCTTGCGGGTCAAGAGAGCCGCACGAGTGGCGTGCTCAAAGACCTCCCTGACACCCTCATTCGTCTTTGCCGAACACTCGAGGTACTTCTGTGCGCCAATTTTCTTGCGAACATCCTCAGCCTGCCATGTGTCAGTCTGAATTTATCGTCTCTAATACCGAGGCATCTTACCTGCTCAGGCGTCACAGGCTTTTGCGATGTCTTGTGCAGCTCCTCGATTGTCTTCTGGTCGTAACGTAGATCCTTTTTGCAACCAACAAGTATGATGGGAAGACCCTGGCAGAAGTGCAAGACTTCGGAGATCCACTAGACCGGCACAGTCAGTACGCCGATAAGCCAAGGTGGCACGTGGGCTTTTCATACCTTCTCCTGAACATTGTCGAGGGAGTCTGGAGAGTCGACAGCAAAGCAGATGAGAATGACGTGCGAGTCGGGGTACGATAGAGGGCGGAGACGATCGTAATCTTCTTGGCCAGCGGTATCCCACAAGGCTAGTTCGACGTGCTTGCCATCGACTTCGACATCGGCGACGTAGTTCTCGAAAACGGTGGGGACGTAGACCTGGTGAGTGTCAGATGTTGTTCCATGCTCTTCTCCTGCGCTTGTCTCGTATTATCCGTATTTGTTTTGCCATGTCGGATGAAGTGTTGATCGACAACAAACGTGGTCGGAAAAGCTGGGGAGTGATAGACTGACCTCTGGGAAAGTTCCCTTGGAGAAGACACTGTTGAAAAATCATATCAGCATTGTTCCGCAATTGCAGAGATGTGAGGATATGCTGTTGACTTACATGAGCAGACAGGTCTTTCCGCAGGCACCATCACCGACGATGACCAACTTGCGACGGATTTCCGCCATCTGGAAGACTTGTTAGAGACGGTGAGAATGGAGAAGCTGATGTTGTTGTCTGAAAAGTAATCTCAGAGAGCAGCGTGGAGGTAGGACGATGTTGATGACGGGACAAAAGCTTGAAGAAGTGAACTGTTTGATGCGAACCTTGGCTTTGGCCGGGAGGACGTTGAGTGCTGGGCGGGATGATGCGTGGTCTGACTGTGGCTTTGACGCGAGGTCGCCCGGTGAAAATCAACAGAGTTGCGTCGGGGAAGACTGACTCTGATACGAGTAGTCTTTGTAGAGGAGATGGGGAGAGTGGGTGTTGTTGGTGGAGTAGGATTAGGGCCTGATTAAAACAAAAAGGCGCTGTCACGTCTTTTGGAGTTTGGGGGAGAGAAGAGGCAGCAAGACGCAGAGACCACACAGGGAACAAAGAGACCACACAGGGAAGAGAGAGACAAGCGTGACAGGCAAGCAAGAGATACGGTAGGAAATGTCCGTGCACTTGATTGGAATAGCCGGGTTTCTCTGCGCGATGCCTCTCCCACCAATTCATCATACACACAAGGAAAAACTCCAGTCTTGTTTCTGGTTGCTACACGAGGCGTTCTGTTTGGACACTGCCCGACCCAACTTGTGGATGCCTTGCATTTTGAGGCGCTATACTGGATTCCATATGGTTTCATACATTAATCGACAAGCGAACGAGCCCCAAGAGTCACCAGCCTCAAATCTATGCCACCGTCCATCAAAGTCCATGCCCTGCACGGCCACATCCGACGCGTCCCCACTCGCAGCTCCGCCCTCAAGCTCGATCTTCTGATGCGAACTGCAAATTCAGTCTACACGAACTGCCGCATCCCGGATATAGCAGCAAATGCTTCTCCCGTCATCTGTGCATGCCGTGGTTCTCACAGATTCCGCATCCGATTTCTTGTTCTTCTCCTCGCCCACTGCCGATGACTGGTTCCAGGCGCACTTGACTTAAGCACGTGAGCATCCACAACGGCGCATGTGATTTTTGGTAGGCGGGTAGATGGTGCGTTGATTGGTGACTCTTCGCAGGGTAGTATACCCCTGAGGAAGTCTTGTCCTGTAGTGTCATCGCTGTCGCCTGACTTGTCCACAGTATCGACAGCTGCGATCGGACCAGCATCTCCAGTCATTCTTTGAATAGGCGTACTCACTATCCTGAGCGACGAAACCGAACGTAGCAGCGCCCGTTCGACCCCTTTCAGAACCACCTGCCTTGTTTCCGCTTCTCTTCTGCCAGCTCTGCTTGCCACTTCTTCTTACACTCCCGATATGCATCAAAGTAATCCATACACATGTCTCGCGATCCACCGTTGCGCCGAAGACACTTTAAGCTCTTATCCGCGGCCTCTTGACACGGATCAAAGTACTCGCTGTTCCTCTTGGCTTTGAATTGTGCCCCTCCCTTCTCCCATTCCTCGCTCTTCTGTGTCGAGTCGCTCATTGAGGGCTGTATGTGTCTAGGTGACAGCTGGTGTCTTGACGCAAAGTCGCACTATTTATCTGAACCTGCGTAATGATTTCCGCCTCAGGCTTGTCGATGGCACTATGCCTCGATGATATCCTGCAAGATGATGCACAGGCGGGCAGGATGAAGCTTTTGCATGCAGATTAGCCGCAGCCGCTATCTCCGTACTAGATCCGATCTCCAAATCGTCATTCGACCTTGTCCCGCGTGTGAATAAGCTACACAGTGCCTTGAGTCCATCCTACCAATTAACACCTCTGCTTTTCTTATTTGGCGGCTCTTCACTCCCTTGTGACTCTAACAGCTTACTGGCCGCATAGAGAAATACATCTAGGCTGAGTTTACTCTCACATCACTGGGTAACATGGCTGAATCGGAGGCGGACAAGGTGCGTAGCCTGCCCGATGTCTTTTAGCTCTACTGATGGCCGCTACAGATCCGTAATAAGAGACTCGCGAAACTCGGTGGAGGTCAGAGCAGCCCTCGCCCGTCCCAAGGATCAAGCCCTTCAGGCTCAAGTACGGATCTGTCGTCGGCTGCAAATGGCGCTCCACAGTCCCAAGCAGCAGCCTCATCATCGACAACTAAATCTCCCGCCTCCACGTCTCCTGCGCCTGGACAGCAGAACCCTTTCGCGCAGCTTGGACTGAAGCCACGAGAGCCTACCGAGACAAAAGCCAAGCCAAAGATCAACATCACCAGCTCGCAGCCAACAGCGCAGAAAAGAGATCCTGATGGACAGTCTCGTCCGCGTGCGGCGAAGCCAGAGAAGGAGGAACCGATCGAAGAGTGGGAAGACCGAACAATCAGCCACATCTTCCGCATCACTCTGAAAGAGGGCGTGAGTCGGGATGCGCAAGGTCGATCTCTCTTCTTCCTTGAGGGACTCAAGGGAGACCTGGAAGACGAAAACCAGCCGCTGCAGTTCAATGTAGGACAGCTCGATCAGGCCATCACCGAAGCTGGTACACTCGCCGCCAAAATCCGCGAAGACGCTTTCGACTTTCTGCTCGGTTGCTGGAAGCGCGTGTCGAGGATCATCCGTGGTATGCGGAGCACAGAACCAGATAACCCAAAACTCATCAAGATGAAAGAGGCCAGGCGTCTTTGTATGAGCTACTGCATGTTTGCATGCTCCATGCCGGAGATGTTCGATGCGCCTTCGAGGATCACCAATCCCATGACCGACCATCTCATTGCCGAGCCGGAGAGCGACGCCGGTATCGATCCAGACTTTCTGCTGGAAATTACCTCAAGATTCGAGGAAGACGAGTCGTACAAGGAGGTCATGGTCTCTGCTGTAGAGCAGCTCAGCTCGCGACTATCCTCCATGACCATGAACGACAACTACAAGCCATACATGATCGCATTGCGGAGTATAGTACGATATCCCAAGCTTGTCGTCGCCCTTACAGAATCCGACAAGTTCTTGCGAAAAGGATTCGGTGCGCCCGACATCGAAACTCATACTACCCTTGGGCCATTCTTCCGCCTATCCCCGATTCAAGCTGAGACTGCCATAAATTACTTCTCTGCGCCAAAGACGAGAGACCGTGCGTACATCAACAACGCCCAGCGATCTCTACGTATGACGCTGCAGACGCACCAGGGTGAGCTCTTCGACATCACCAACATCATCGTGAAAACCGCAAAGGAGCCTCGTGAGAAGCTGCTGGAATGGTTTGCACTCATCATGAACGCCAATCACAAACGGCGAGCGATCCAGGTAGATTCAAAGGCTGTCTCTACAGATGGATTCATGCTCAACGTGACTGCCATTCTTGATCAGCTGTGCGATCCATTTATCGACGCTGGCTTCACCAAGATTGATCGCGTTGATATTAATTATCTCCGAAGACATCCCAGAGTCAATATTAGGGACGAGACGAAGATCAATGCCGATCAAAAAACATCGGACGAATACTATGACCAAACGGCAGCTGGCGAGAACAACTTCATCTCGGAGCTCTTCTTCCTCACCGTCGCCGCTCATCATTACGGACAAGAGGCAGTCAACAGTCAGCTCGGCAAGATGCAAAAGAATGTCAAGTACATGGAACAGGATCTGGCAAAGTCTGAAGGGGAACGTGTCAAGTACGCATCTCAGCCAGCCTATCTTGCCGTATTCGACCAGCGAGTCAAGAAGTTCAAGGATGAGATTGACAAGATTCACTGCATCATCCACGCGACGCAAGGTGCTCTGCTGGATGAGTTGGTGCAGGCACGATCAATGCAATTCATGCGCTTCGTCATCGTCTGGCTATTACGCCTTGCCTCTGGCAAGAACCTACCCAAGGAGAGATTGACGCTACCACTGGCTGACACTATCCCCGAAGCATTCAAGTGCCTCCCAGAATACTTCCTGCAGGATATTGTAGACAACTTCAAGTTTATCACCAGAAACATGCCATTCATCATCACATCGACCCAGTGCGAAGAGCTTGTGCAGATCTGCATCACTTTCCTGAGGAGCTCGAATTACATCAAGAGTCCGTACCTCAAGTCTGGTCTTGTGAGCATACTGTTCTATGGAGTCTGGGAGGTACATCACCACGCCCGAGGTGTGCTTGGTGATCTGCTCAATGGACTGGAATTCTGCCATCAACACTTGCTACGGGCTTTGATGAGCTTCTACATCGAGTGCGAAAGCACCGGCACACATACCCAGTTCTATGACAAGTTCAACATTAGATACGAGATTGACCAGGTGATCAAGTGTATTTGGCCCAATGTCATCTACCGTGATAATTTGGCCAAAGAAGCAAAGTGAGTATCGTTCTTCTGAGAGACGAGTTAGTACTGATACAGCACAGCACGAACACCGAATTCTTTGTTCGTTTCGTCAATCTCCTGCTCAACGACGTCACATATGTCCTAGACGAGTCATTCTCATCTTTCCACAAGATACATGATCTGACCGACGAGCTGAAGGACCCCAAGCTCGAGGAGAATCTTCGCAAGGAGAAGGAAGAACTTCTTGCCGACCATAAGGGCCGTGCCAAGTCTTACATGGGTCTGACCACCGAGACAATTTCGATGCTCAAGCTCTTCACCGAAGCCCTCGCCACCTCTTTCACCATGCCCGAGGTCGTCCAACGTCTCGCGGACATGTTGGACTACAACATTGACGCTCTCACCGGTCCCAAGCAAGCCCAACTCAAAGTCGAGGAACCAGAGAGCTATGGCTTCAACCCGAAGCAACTTCTCTCCGATCTCCTTGATGTCTACCTCAATCTGCGTCGCAAGTCCTCTTTCCACCTCGCCATCGCCCGTGATGGCCGCTCGTACAAGCCCGAACGCTTTGCCAAAGCGACGGAGATTATGGAAAAGTACGCTCTCAAGTCCCGAGACGAGCTGCTACAGTGGCAAAAGCTTCAGGACGATATCGCCGAAGCACACCGCGCAGATCAACAAGCCGAGGAAGACCTAGGTGAGATTCCAGACGAGCTCCTTGATCCAATCATGGGTAGTCTCATGGAGGACCCGGTACTGTTGCCAAGCAGTAAACAGATCGTGGACCGCTCGACGATCAGAAGTCACTTGCTGAGCGACCCGACGGATCCATTCAATCGTGTACCGTTGAAGATTGAGGATGTCTTGCCTGCTGAGGACAAGAAGAGGGAGATTGATGAGTTCATCGCGAGCAAGAGGGGCGCGAAGGGAGGAGACAAGATGGATACCAGCGCGGGTTGAGTAGGTGCCTTGACATAGACGCCAGCATGATAGCATGCTAGACGAACGAAGATGAAGAAAGCACGCTTGCGTCTACTGTATGCATCTTAATTCGCCGACAGTGAATGATCCACTTTGAAGTGAAGCAAGCCACGCTCCCGCGCGTATGATATATTCATGACCAACCATCCGCTGTGCGTAGCAAACAATGTACAGAAACCCTTCCCTCAACCATGTCACCGTCCCCTAAACCCCAACGCCTCCAGCCTCCTACAACTCCGCATCTCCATCCGTCTCGCCTCCTCTAGCTTCCGCTCGTCATTGAAGAAGAATCCCATCGCCTCGTTGACGATCCTTTGCCGACGATCATGTTCCGCCTCGCACTCGTACTGCAGCGTCGTGACGAATCGAGACTCGGCGCGCTTATCTAACGCGGTCCATTGTCGCGACGTGTAGTCTCTTGTTTCTGCCGGGTTGACGAAATACGTCACTTTTAAGCCTTGCGTGGTGCGTTGTTGTGTTTGTGGTGGGACAAGGTCGAAGCGTAATGTTGGACCTGCTGGGGTAGTGGTGCCAAAGAGGGATGAGAAGATGCTGGAGAGGATGGGAAAGCCGAAGATGAGGAGGAGTGGAAGGAGGGATTGAAGGGAGGAGAGGAGCGAGGGTGGGGGTCCGTCGTGGTTGTGTGGTCTTTGTCGAGGTCGGCCGCCGCCGAATTGGTGCACGCGGATGCCGGGACCGCCGCCGCCTAGGTTGAAGACGAAGCCGGGGCCGGTGTCGAAGAGTCCGCCGCCTGCGAGTGTGTTAGTGGATGTAGGGGGGACAGGAGGGGTAGATGTACCGAATGGCCCGCCGAAAGGTCCACCGCCCATGCCGCCGCCGCCGCCAAAGAATTGGCGGAACATTTCTTCGGGACTTATCTCTTCTTCGAACATGGCACCACCGCGGGATGCGCCTCTTCCTTGTGAGAAGCCGCTGAAGGGGGATGCAGAGGACGCTGAGCTGAATCGATTGTCCGGGTCGCCGCCGAACTTGTCGAACTTTGATCGCTTGTCGGAATCGGAGAGGATCTGGAAGGCGCGTGATACCACTGGCTACTGTCAGTACTGCTTTCTCTCTCGCGTGTCCAGCGTTGGCCCAGCCCACACGATGCTCTATCTTGCGCATTACGCAGTGCCAACCCGCACGGCTGTACCGATGCACTTGTGCTGAACGTGCTGTTCTGGTCGACCGTCTCAACTGAACAACCCTGAACTTCCAGCGGTTTGAACCACCTTCTCGTACAAGGAAGATGGTATCACTCACTCTTGAACGCTTCGTCTGCTCCCTCATAGCCATTTTTGTCCGGATGCGTCAAGAGACTCAGCTTCCTGTATGCCTTCTTAACCTCTGCGTCTGTCGCCGCGCTCTTCTGGCTCTCAAGCCCCAATATATCGTAGAATGCTGTGGCCTGACATTTCCGCACCCGTATCACCGCAGCCTTCTGCTCTGGTGTGTATGCTCGCCCACTGCTGCCATCGTCATGTGATCTATGTTTGGCGTCACCATTCGCTCTTGCAGATGATCCTGAGGTTGTGGCAGACATGTTGTGAATGAGTTACTCGGAATTCCGGGGAATCCTCGACACGTGGTGGATGAAGTCGAGGGCGCAGCGCTTTTGCGCCAAGGACTCGATATGTATGACGCAGAGGCGAGAATCGAAGTCGGACGGTATTAAACACTATTCGAAGACATGCTGTGGAAGATATTACCTCGGGAGATCATGTGTTGCGGGACTGCGTGTTGTCAGGTGTCTGATATCAATTCGAGGCTTCCCTCGCTGGATGGAACTGCGGTTCGTGATGGCTCGGACTTGGCGAGAGGGTCCAACTACTGGGTCTCTTGTTCATCTCAGACTTCGCATTCTTCCTTACAATACTTCTAAATAGCACTATTTGCACTTGATTCGTGTGCAGAGCAGATTGAGACGTATTCAGGACGGTATCAGGCTAGAGAACACGCAGATCTTCCATTCCTTGATCGTGATCATCTCGAGGTCTTGTTCTTGGATTCGTGAACAGCAGCGGCAGCGGCTATTGCTGTTCATGGGGTCATTAGCAGTAGCGAGTCTTCCAGCCTCCCACTTCGCCAAGACATACTGTCATCATAGATTGGCCGAGTTCGAGGCCTGCCACTATCCGTACACGGGATCCCGCGGTCTTTGCACGATGATACTCCAGCTACAAATGCTCTACCCCCGACAGCATTGCGAAGAGACCTGCACGATCGACAGCGCTGGTTTGAATTCACACAAAGATGCTCGACACGGTATAGCAAGCCACAAATACCGCGGTCCAGTCTAATAGTATGCCTGATCTGGAGGTCGGACGTATAGCAAATCCCATCCGGCCCAGCGTTCGCGGCCTATATCATTGTAGTACCAGGGACCGATGGTAAAGGTGCTGATTTTCATCCATCCGACGTTATGCTCAGTAGTCCCGTCGATGATGGGACCGCATCCCATGTCCAGGTCCAAGTCGCCGTTTTCTAGTCTAGGTACGTCAGGATCGGGCTTCAACTCTGCATCCACGAGCTTGACGCAGACATAGCCTACCCAGTCAATACCGTTCGGGTCGGGCTTGTATTGGAAGACTTCGTCCAGTACTTCCTTATCGACTTGAACGAAGTATTGATAGCGCTGGGTTGCGTTCGATTCATAGTCTCCGTATTTGCGGCGTGGCTCTTCCTTCCTCCAGGCATGTCTCGCCCACTCTTTGAAGTCTAGCCTAAGCTCATGCCGGGACATGCTGTTGAAGCGATCAGGATCATCGAAAAAGGTCCACGCTCATGTGTCCCACAGCTCTGGTGCGTCGGACTTTATATACGTGTGGATGCTGCTTTTGAGGACCCTCTCCAAATATTGCCATGCGTCCTCATTGCTGTAATCGGTCCGGTATGATGACCCATTCCCAGTGGTCATGCTGTATGTCCTGCAGCGCTTGGCGTAGTTCACGTGCGGGATTCTCTTCTGGCAGTGTCGTAGACGTTTGTGACAGACGCATCAGACTTGGGACACGACCTCTTCTCCGACGGGCACGATTCAGGAATATGACCGATTTCGATGCCACATGGAGCGGCCTGAACTTGGCTACAAACATGACGAATAATCTATTGGAGGACTTGTACTTCCGGACACAAGTGCGCTATCACGAGGATATTCCTTAGGGAGATCAGGGGTGTGGCACGGTAGTGGAGTACTGGCAAGACTTCCGATACCCTGGCGAGTTAATCTGTTCCTTGGCCCGCAGGTCGAATGCAGCAGCAGGATTGCCACTGAAATTCTTATGATCTATTGACCGTAACATGCGTCTCCACTTAGCGCCTCACTTGCGGGCATCTCATGTCTATATGGGTGAGTTGTATCGATCATCGTGCTGGACAAACGTGTCAATATCAAGGAAGCTGTGGAACAGTCCATGAAGGCGTCCTTGACCCATTCATTGAAATGCTGCCTCAGGTCGTGGCGGGAGAGACTATCAAATCGATTTCGATCATCGAAGAAAGTCCATTCGTGCTTGTCCCATAGCTTCGGTGCATCCGATTTTTTGAGCTGTTTGTAGAGTTGTCCTTTGAGAAGCTCTTTCAGCTGCCGCCACGCAGCCTCGTTTTGATAACAAGTCCGATAGATCACACACCTCCAACGATCGTGTCCTAGCCAGTTTAGAGCATCAGCTACCTCCAGAGCGGCGTTGTCTGAATCCATTGCGCCGGACTCCTCTGAAGTCATTGCTCTTGAAGTCACCAAAACCTTCGGTTGACGGACATGATTAAGGGCGAGAGTGGATTTCGACAGTGCTTGAAGAGATCTGTACCTAGCTCGCAACATGGATACGATTGACCAGTGTCACTAGCAACATTTAAATTGACACGAAGCATGATTGTGTTCATCACGGTCACGATGCTTACAGATTTGGTACGGTCAGTGGATTGATAGCAAGAAGATAGGCCTTGGCGCGTCAGTCCCTCGGCACGCGTCACCATTCGTCCATAATTTTTGTTGCGCTCCATCCAGCTTCACCTTTACCACGTGCTCATCTTACCCACCTCAACACAGCATTCCTACAATTGCAATTCGACTATATTCTCGCGACTTGTTTCGGCCATACGTTCAGCTCTGTGGCTGCACCGCATATTGTACACCGGCGCCAATTCCACGCCCATCTCCCGCCACACCCACCATGTCCACCTCCGCCCCACCCTCCTCGGCCTCCCCCATCGTCCTCCTCAAACAAACCGGCTCCTCGTCCGTCCCCCCTCTCCTCCTCGCGACCCTGACAACAGCCCTGCACTTCCGCCCATTCCAACCCCTCCCCATGCTCTTTCCGCCTATCTTCCTCTTCTCCTCATACCTCAACCTCTCCGGCTTCGTCATCGACTCGGCAGGCATCTCCGCGGCATGGAGCGCCGCATACCTCATTCTCGCGGCACGACGGCGGCCGATGCAGGGTCTGCGGGGCAAGTTCACGGCGAAAGGGCTGGTGAGGGGGACAACGATGGCACTTGCGGGAGGAGAGGCTGTCGCTGGGGGCGTGGCATATGGCTTAGGGAGGAGAAGTAGGGAGGAGGAGGCGAGGAATAGGAAGCCGATCGTGGGAGGGGATAAGTGATGCGTTTTACGAAGCGTTGGGAGCGATGTCACTGAGCGGCGCACTGCGCGGTAAAGCTACCAGGCTCGACGAGGTTGTTGGCTGGCCATTTAACGACTGTATGGGGCTAGAGGAGAGCGAAGCGGCGCACAGATCTGGGCATATGTAAGATGCCGTGGGACCATGAATGCCACGGAATCGTATACCAGGACTAAGTAAAAGCTGCACGAAACAGGCAGTCATGTGACGGAAGACACTGTTCAGAGTGCAGGATGTACCATACAAGTACAGCAACAGTTTAGCACAGCGGACATCTCAGTCACGGTTTCGGAAAACGGCACCATCAAATAGAGTGAATCAAGAAAAGTACATTAGTCCTAACTACGTGACATATTCCTACAGTCATGTCATATCTCCTCTCCTTCTCGATATCATCTGCAGCAAGAGATGTGTCCATAGTCCAACCCTAGCATCAACAAGAAGTATAGCCCCCAGAATCCTCGCCATGCAAAGCAATGATCTAACCACGCAATGCAAGACACAAGGACCGACCGAGCTATGCAAGTGACGCTACAGTACAGACTGTACAAGAGTCGAGCCTAGGCAACACCCTGCCACACGCCACCATTGACTTCCATATAGACATCTGGAACAGCGGAGATGGTGGAGCAGACGCGCTTATTGCCTTCGCTGTTAGCGACAGGAACGCGAGCGCTGCTGCCTCTTCTGAGTGCAGCTGGGGGCTGAATAGCTTTGGCAGCACCGAACGGGCAGGAGTTGCGCATATTGGTGAAGGCGCGGCGGAGTGCGCATGGGTGTACGCTCTGTTTTGCAGGCTTCGGATCACTGTCGACATCCATGGCGTCGGTGTTGGAAGCGAGCAAGGCGCGGACTTCTTCTTGAAGATCTTCGTCGACGGCGGCGGAAGTGGGGCGAGAACGGCAGCGCTTGCGGGACTCGCGTGTCTTGAGAGGAGTGATAGGGTTGGTGGGGGCGATGGTGCCGTCGGCGCAGAGGATGAAGTGTGTGATATCGGGGGACGAGGTCAGTTCGGTATCGTCGAGGATGGGAATAGGTTGATCTGCGGTGCCGTATGTGTTTGGCTTGCTTGTAGTGTTGTCGACGTTGATAACAACGCCGGATCTAAGTCGGCTGGTCGCCTGCCCGCGCTGGGCGCGAGGCGCGCTAGTCGACATGGAAATAGAGCTGATGGAAGAGCTGCGCGAAGAGCGAGTGACATCAGAAATCATTGACTCTGGTGAAGAGCATGAACCATTTGAAGGCGCGACAGATGGGTATCTCGTTGAGCAGGAACGTTGAGGAAAGTTGTTGGTGCCGTTCAACCTGTCCGAGGTGATACGGCAAAGCATGTTCAAGTTGGCTTGTGCCATGGCCATACTGATGCTAGGCCTTCTCGAGCTGCAAGTGCTCGCTGCAGGAGTGCTTGCTGCTACTGATGACGGAGTCATCTGAGGGGTAGGGAGAGGACCAAGGCGGGCGAGTCCGGGTGTAGGGGGAATCACCTCTGACCTTGGCTCGAGGAAGTGAGGGGTGAGGGTGGTGGGCGACGAGCTTGCTTTGGAGATGGCAATGCTTGGGAATGTCGCCAAAATGGGACCAGGAGAGGGTGTGGCAGCAGGACTTGGCATAGTTGGACGAGCGTCCAGGCCAAGTATTCTTGGATCATCCAGCTCTGGAGATAGGAGAGGAATGACTTGAGCCCAGAGTCCTTTGCTGTCAAATGAAGCTCCCGGAGAAGGAGGAGAGGGGGGGGCTGTAAATCTAAGGACGATGTCGGTCCACCGTTTGAATATGTGCTCGGGGATGTGGAGAGACCAGTTGACGGCGCTCAAGAAGAGGCGTTCATTACTGTTGATTTCGGTGGTCTTCAGACCAGACATCTTGCTCCAGGCCTTTGCGGAGTAGTTGCGATCCTGCAAGTACTTTGACGCCAAGATAAGGGCGGCGAGGAACATGCGACGGCCGCACTGCATAGCCCGCATAGCTCCGCAATCAGCTGGCTGCTCCATGGTGAAGTCGTGCCCTGGAACATGAGCCTTGATCAGGATCAGGTAGTATAGAGCGACTTGAAGCGTCGAATAGCTGGTGCGGGAGCGGCGCAGGGTTTCTTCGATGTACCTGCGGAGTGGAAGAACGCCCCGGTTGTTGGCATCTCTGGCAGTCGGCGAACCAGACAAGGGCCAAATGACCGAAACCATGTTCGTCGCGGAGTCTGTCATGTCAGATTGTGATCGATCGCCGAGTGATTGTCAATATTGCTTACCGACCAAGTCGTTGACGAAGAGAAGTTTCCGCTCCTCTTGGCGAGGAAGGGGAGGTGGTCTCTTCGCCGCGGAAAAGGATCGCCTTGGGTGCTGATGCTGAACAGCAACAGGGGCCGCTTGCGCGGGCACACATGGCTTGGTGAATTCGCAGAGCTGTGGGGCCTCCTCCTCAGCGCAGGTCACCTTGCGCTCAAATGCCTGGTAGGACTCTTCATCGGAGTCTCCATTTGATGACTGAGAGGAGTTATCGGAGGTGATAGAGAAGACATCGTCATTGGATGTGGTAGGGGACGGTGATCGAGAAATGGCGATGTGGTTGTGCTTCTGTGTCTCTACTGAGACATATCCACCATGGCTCGGGTCAAAGACACAAATGTCCATGTTCGGGCTGGTGGAGCTTTCGAAAGCGGGTCTTGTGATCCTCTGCTTTCGCTTTGATGTGTATGCTTGACGCGATGAACTTAATCAGGCGTCTGAGTTATGTACGTGTTGGTCGAGTGTGACCAGAGCTATCCGTTTAGAATTAACCGTTCGATGTACTGGCAGCCGATTAGAAAGATATATGCAGATGTCTCCGCATGTGACGTTGTGGCGTAGCGACTCGTCGTGTCTTTTGTGGCTCCTCTGATCTCGTGATATCAACTTCAGGACTTCTTATATCCAGTGACAACGAGAATGCGCCTGCTAGTCAAGCGCTGTCGACGGCCTGAGCCAGTCTACTGGAGACCGGAAAAGGACTTGACGGTCATGGTGTTACTGGTGGCGATGATGTATTCTGAAGCGATAAAAGTGCAAGACCAGGTGTTCATTGTGACAAATTATAAGTGTGGTAGTGTTCCTTGCTTTTACTGAGTAGAGAGTGTACTCATTCGCGAGCGCTGACGGTCTACCGAGAGAGTATCGTGAGTCAGGAGTGACTACAGGGAGATGTTGTTATGACGATGGAGGAGCGAGTCGGTATATTGTCAAAGTGCGATCAGCTGAATGCGCAGATGGCACACAGCAACCGCGAGGTGAGCGAGGTCGGAAGCTGAGTGGAGAGGGTTGTCTTTCGCCTTAAGCGTCCTACCGCAGAAGTGAGGAAACGTGTATTTGAGGAATGGTGTTTAGAAGGCGCTAGTGCGAGGCGAGATCAGACGAGTTGGAACGGAAAAGGTGTTTGTGGTTCGAAGATGAGTCTTTTGGGTGGCAACGGCGGTAAAGTCGGGCTGTGAGACAAAGAGTAGGCAGCCGGGTTCGATGAGCAATCAAGCCAGCAAACCGGGTACCAGGAATACTCGAGTGATGGTAAGCAGATAACGTTCAGTGTGAACTGTCGCTCGCTGTCAAAGTCCGAGTCGTAAAGCAAATCTTTTGGCAACTCGTGACTGTGTTTGCGATCGATGCAGGTCGAGCTTCGTGTCCAACTTGCCCACAGGAATGCGGGAACGAGGATGAAGGGGCGGATGAGGAAGGGAAGAGTGAATGAGCGCGTTGTATCCTTTGATTGACGAGTTTGTGCGAGCTGGTTACTGCTCGGGTGGCTGGTCAATTTTGGAATACATGATTGCTATCCGGTGAGTAAGAGAGGAAGAGGAGGTAGAAGAGCTTCAATATGAGGATGAGTCGTACTGGGAGCCGAATAATCCGGGCGAGGCGACTCTGACTGGGGATGGTCTTGGGCCGCTGGGATGCAGAGTCTGTGCGGCTGGGGGAAAGGGTTACGAGCCAGCAAAGCCCAGCGATGGTAGTAGCGAAGTTGGCTGGACAGTGATGATCTCTGGGCGCGAGGGCAGGGCAAAGAGGCTAGCCAGCAAAAGGATCGGGGCGACGTAGGCGCAAGAAGAACGCTTGGACCAGTTCATGACTCGACGCTAAGCCGGAAACCACCAGAACCTAATTTTATGTCCAATCAGATCAATCTCGTCCTCCGATTGCGCAGCCACTACCTTGCCGCTTCAACTTGCTGCAAACGTATGCACAAGTAATTCTACCACAAGAAAAGATCTTCATGTGGCTCTGAAGGTATGTATACACTGTGTACATGCACATGTCAGGGGAGGCAACGAGACAAGTACAGCCAACAGACACATGCGATAATCACCAGCACGAGAACGAACATAGACCGGATCACCGTCTCCAAGGTTACAGCACGCCTGCAACCGCCTGTCATTCATCAACTCCGGTATCTGTCATCCAGTCATCCTCTCGCCATTCCTTCTCATAGTAATCCACCATGAGCTGGCGTTTCAACCCTCGATTTGCCCACCTGAACAGCTGAGGCGTCCACGATCAGTTACCGATCCAGCACAGCAACATGCAGGACATTTGCTTGGTCTTTCTCCGTCAGATGCCGTGAGCGTGACAGAGCTTTGTGCTTCTTTACCTCTGTAGCGTGTCACACAATTTTTACAGCGATAGTGCTTCATGTCATTTGTCTATCTAAAGCATCGAATCGATAGAACGCATCTAGACAGCCTGCTCAGCCTCTTGAACTCGTGGAAAATACAGCTAGGTTGGGATGTATCCCGGCTTGGTTGGGATCATCCTTTTGCGTTCAGCAGAGAGATCCCAGCTGGATTCTGTTGCTCAGCCCGCCGCCATGCCCGTCTTGCATAGACCGGAATTGCGAAAGGGGGGAGCCGCAGTACGAAATAGAGCTTGACACGGAGACGTAGTCTGCCACAGCGTCATCCAGCAAAATTTGTTCCGTTTCCCTGCCGTTTTTGCCTGTGTCTCTCACATTTGTCACTTCGCTGCCGACCGGCTCGACTACGGCCGACTCCGACGCGGCATCTCACTTTCCGGTTCCCACCGCTGTATACCTCTATCGTCCCGGACGTGGAATGACTTTATGGCTATGCGAGTCGCATGTCGGAGAGTATCGAAAGTGATGCTGCCTTTAGTCTCCGTCATGCCGTGCATCTGGTACAGCGGTAAAATGCCGAGTCAACGTTATATCGCCGGTTAATATTGCGGAGGATAGCAAGCAACCAAGCAGCGAGTTACCTCCGAAGCGAAGGCAATGCCCTCAGGTACTCCTGCACGCTCTGCGCACTTTCCTGATATCCGGAGATGGCTTGTGACATGCTACCTCATTCTCGAAGGCCGCTGCAGGTCGCACCCGAGGAAGTCCAACGCGAAGACCACGCACCGCTATGCAGAATGCAATGCTTCATCCTGAATGAATAACCAAATCTAGCAAGAATGCTCGACCGTATGAAGTCAGCGGTCAACCCGTCGACAATAACTACATTCTCTAGCACTCCAATCCGGCACTTTCCATCTCTTGTGCGCTCAAGCATCTTTGTGGACTTTGGTTGGCTTTCCTAGCACATTCACTCCTGCCCTGCGAGAATCCTTCATCGAGCCATCACAGCGGCTCGTCTCACTGAGTGCTTTGTTATATTTAACTTCTGCCATCTCGTTGGGGGTGTTTCTGTCCTACGATGCTGTAATTCCGGGACAATTCGTACAGTCTCAGCTGCTGCAAAGCCGTTGCTATAAATTCAACCTCATTGGAACCGCCGAGGACGACCAAGCCCGTCAACTGGGCAAATGAGCGATACTAGTGAAGTCATTTGCTGATGATGCTGTGAGAGAAGAGATGCTAAGAAGATGTAGGCTTCTACACAGCTGTGAGAGAAGGTCTAGCGTATACCGATCGCATCTTGTATATCTCAAGGTAATTTTGAAACCTTTCCATGGCGAAGAGGAATGCCTCCCCACAAATGCTCGAGACATGGCTTGCCGACATTAGTTTACACTGGAACAGATCCGCCCCTGTAGTAAGTCACCACTCACGGCCTTCTTGACCCCGTCCTTTTCCCCTAACAACCTTCTTCCACCGGAGATGCAAGTCTCGATGTATAGACATCAATGTTCTGCTTAGGGAAGTACTCGAATGATGTTTGCACCCTTACAAGTCTTCCTCGGCGCCTTGCTGACCATACTAGTGCTCCTAGGGGCCGTACGCCAGGGCGTCCACAAAGTATGTGAAAGCTACGGTACTCATGCACCATACACGACCACCCGCTTGAAAGCTCGTGGTGTCAGTATCAGCACTTACCAAGGCGAGCTTACATATTACTTCACTTCACAAGTACGGCTCGCCCGGATCGAGACTGCCTAAAAGTTCACCACGCGATCAAGGCTCCTTCTCGAATGTTGCAATCGTGGGGAATGTCGTGGACGGTAACGTCGATTGCACCAACCACGTTCAGCCGGGAGCCGAGAGAGTAGTTGGCCAAGTCCCGAGCGACCAGCAAGTGGAAGGCATCGTCAACATCAGCGTGTCGCTGGTGACATTCCAGGACGAGGTCGTGGACATTTCCAACGTGGCTATCTTTGAGGATGTGGCTTCTACTGAATGCGGAAGCACACCTAGATGTCTATCGCATTGTTCAGAAGCACTCACGAACTGAAGAGAATGCATTAGCGAGGTATCGTTATGCGTGATGTTCCCATTGGTGCTGACTATCTGATCAAACACTCCTTCCCTGATATCTCTCAGGTGAAAAGATTCAGTGCTGCTGATCGACCTGTAGATGCATCTAGCACGTGGCAGCCACGTGAAGAGCGAGTTCTGTCCGGCTTGTGCCACTTTCCAGGAGATTCCCGACCAAGTCATTGGGACGTGATAATCACATTTCGCCATCATCCAGGCGCGCAGCTACAGCGAAATACCTGGAGCCTCGTTTCCTAACAGTGGGGCCAAATATGTACGAGGTGCAAAATCTGTGAAGCAGCATGTTGCCGCCATTCGTCCTTTGGGCAAAGTCGACGCCGATCTTCAACCGAAGTGGGTCTCACGCACAGTCGAACTGCCTCTTTCTTCCCTCTAGCTTGATCACAACATCGACCTCTTGTGCTTCTAATGCAGTGTTTGCGGCGCTAAGAGATGACGACTTGTGGAATTCCGAGAATGAGGAGACAGAATGTTCCTGGCAGTGCTACTCAACAATGTTCCGCCGAAATGACCTTTAAAGGCCTTGTCCGCTACTGTGCGGACATACACATGTCGGCTGCGAGCAGCATCGTGCTTTGATCAATATGGCGGACACGAGCAAAGACCAGGCTGCTGTTGAGACGGTGGCACCTGTCGCCGAAGATGTCATACCAAAGCACAGATTTGCCTGGAGACACGGAACCCTCTTCAATGCCTTTGTAATCGGAGGTGTAGGGTTTATTGCACCTGGTTTGGCTCCCTTGTTCACTTCAGATTATTGTTGCTGATACATATCAGGTCTTTGGAATGCTCTCTCTGCTCTTGGTGCTGGAGGTGCTCAAGAGCCTTTCCTGGTCAATGCTGCCAATGCTCTCGTCTTCGGCCTCATGGCCATTTTGTGCTTGCTTGGAGGTCCGATAGCGAACCGAATCGGGCTCGCTCGTACTTTGGCCCTCGGTGCTGTACGTCAAATTTGTGATGGTAATGGTAAACGTCTGGCTGATGAGTCCTTCAGATTGGATACCCTCTCTATTCCGCGGGTCTTTACACGAACAACCGCTACGGTAACGTCTGGCTCGTTCTCGTTGGCGCCACTACCTGTGGCATCTCTGCCGGCTTGTTCTGGGCCTCAGAAGGTGCTGTCGCCCTTGGTTACCCGGAGCCGGAGAAGCGTGGCAAGTACATGAATATCTGGCTGTGGTTCCGGGTTGGTGGACCACTGCTTGGAGGACTCATCGTCCTGGCGCTCAACAATGACGCTGCAGCCAAGGCTAAGGGCAAGGTGGGCTCGCAGACTTATCTCGTGTTCGTTGCTCTGCAGTGCCTCGGCGCCCCGATCGCTCTGTTGCTCTCCAAACCAGAACAAGTCATTCGCAAAGATGGCAGCAAGGTCATTGTCCGCGCAGAGGAGAGTTTCAAAGCTGAACTCAAGGCTTTGTGGAAGCTCAGCACCCGCAACGACATTCTACTACTTCTGCCAGTCTTCTGGGCCGCCTACTTCAATCAGTTCTCTGGCAACTTTCAGACATACTATTTCGGCGTCCGAGCTCGAGCGCTCATCGGCTTCGTCTCTAACTTTGGTACCCTTCTATCTTCTCAGATCATGAGCATGCTGTTGGACTACAAGGGCTTCACCGTTAAGAAGCGGATCAATATTGGTTTCTACTATGTCGTCGTCTGGCACGTCATCGCTTGGGTTTACGGCTGGGTGATCAACGAGAAATACACCAGGACCCAGCCTGCTTTCGACTGGGAGGACGCTGGCTTTGTCGAGGGCTTCTTCGTCTTGCTCCTATGGGACTTTGCCAGACAGGCATTGCAGAATTGGCTCTACTACCTATTGGCTACCAAGACGGACAACATCTCCGAGCTGAGCAGATTCTCCGGCATTCTGCGCGGGCAGGAGAGTCTTGCCCAGGCAATTAGCTACGGAATCAATACAAGGAAATGGAAGGGCGGTAGAGTACCGCTCGCAGTCAACACTATCTTACTGGGTAAGATTTATCTTCGTGCATTTGATGGCAATGTGCTGACTTGCATTCAAGGTATTGCTGTTTATCCAACGTGGCTAGTAGTAAGGGATCACGTTCCTGTTGAGACAAAGAAGACAACAGACGAACACAGTGATCAGGAGGAAGCCAGCTCGGAGACCATCACTGCCAATGAGAAGGAGAAGTTCGCCATTGGCCGTACCGGCGTTGGCAGAGATGCCACAATCTAGTACACAGTGTGATACAGGAAGTGGGACAAGCAAGGTGGTGGCGTGGTAACAGGGATCAGTAGCAGATAGCAATGCAAAAGAGCATGGGTTGTCATGAAAATTAGCGTCCATTGAACGAGTATCTGTTTAAGATAGTGACGAGCGAGGCGGATCCTTATCAAAGTGGAGCTTTACAAAGCCTCTGACGATCCTACATTATTCTTGCCGTCTTGCTCGTGTGCTTCGACCTGTTCGTTTATACAACTATCGCAGTATGGAACAACAAGTGGATCATCTTGTCAAAAAGATATGGGCAAAATATCAGGGAACACCAAAGTCAAAACGACTTATGATTGCCGTGTCTGGCATACCGGGATCTGGCATGTACCAAATCTGATGCACACGAGAACGACTTCATCTAACGGTATAAAGGTAAAAC
The DNA here is from genome assembly GCA_029448695.1 of Elsinoe perseae. Classification (NCBI taxonomy): domain Eukaryota; kingdom Fungi; phylum Ascomycota; class Dothideomycetes; order Myriangiales; family Elsinoaceae; genus Elsinoe; species Elsinoe perseae. Next base: position 425,199 of record JARDAA010000130.1, read on the forward strand.
TACATTGGCTGCACAGGTAGTCAAGCGTTTGAATGACCTACACCACCAGCAGTCACCGGGGCTCGCATTGTCTGACGGTCTTGCCGCCTTCATCCCTATGGACGGGTATCACCTATACCGTGCACAGCTGGACGCCATGCCAGATCCTGCCGTAGCACACGCACGGCGAGGAGCAGCCTTTACATTCGATGCGCCTGCCTTTCTGGCTCTGGTCAAAAAGCTAAGAGAACCTCTATGTGCAGAGACGACCACTATTCATGCACCCAGCTTCGATCACGCAGTTAAGGATCCGGTGCAGAATGACATTCCAATTCATCCTTCGGCACGTATCTTGGTCTTCGAGGGCAATTACTGCAGTCTAGGCACTGGAGCAAAGGAGTGGAAGGAGGCAGCTGAGCTTATGGACGAGCTATGGTTCATGGATGTTGAGTTATCTGTTGCCAGACAAAGGCTTATACACAGGCACATCAAGGCAGGACTGGCAGACAACGAGGAGCAGGCGGCCAAGAGGGCAGACGAGAACGATCTGGTCAATGGGAAGGAGATTATCGAAGGTCGATTGCCTGTTCATGAAATAATTACGAGTAAAGAGGACGACTCGCGGGAGCCAGAGAATCAAGGCATAGAGACTGCCTCGAGCTGAACGCATTTTCTTTGATGCCGAGGATGGAGTTGCTGAGAAACGAGTGGCTTGTAGCTCTTAGCTCCCAGCTCTTACCAACGGACGGCAGCGTCTCCGATACTGCTGGATGTGGCTGACCTTGTTGTCTCAGCAAAATCGCGTCTTTGTCGCTCGATTTCGCGATTTGAGACCTCGAAAGGTGGTGGAAGGTTTTTGCTTGCGGGGAAAGCTGGTCAAAAGAAGCTTGGGCCTCTTTTGCCCAAAACAGCGACGTAGAAATGTGATCACATGGCTGCAGCTTTTGACGTCACAGGCCTGGGAAACGACAGCATCCACTTCCCAAACATTCGCACGCTCAAAGCCAACTTTGTCTTCCGCATTTCTGCTTTCAAATTACTCAATCCATCCTCGAAACCATCAAACAGACCTCAATACAGCTTCAAAAAACCTCAAACAAAATCACAATGGCCTCTCTGCACTGTAAGCTCTCCCCACAAGTCAATCGCAGCTCACTCGGAGCTCCTGTGAAGACGACACCTCAATTGCCCCCAATTCAGCACATTGGAGCTCCATCACCCTCTTGAAGCCATCAAGCTGACCTCTATCCCTAGACCTCCCACCTGTCAAGCCTTCGGCTATCGCCCTCGGCACTATCTACACCCATGCCGTCTCTCTCGCCGTCCTCACTCCTCTCTTCGGTGAGACCTACCGCCAGGCCCAGGCTGCCAACTCCAAGGAGGAGTTCTTCAAGTCAAAGGAGGCTGCTTCTGCCGGCATTGCCTGGGGTACATCCCTCGTCGGTTCCGCTGTTCAGACCTACGGTGTCGGTGCTCTCATCAATGCTACCGGTACTTTGACCTACAAGGGCGCTGCCTACCTGGGATCTCTCGTCTTCTTTGCCAGCTCTGCACCATCCGTAAGCATAATGTATCAATTAAGCGGCAAACAAATTCACTGACACATCTACAGTTCATCGCCGCCATCACCACTGAGAAGCGCCCGCTTGACCAGGTCGCCGTTGGCGCTGTTGCCCGCATCCTCGAGACTGTTGGATTGAGCGTTTTCCTCACTTACTGGGGTACCCGCACCAACCCTTTCGACTAAACTACTCGTAACGAATGACTCGCAAGCTAGGAATACAGTATGGCGGACGATGGAACGCAATCATAGCTTCAATCGGTCGGGATAGGTTGGCCTGGCGATACGTCGGATGATAGGACAGGAGTTGAATGCGAAATGGAAATGGGATTAAGATAGCACAGATAAATAATCATGAATCTTCGACCCGAAAACGATCATCCATTGGGCGTGTGTGTGTATACGATGCCCAATCTCGTCAGTTCTGACTGGCGGGCAATATCAATCCTATCCGAAATTTCTACTTCACAGTTTACCATGCCCACTAAAATCATGTTCATAAATAACAGAAGAAATGGACGATAATGACTTTGACCTTGATCTGGACGTCGATCCAGATAATTACGCGACGACAGCAGCAAAAGATAATCCAGCTACAAACGATCGTACACACCTTTCCGATGAAGCCTTTGCCGCCATCAAAGAAAGCTATATAGCCAAGCACGACAATGGATCTGTATGTATTGCCTCACCCTTCTTCACCTCGTGGTTCAGGTCTCTCTGCCTCCATACTCCGAAAGCCTCTGTCGCACTTTGCGAAACCCATCCCTGCTCACTGCCACGGCCCTTTTCCTGAGTATCATATCCATTCTTTGCCGCGCATATGGATTTCCGACACAGCCACACGCCGTGTTGCCTGCGACAAGCACATTATCCTTCGCTGTAGAGGCACTGATGCTCCCAGATCTACAAGCAACTTGAAACCGCCCTTCCCCCTCCCACCACCGAAGGTGAGAAGAAGCCAATTTTGAGCAATAAACACATTCAGCTGCTCTCCGCAGCAGCAGGTGAGCTGTATTATTTCAAAAACTACGACAAGCTTCTCGACCTCATCGCCTGGGTGCGAGGGCGGTATGACGTGCCACTCAGTGGGGGGAGTAGAGGTCGGCCTAATGGGAAATTGGAGGAGGCCTTGGAGAGGTGGGAAGGGAAGTGTAGGGCGAAGATGGAGGTGGAAGGGATAACGCAGAGAACACTAGAAGGTATGCTGACAAAGTAGACACCAGGGATATAAGTGTAGTGGGCACCTTGTGGCGTTCATGTGTTGACTCGTAATTTGGATATGCTGGCCACGGTGTATGTTGAGTGCCCATTGTGCATACATTCCTGTTGTAGCCTATATATCCTTCTATAACAGTCGATCAGTCAAACACTAGCACAGGGACGACTATAATCATGCCAACGATCATTTGCATCGTCGTTATGTTGTATCTGAGACCCACGACCAAAATCCGAGGCGTAAGCTTACGGTTCCAACCAAGTGACAGAGTTGGCTTCTCCAATCATTCGAAGATAGGCCTCCCGTGGGCGCTCGACAACGGTACGTTATAATAGGTAGTATCAAGGCTTCTCCTTCCGTTTGTTCGCATCTTTCGGATGATTGTACATTGCTCTGGGTAGAGCCACAAACCGAACCTCATGGCAGACAGCAGTAAAGCGCCTAACTTCGACTCCAAGTCCTTCTGGAAGGAGGCCGACTTTCAGCAATCTGCCAGGTGAAAGATACACATCTTCTATCTTGATCCCTGCTAATAGCGCCCAAAGGCTCCATCTCCAGCATTGGATATGGAGCTACCAGCTCGGCTACATTCTGCATCCGAAGATCGAGATCGCACCAGACCAGCCGATACGCATCGCGGACATAGCGTGTGGGAACGGTGCTTGGATGTTAGATCTCCTTCGCCAAAGGCCTTCTGCTACGTTCGATGGCTTTGACATCACACCAGCACACTTTCCCGCTGCTGTTCATCTTCCTTCGAACGTCAACTTCCATGTCTGGGATGCCTTCACGGACGTCCCTGAAGAGTTCGTCGGGGCATTTGACATAGTCCACCTTCGTGCGTTGTTCAGCTTAATCAAGGGAAATCAAGTCGGACCTGTTTTGGAAAACGCCACCAAGATGCTCAAACCTGGTGGATATCTACAGTGGGATGAAAGCGACGCTTCGACTCTGAAGTGCATTGCACCCGCTGGCGTCGACACTCCTGCGACCAGCACGATCGTCACTTTCATCAACATGACTTCACACTCTCCTCGAAGCAACCTCTTACCGGACTGGCTACATGGGCTAGCGAAGATATTAGAGACTGCTGGCTACAAAGTGTTGACAGAAGACCACATCCAGTCGGACAAAGTGCTCCAGCGTGCTTGGTCCGACAACCTGCTGACTGTTTGGCAAGGGCTCATAGCTCTCCTTCCAGAGAATGCATTTCCTCTCCCGCCGGTATCAGGCCTACCGTCTCAAATGAGCAAGCAGATATTCTTTGAGCTGTGGTCAAAAGCAGTACAGGAATGTTCGCAAGGCGCATGGCCAAATATGGAACAGATCGTCTTCGTTGCGAAGAAGTAATCCGGCAGTAGCGCCATAATAGCAGTCAGGTGAAATATAAAATCTAATCAATATCATAGGCGACCTGGAAATCCATAGGTCATGTTTTCTATTACAAGGAATCTCGTTGATCGTACGCTTCACTCGTGGATATGATCTATCGTCCTCGTCTTCAGTCTTGATTGCATCTTTCGCAAGTCACAAATCATGTCAGTTGCCACTTCTCGTATGCATCCACAAAGTCGCCACTCTCTCCCTTGCTTCCCGCCTTGTCATCATCCATACCTGTCCCACGCAGGCCTATTCCTGCAGCGCCATCGTCTTCAATGTCCAATAGCGGCACCATACTCACGCGCCCATGAGCACAGATGAATGGAAACTGACAATCGGCAAGGTCAGTGACGAGCTTTTCGCACTCTTCTTTGCTGAGCTTGTCATTGAACATGATGGCGCTTCTGCAAGCCCTCGAGTTGAGCATTTCCAGAAATCGTCGAGGCATATCTTGAATGAATCTGAGCCAAGACGGACTTTGATCAGCGTGACTAGCAGATTCCTCGGTGTCACTCGCGCGGCGACTGGCTACTTGAGCATACATGTTTTCTCGGATCATATCAATCAGTAGCCGCGGCTCTAGGATGCAGCGCTGAGAAATGGTAGATGGGAGATGAGTGATGATAAGGATTCCCGCATCGTCCGCCCTGTCGGGCCGTATCTCAAACGTGATGCCCCATCGCAGGAAGTACGACGCCAGCCTCTGCAGCCGAACGGCCTCTTCAAATGGTACGGTGAAATGGATGTGCTTTCTGAGTCGCTCTACACTCACAACACTATCGCAAGGGTCGTCTGTGGTGGAAACGAATTGGTAGGTGTCTCGACCCTGGAAGGTCTCTTGAAGAAGGCCTTCCAAAATGACCCGCTCAGATGCAGCATGCTGGTCCATGAGGACCAGAGTCGCCTTTCTTTGAGGTATCGCGGCTGATGAGACTCGCAGCAGGACATACTTCTGCTCAACTTGTGCAATGACTCTGGCATCACGAAGATTGGATTTAGATAGCTGAAGCTTTTCGAGAAAGTCGCTCGAAGCCGCATTTTTGCGGTCATGATGTCGCCTGTCTAGCTCTGGGATTGCAGATTGAATGGACGGTAAGGTATCCTCCACTTGAGCTGAGAATTGAGGATTTCGCCAGTGTGAGAGCACAGAGCACAGCCATTTTCTTGAGGCTTCTGGAACGTCAGCGGTGGCTGATCTGCTGAGATCACAGAACCGGGATTCCAATGCCGAAGATGCCACTGAAGGCCCGCTGGTCTCTCGATTCCGTACCATGCCTGTTCGACTGGACAAGGTGATATTCCGACCTGTACGCGGGTCATTGGTGCTGAAGTAGACACTTTTATCGTCATCGTCTTCGATCGCTGTGTCTACTGAGGTCATTGTGCCAACTTTTGACCGCGAAGGATCCTTTACACCGTCGTTTCGCCCACTGCCATTACTGATCATTTGTGGTTGATAGGTACCGATCTTGCTTGTGTCGTGATAAAGTCTTTCCCTTCTCGTCGGACTCCCACTTTTGATGCGAGTCCAGTCGGAGAAGTGACTTGTCAAAGGGTGGGGCTCCACTGCGAACCCCTTTCGTTTCTTCGATTGCGGCTGTGGGACAGTCGATGGTCTCTTCCTGGAGGAAACCGAGCGCAGCCTCGGCTCGTTCATAGCGGTCGCTGAGAGGAGTTGTAGTCTGCGCTCATTGGTAGTGATGAAATTGTTCATGTTCTCGTTTTCAGGGGTCGCCGGCGCTACTGGATATTCTACCTTGTGCGGCTTGAAATGATTTGCTCGAAGCCATCCTTGGGCGAAGGTTGACAGTAATTTCAGCAAGATTTGGTCATTCGACGGAGTTACTGCATCGAAATCCTGACTGGAACATCTGGGCTCGATGTTGATGTAGAATGCTGGCCAGCGATCCAGACCTTTCCTTTTGCTGCGAAGATCCTGAAGTCCGTGAGACTTGCCCTGGCCATCTGCTGCAGGACGATCACCGAGATCATCTTCGTCGTGACCGAACGCAGAGTTCTCAAATGCGATATTGACAGCATCGAAACACGCCTTTGACGACGCAATGTCAAATGGCCTGACACCAAAAGAGAGAAATTGAGCGGCTTTCGTCGCTACTGGCGTGGTGGAAATTATGCCCTTCACAGCATAGGCTGCTGTAGCTACCGACGCGACGACAAAGGTACCGGATAAATCTGATGAGACCATGGCTGAGCCTAGGAGAAGGGAAGCGGCTTTCTGAACCTTGATCTGACTGCGGTATTGTCCACTCCGCTTTTCGCTAGCACAACTTTCAGCACAACGACCACGCAAATGACAAACTTTGGACGCGTCCTGTGCCTCCTGGATTTTGACGTTGGTCGGATGCGGCCAGGCAAGGAGCAGAGCACAGACAGACTTCACCAGGCGGCGCCATTGCTTGTCAATTTCGTTGCCAGATGACATCAGCTGACACCTGTGCTTGACACGGACGGGCATGCTGCCAAAGAGGTCCCTTATAGACACCTCTGTGCCGTGCGAATTGAGAAGGGACGAGTTCCTTGCCATGGAGACAGGAGTGCGGCGTGAGATAGCCGTACCGTGATGGAAGATGACCTCATTGACAGAATATCGGGATTGATGCTGGGAGCGAATGGTCAAGAGCGACATTGCAGCCACAGATGCGAGGAACACCCCTTGCCAACCATGCAGCCCGTCAGATTTCGGCTTAGATGTGTGATGAAGCCGACCCAGTCCACCAACCCCTCGGAATTCTTCAGGCAAGATTCCCACACCGTCATCGTGTACATGACAGTTTCCCCTCGCAAAGTCGACCACGACGTCGATATTGGTTGAGCGGGCATCTAGGGCATTTTCCAGAAGGCCCAATACTACATCTGCAATGTCCGTGATGACAGCGGAGGCTCTGATATGAGCGGTGACGGCCGATGGCAATGGCTGTATAGAGTGAGACGGAATGGCATGCGGTTCTTGCGGCAACGTGACCGGTATCTCCCGGTGAGACATGGTTGACATCTCTCGCTTGGTGAACGAAGAGGACGCCGCCGTGGTATAGACAGACTGCAGTATGATGAATAGATCATGTCTCTTGGTGAGGCGGAGCCACAAGTAGGGATCAAGATATTGCTGCCGGGTCGCTCCTGCTACAGAGTATCTACTGCAGCTTTTATGAAGACGGGGAATGAAGAAGTGATGCTGACGATGATGCAGGTTGCGGGATCGACCGCTCGACAGACAGTTTAGCGGTGGCCCAGGCGCTCAAGCCACCTTCGACTCTAAATCTACTCTGACCGTTCTTCATCTTGACCAGAACTATTTGTAACGCAGTCTCGGAGAATCGTCTCAATCAAAAGTGCTCTCTGATACTCTGCCTGTACCAGGTCGCCAAGAATGGAAGACTGACAATCAACCTCTGACAAGATCCGACGCCCAGCTGGTCGATCTCCCAACCCCCTGCGACCTCGTACCACTACTTCTCGGCTGTCCACAGGCGCGACTCATTCTCACATTCTCGCGATACTCCTGCACCCATCATGGCAAGTCCCGACGTCGCTTCCCACAGTCCTGACAGGCATAGCAGGATACGCCCGTTTGCATCATGGGTAAAGAAGCTGACCAACCTGAAAGGCTCGGATCTGCAAGGGAAGAAGTCGGGACATTTCAAGTCGAAGAAGCCGAGTACGGGACGATTCAAGAACAACCCATATCCAGAGTCAGGTCACGTTCAGAGCGTACCAGCTGCCGCAGATATCGACAGCGCCAATGGAAGTCTCTCCTATTCGAACCGCAATTCCCAGCCGGGACGGAGCAGTATTGGGTCGATACCGATGAGCGAGGAGAATGGTGCGGTCCTGCACAGCAACAAATCAGCCGCACCTACTGTCGCAACGAATCCAGAGACAGTGCATTCGGACGCAGGCCATTCGAAAGCCTTCACAGCTAAGACCGGCGGGGCCTTCAGCTCAGTGGATGGAGCGGGCAGGAACAGCACATTTTCTTCGCCGAATCAGTCAGAACAGTCTCTGACCACGACCCTCACGACAATACAATCGACATCACCAGGTATAGCGCTGGGTCAAGGCAATGCTTCTCAAGCTCCGCCCGCCGCAGGTGGACCGAGCGTGCAGTTTTCACATCAATTTCCCCCATCCGGGACGGCATCTGCTCTTCCACCTCATCTTGCCCCCGCGGGTAACCCATCAACGTACACTGCAGCTACCGCGAACAATCTGCTCACAGACGACGCCTCCATCCTGACCCTGGCGTCGTCCTCCAAAAGACGTCGCAGGAGATCCATGGACACTGATGCATCAGTGCGCGCGCTCGCACCAAGCAGCGTTTGGGGCGGCAGCCGGGAATCGCTCCCATTGAGCGTGCTGAGCGGGACCGCGGAGACCACCGGCTTTGGGCAGCCCCAAGGCCGACCAAGCATCGGCGGTGTCGCATCTGCTGAACGTGCAAGTGTATATTCGAGTCAAGGAGTCGCCGCACCGGCGCTAGTCTCTGATCGCAATTCATACTATGCGGCAAGCCTGAAGCAAAGCATCAAGGACAGGGACCGGGATAAGGACGCACGAAGCATTGACGGGCGTAGCATGCACAGAGACGCGGATGAGCGAAGCATTCACGGCGCAAAGAGTCTTCACGGCGGAGAAAGCATCCGCGGGTATGAAGGTAGCATCAGGTCTGGAGCTTTGGGACACATCCGCAACGATAGCAACACTGCGAGCATCAACGCACCTCTCGCTAGTCCTGGCATTGCTCCATCCTCCAAGGTTACCGCAGACGCTACCAGTCGTCGCAGCTCCAACTATCGCGCGGATGGTCTGGACGAAGAAGCAGATGATCATGACGATAAGAGGGCATAAAATTTGGACGTGGAAAACGTCCTAGAAATCATGTAGTATCTAATGGCGTTGCGTCTGGTTTGGTCTGCACATGGCGGCTTTTGCTCGCGAATAGCTTGATACCCAAATAGGAGACTTGCCTTTTTTCTGCTCGGTGCTTCTATAAAAATTTTGGCATATGACTCGTGATCTACATCGCGAATACAATCGAACAGATGGTAGAGATGGTGATGCTCAGCAACCTTGGAAGCCATTGTTGTTTGCATTGGCTCGCGGTGACGTCAAACCAAACACGTGAGACGACGGAATCAAGAAATATTTCCAGCACCAAGAATGGTCGGATGTAATTACAACAAGCAAAAATGTGACTCCGGAGACATCGAAAAATTCTGGCCTTTGCCATCATCATCTATCTCATTACCAGGAAGAACAACATGGCACGCCAGAAGTCGATCGCCCGTTGTGTCGTCCGTGGAATCACCAGAGAAGACAGCTCCAAAGATTCAAAGCAGTCCGCTATAGGACGTACATTTGCTGCATTCGCGGCCTTATTTGCGTTGTATCAAGTGCCTCTTGAAAAGCACAAACCAGAGCTCTTCTCCAAGTTGCGTCATGATGTCTGGAGCATTGACGAAGCAGAATATCTCAACAGCTTTGTCGCGGAAGACAAAAAGGACGGATCAGCCCTGCAGACTATGGGTGATATGGGCTACTCTGGATCGGTACGGACTAGTCAGTGGGATCGATAATGACAGCTAACCATTGCAGACATTCTTCTCGACGGACAATCAAGCTTATCTCGTCAAGTCCATTCCGCGTCACTTTGAGCACTCATTCTTTCGGGAAGATCTTCTGCATCCTTATGATGAGCATATGACCAGATACCGCGATTCGGCTCTTTGCAGGATTACGGACTTGCTGGCAGCGTCTCACCACTCTATTGGCATTCCCCTTGGCTTGGCACCTTCGCATCATATCGTCATGGAAAACATCTTGTACGGCCAGGAGGATCACAAGAAAGACGGCGATCCAGAGTGGGAATCCTTCGACCTCAAGCCAACTTCGTACTTCTTTCCCGAACGCGACATTGCGTCCGGAAAGCTGACCTCCGAAGCGACAAAGTCCCGTCTGGCCGATGAATTCAACGACAAGGTCATTCTGAGCGAAGAACAATCGGCAGATTTTCTTCGCATTCTGGAGAGAGATACTGAACTGCTCAAGTCCTGCAACGCTGTCGACTATTCACTATTCTTGGTACGCATCGCGACCAAAGACCATGACCCCTTCCAAGACACTTCGATCGTGCCAGACGAGTCTCCCTTTGTTCCTCCAGGTCCCCCGTCGTGGCGAACGGGAGTGGTGTCACCTGATGGCAAACATGTCTTCCGAGCCGCAATTCTCGATTTCTTCTGGGCAAAGCATAAAACCCAACCAAAGCTGATGACAGATCTTATCAAGGCGTACAACACTATCGATCGACAAGGTCACATGTCTATCACCACCACCCCGGAGGAATATCAGAAACGTTTCATGCAGATGGTGAAGGAGATGATCGAGATAAAATGATGAGACTTGCACCTTGCCATGAGTCCACTCCTTCGTACGACGAAATTGAGCAAAATTGGAGCGTGTTGCCACTCGCAAACACGGCCGGTGCACGACATGCATCCGTTCTCGTGTCACCTCAGCGGAACAAAGACTCACTAGGACAAAAATTGTCTGGTCTACGACATATGACGCATTTCAATAGCGCGGGCGGGAGCGAGCTGAAGGTCAAAGATGAGTGACAGCTCCTATTCCTGATCACGCCCTCGTGACAGGCATGTAGGTGAGGGTGATGCACCAGACACACACCAAGGTAACCTCGACCAACCGATTGACCGGAGTGTTGGGCCGTCACCTCGTGGATGCGCGAGGTACCCATGCTCTCCACGTGCGAATCATGCATCATTGGTAGCACAGTAGACAGGGAAGAAATTGCGTCTGCAAACCTTTCCGCCTTGGTTCATGTACTATACCTGTCAATGATGATGCTGCAGATTAGTTCTCATGCACATGCAAGAGCCCATACTCTGCTCCGCTGTGGGACGTGCACCCGATGAAGATGCTTTTCAAGCTTTGACTGAGCGTACCTCCAGGGTTCACAGATATTCAATCGTGGAGCCCTCTCCGTGCCACGGAGGAGGGCCTGGCGTCCTTGGCAGGGTCGCAATGGCGGTTTGGCGAGGTTCACCCAGCAAAACACACTATTGTTTGGTCTAGTTCTACGCCGCAATATGTGGATGGTGGGCAAGTCTGGGCGGAGATGCAGAAGTGGACAATGCAAGTATGCCGATCCCAACAAAGCTGATCTTGTCTACTGCTTGGACCAGGTTCCTCCGAGTGGTACAGCACTTTCAGCCGTCCTTCTATGCAGGCACAAGAAACTTTCTTGCTTCGAGAGAATCACCTCCAACCAGAGTGTAAGCGAGATTGATGCCAACATGAACACGTAGTCTTTATCACTTCGACAGAAAGGGCGTTCACATGCATACGACTGCAGCAGCTCAATGAATCGAGGACAGATAGAAGACAGTCTGGCCCGATCTTCCTGATCTGCCCGGGGGATCTTAGCTGATTCGCAAGTCAAAGCCAGTGCCGAGCACTTCCACCTGAAGATCCTCTCGGCTCCAACTTGTCCTCTCAACTCCATGTTTCTCCCTATCTCGCTGACTGTCGACCATAAATGCACGGTCTATCGGCACGTATGACAGTTGATAGACGGTCATTATGACCTGACAGCAGTTCACTGGCATCCTGGACACTACAATCCTCCCACATGAGTAGGCTATGCCAACACGAGCCATCCAAACCATCGAAACGCGACGTGCCAATCGTGCAAAGCCAATTACTGCATCTCGACCCACATGTGCATTTCCAGTGTCCGTGCGGTCGACTGTGCCGTTGACCCTCATCTATCAGACCTTGCGCTACCGCGGCTTGCTTCCATGGCTGCCGTGCTCCCGCCCTGGACCCTTGGCCTTTTTCCAACCGCAATTGGAGATTTCGGTCGCTCAGCAGAAAACATTCCCTCAGCTGAAACGCCATGCAATGTGTTCATCTAGTAAAGCTCGTCTTCGCCGGAACATGCCTGGTCAATCCGCTCCGTGTACCTGGGACCGAATGGCTGCTCCATATTGGATCGACCAAGTGTGCTCCACCGGTCGAGCAAGGGCAAGGCCCCAACCTCGTACTGATACCATGCGGTGCCACGCATGCTGCACAAGGCCGGACGTATCGTTTACAGACCAAACGACGGCACCAAGTGGTGCTCCAGCTGCATTAGCTACTTAGCTCCGAACCACGCCGCATGGACTCATCTTTTGCGTTGCCGTCTAGGAGCTTGGTGGATGAATACCGAGGGACCCTTGCGTTGGATATATTTCCCGTTGCCCCTCCAAGAGGAAGCTGAAGTGATTACTTGTTGCTGTCACCATTTCCCTCAATTAGCTCACTTTCCACACTTTATTGTGTCCACTTCACATCTTCCTCAACCTTCACCTTCCGTAATCAAAGGCACTTGTTACAATGGCTGCTGCTGACGTCCAGCAACCCCCTGCAGAGGCTGCTCATGCTCTTCCCGACTATCTCACCACACCAAATGCCACCTTAAGTGATAAGGAAGCCAACTGGAGATATGGCAAAGCACCAGACTATACAAAGACCCGCAAGGTCTGGGAGGAGAGTAAGTTCGCCCCACCATCACTTTCCTTCACACACGCGGAATTCTCGTAAATCACATGCTGCACAGAATGGGATCCTGAGTATTCATTGGTTCTTCATGGTAGCACAGAATGCGCCAACACCGGCATCGCTTTTCCCAAACGCCAGTCGAACGAGGCCTATCTTTCATCCTTGAGGCGATCGCGAGGATGCACACTTGATTCCTTGTTAAGCCATGGCTGACCACGCATTGCAGCCAAGACCATGTCCCACACTGCTGGCTCCCTCCCGCAGCTAGTCGAGAATCTGGTCAAGAACTGGGAAGTGGAGGCCTCGTTCAAGCCTGACATCAAGGACTGGCGCACGATCGATCACGGCAAGTACACCTTCGCCATCAATGGCGGCGAGCCGCAGACAGCAGAGCACATGCTCAAGGTCGGCACCTACAATGCAATCCTCAACGAGAACGAATACTACAGCCCGGCCAACTCGGACTTTTCCTCCAGCCACAAGACGTTCAAGCGCATGATGCCCACGTTCGCATGGGAAGTGCTCGAGGTCTACTCTGGCCCGCCAAAAGTCAGCTTCAAGTGGCGCCACTGGGGCACTATGAAGAATGACTATGTCGGTTTCAACAAGTATGTTATGTTCCTCTTCGATCGCGCCCTCTGACTGACACACCTCCACAGCAAGGGCGAAAAAGTCACCGCCAAAGCCCACGGCGGACCCATCGAAATCACCGGCATCACCATCGCGACCGTGAACGAAGCCGTCCAGCTCCAAGCCGTCGACACCTACTTCGACCCGATGACCATGTTCAAGCAGATCGCGCCGGAAGGCATCGTGAACCTCGAGCCCGTGCCCAAGAACAACAAAGTCTCCCCCGACGACGCCATCGACATGTCCATGGCCGAACTCAAGCTCGCGGCCGACGCAGGTGCCGCGCCCGCAAAGGGCCACAAGAGAGGGCAAAGCAACACGGGATACGTCGACGTGCACCATAACCCTGCACTCAAGGACAATAGGCCCGACGTGGTGGGCAGGCCTGGAGAGGAGGTTCACCCGCACCCAAAGGATATGGAGAAGCAGTGGCAGCCGAAGCCCGGTCAGGCGGTCGCTGCGCCAGCGGACAGCGAAGAGACGAGACTGACGCACGAGGAGATGAGCAAGACGCTCGAGAATGACCCGCACGGGGAATGTCCGTTTTTGGCGGCGCAGAAGTAGAAGGGCAACGGCAAGGCGCAGGATAAAGATGGGGTAGTGTAGCGTGGTATAGCGTGGTATGAATACGATTCTACTTTTTACTGTGCTCTATGATCTTACGCTTTCTGTTCACAGTGTGGGTGCTGGCGTCTACTTCACTTCTGACCCCCGAATAGAGGGTAGTTCCATGAATCATCAAAATTGCAGAACCTGGTCTTCTTGCTAGGATCCTTAACGGTGATGTTTTCGATCTCATCAAAGACATCCTTGGGCAGTTCCGGGACTAGCAGCGTCAGTATCTGCTTCCTTTGACACAGGTATCTGCACTCACCTTGGAAGTTGCTCTTGATTCTTGCCCGGGTGGCTGACTTGGGCAACGGCACCGTCCCTCTTTGCACTGCTTACTGTCAGCATACTAACCTCTTCCAGATTCTGGACGGTAGAAAGCGACTCACCAGCCCACGCAATCACCACCTGCGCTGGCTCCAATCCCAACTTCTTGCCTGCTTGTACGATCGTCGGATCTTCGATCACTCTCAGGACGCCCTCTCTGACCGCTCGCTGGCCTCCTAGAGGCGAGAAACCGGTGACCGTGATGTCGTGCTTGCGGCAAAATTCTATCATCTCGTTCTGCGGGAACCAGGGGTGTACTTCGACTTGATTGCAAGCAGGCTTGATTTTGGCGTAGCTGAGCAGGCGGATAAGCTGTTTGGTGGTGAAGTTGGAGACACCAATCGATTTGACTTTGCCTGCTGCGACGAGATCTTCCAGGGCGCGCCAGGATGAAGAGTGGTCCTCGGTGAGTTCTAGGTCTAGAACAGGCTGGCAATGTCAGCACGGATTGGTGTAGTCGGAGAGGATGGTAGATACCTTGCCGTCAGGAGTCTTGAGTGCCGTGTATGGTTCAGGATTTGCGGCGTCATGCTTGAACGCTACTGGCCAGTGAAGGAGAAGTAGGTCGACTGGCACTGTCAGTAAGGAGAGTTAGACTCAAGGTAACGAGCAGACCATAGTCGAGCTGCAGTCGCTCGAGACTCTCATTCAAAGATTCTTTGACCTTCTCCGCGCCGTGATGCGTGTTCCAGCTAGGACATTTTTAGTAGATGACCAGGAAGGTGGCAGTACACCTACATCTTGGTCACGACAACAACATCCTTTCTGGGCACGGGAGACCGCTTGATGGCATTGCCTACAGCCGGCTCGCTTCCATACAGAGCAGCAGTATCTATGTGGCGGTAGCCTGCTTCGAGGGCATTGAATACAGCATCCTCCAGCTGGGTTCGATTGTCCTTGTTGCCTTCCCACGTGCCCAGAGCTATCGCCGGAAGGGCAACAGGGGAATTGTTCTTGACGTCCGGCCAAGCTTTGGGTGTTAATTTGGACATGGCTTTTTCCATTCTTCTGGTCTCTAAAAATGGTATACAGGTACAGTGAGTGATATTTGTCCCCTGCCTGATGACGTGACCTCATCTCGGTGGCTTCTGCGCCGCCATCCGAAGAGGGGCAGTTTATGCTCTCCCACAATCTGACTTCTTCATTCTCTTTCTGCCTGCTCAAAGTCTCCTTCCGTCGTGCAGCGTGATTGAGGAGTCTATGTGACTTGCAAACATCCTCTCATCATGAAGTGCATAAATGAAATCAAGGTATCGCCGCGTCGTCGAGAAGAGCGGTCTGCAGCTGCGGCCGCACCTCTGCGCCGCAAGCGACACCAAACGTCTCCTTTACCACTCATACAGACTGGTACGAATCACTCTTCACAGGCTGTTTCTCATGCTTGCTAAGCCAGTTGTAACCACATTATCAGCATAAAGGTTTGATCGAGAACAATCCGTGTGATTCGTGGCTTTTGCAGGCCTCAATTGCTGTGAATTCGCTTTGTACAAGTACCAGTAAGATGCACTTTCACGGTGAATCTCAGATCCTCTTTCCTACCGGATTTGTGCGTTGCTCAGGACAACATTATATTCTATGTCTCAATGTAGTCGTGAAAAGACAGCAGCCGAAGCGATCGCGGCGTTCTCATCTTCACTAGCAGCATCGCAAGGCCATCGCAGAACTCGTTGGCTGCGAAGGCAGCCTACACCTTTGTGCCTGCGTCCCCACCTCCATCCAGCGTTCTTCTGTTAGGAGGGTCGCTCACAAAGATTCAGCCTGTCCTGGACAAGCTGGCTCAACTCATCCCTAGCGTTGCCTGCTCTTTCAGCCCACTTGACTTGGCCTCAAATGTATCTGTCCGCAATACTGCCCAGCAAATCCAGACGACGACGACCGAGATCGACATCCTGCTGAGTTTGGCCGGCATAATGGTACCAGACAAATGATACCTTTCTGAGGACGGAATCGAACTACAGTTCGCAGCCTGCCATACCGGGCACTTTCTACTTACTTTGCTGCTACTGCCACAGCTCGCTGTATCTGGCGGTGCTCGAGTAACCACGCTCACTAGCATAGGCTACGAAGCCTCGCCTCCTGTTTTGGATGACTACAGCTTCTCCGATGGCGCAACATACATAACTTGGAAAGGTCACGAGCAAACCGAGTCCGCAAACGCACTCTTCACTACAGAGCTCGCAAAGCGTGCTAAAGCGCAGATGTGCCCATTACCGCACTGGTCCTGCATCCCGTCATCATTCTGAGCCCAGGCATCCTGCAGAACACCAATATGGACAGCCCGACCAGAGCTTTGGAACAGACGACAAAGAGGGCCACGGAACAGTGGGAGAAGTTCGTAGCGAAGCGGCCGAAGAGAATCGAACAAGGCACCGCGACGACGGTCGTGGCTGTCATGAAGCCTGGCCTGAAGGACAAGAGCGGGGCGTGCCTGAAGGATAGTCAAATCTTTGGCGAGGAGAAGGAAAAGCCGTGGGCCAAGGATCCCGAGTTAGCCAAGGGACTGTGGAAATGGAGTGAATGGTTGGTGGGAGAGAAGTTCTTGTGACAGGGACATGATGACCTGTTCAGTCATGCGTGTAGCCGCAATGCTCAGTCATGCTAAGATCTTGCCGAGGGTGTAACGGGCCGATCGGACGGTAATTTGAGGGTGGTGGTGAGCTTGACAGAGGTAGAGGTGCGGCGAGGTGGTACAGATTTCGCCAGTTGGAGGCTGTGAGAGATCACAAGGCAAAGTGGTGCTTTGCATGCTGGTCGATCGTTCAAGTCATGACAATTCCTCCCATGGATGGCTTCTCTTCATACCAAGCTGTGACGTCGCCTACGACTGTTCCCATTGACAAGATGTGACTGCCACTTGTGGTTCCACAATCTATCCCAAAATGGTGCGAGGTGAAGATGGACGCCAGCGGGGATTTTTGGGGTCGGCGATCTCGCAGCTCACACGCTTTGGGAACAGGTGGAACATCAAACTTGGCCGTCATTTATCGTGGTTATGCACGCGGGACGAGATCAGTTGGCACCTCTTGCCCTAAAGGACAGCATGCATACAGTCTGTGTGCACTTCGGCGTCCTGATTGAACCAAAGATGGTGTGCGGGCACCTCCTTTTGCCGCAGCATGGCGCAGAGGCATAGAGGAGAACCGCAACAGGAGCGTTCGACAGTTGGATCTATTGGTGAACATCAAATTTCGTGATCGCTGCATTGAGGAAGCAGGTATAAGATGCAGATTGTCCGCGGCGTGTGAGCATCAGATGCATCCGGACGCACATGGTATTTTCACAATTTTCTATATCCTCTTCACATAACCTGAGCGAGTCCCCCTTGCATACCCTATTTTACGAACATTTCTATCAGGCATTGAACCTACACCATCAATCAATCATATCATGCAGGCGCACGATGCTTTGCGCAGGATAGCAGCTGGAGCCGTGTTTGGGTCCGCGCTGCTGGCTGCAGGCATGCAGGATCCTGCGACGATCAAGGCCCAAATGCGACTGGTTGATTTTCGCATGGTAGAGACAATGTTGACGGCGACGGCGGCGAGTGCGTGAGTATGGAAACATAAGCCTACGGTATCATTATGCTGAAAAGAGCAGTATAATCTTTCTCGTCTCCAACCGAAACAGATACGCGAGCATTGCAGCCAGAAAGCCAGTCTCCGTCGGTCTCTTCCCCTACGACGGCAATGCGATCGGGGGCGCCATGATAGGCTTGGGGATGGCAACAACAGGAGCTTGTCCAGGTTCCGCATTGGTTCAGGCTGGCATTGGTGTCATGTCAGGAGTGTACGTGATACTAGGCGGACTTCTTGGTGCAATGTTGTATGTTGGCTTGGAGAGAGCGGTGGAGGTGTGGACTACGACAACACCTGTCGCAAGAGACGACGTCCAAATGACCGATAGTCCCATTACCGATCAATTCAAGATCCCGGACTTGAAGAAAGAAGAACCACCGACGGTTGCGAAGAGCTTGGATATATCCACCACCAGCGTGGTTGTTCTCTGGCAGATATTCGCACTGGGAACGATAACCCTTTTGAGAAGGGCTTCCCTATCGCAAGACACTACCGCTATCTCTCCCTTCACGGGCGGTCTGCTCATGGGCTTGTCCCAGCTGGTATCTGTTATCCTCACAAGATCCTCGGTGGGTGTTTCGAGAGCCTACGAGGACGTTGCGCGGGTTGTCCTTAGTCCATTCCTGACCACCAAACACAAGCTCTTTACCCCCGCGTCTCTCTTCGCGACCGGAGTCATTTCCGCATCTTTCATCGTCAACAGCCTATACATGAGCTATGCATCATCGCCGGCGCCTGTTGCAGCGATCCCTGTGGTCGGTGGGGCAGCCCTATTGTTTGGGGCAAGATTGGCCAAAGGGTGTCCTTCTGGCCACGGAATCAGCGGAATACCTACCTTTGGATGGTCCAGTTTTGTGACGATAGCGTCTGCCTTTGCCTCTGGCATTGTTTTCTCTGCATCGAGAACGGTCTGATGGATAAGTCCAACGTCCGATGAGCCAATACGCGAGATTGATATTTGAGATACCCAGAGTAAAGCGAAGAGAATTTTTCACCTTTCCAGCGTAGAACAAGGGACTACTTCCATGCTTTGCCAAGGGACACCCGGGCCTGTTTCTGGCCTAGAAGCCGTTAATCAATGTCCCACGTGAGACCAGCCATGGCACCGTGGCGGCGGGTAACCTCCAACAGTCAAGTCCACTGCCAGACCAGTCGACGGGTGTGTCTCGGTTCCATACTTCCTCGAGAGTAGTACGATTACTCTTCATCAACTCCCACGTTGATTCGATTAACTCTGACCCACTTGGTGCGGCTGCAATCTGCTACGGTTCGGTTTCTTTTTTATTCTCATGCTGCTGGGAAAGTTTTCACATTCTTCTCGAACATCAGATTCTTCCATCTACACATTAATATACCCTCGTGTGTAGGGCGCTTTTTCTCTTTTGCTTTTTCATACCACAGTCGCCAGCATGTCTTCCTTCTACCCCGAATCCGAGTCCGTGCCAGGTTACGGCAAGGGTCAACAAACACATACTCGCAGCAGCTCGGACGATGTCGTGCATGTAGATGCTGCCAATCCGGATGCCTATCTTGAACAATTGGGATACAAGGCTGAATTGGTTCGCAATCGCAGCACATTTCAGGTCGCCTTCATGTCTTTCGTTCTGGCATCCATACCATACGGTCTCGCGACGACTCTGCTCTATCCCCTCACTGGAGGCGGCATGACCTGCGTCATCTGGGGTTGGCTGGCCGTATCTATTATCATCATGTGTGTCGCCGCTTCGCTCGGAGAGATCACGTCTGTTTTCCCGACTGCTGGAGGTGTATACTATCAGACCTACATGCTTTCGCCGCATTGGTGCCGCAGGATTACTGCCTGGATTTGTGGATGGAACATGGTTATTGGTGAGTTGAGCCAGATGCCGCATCCCCAGATTCGGCAATTGATCGTGTGCAGGCCAAATCACCATCACCCTTGCCGTGCAATACGGAACAACGCTCTTCCTCATTGGTTGCATCAACATCTTCACTGATGCTGAAGGCAACCCGATTTTCGCCAACGAGACATATCAGACATACCTCATCTTCCTTGGCATCGTCATTGTTTGCAACCTCGTCTCCGCCCTCGGCAACAGGTGGCTTCCTCTCATCGATGTTTGTTCATCTACACTGTACCGACCTCTCTTGCTGACACATGCAGACTTCTGCTGTCGCCTTCACTTTCGTTGGCGTGATTGCCCTGATCGTTACAATCTTGGTTCTCGCTAGGGGTGGCCGCCGGAGTGCCGACTTTGTCTTCACTGACTTTACTCCTCAGTCCGGCTGGACCCCTGGCTGGTCATGGATGAGTACGACTGCCCCAATGCGCCAACTCCCAATGCGCCTTTCTTCCTCCCCAGTGCGACTTTTTGTTTGCCAAAGCACCATGATTGTCCCTACGCGGCTTCCTTCCAAAGCATCTTTCATGATCCCCAGCGCGACTGTTCCCAAAGCGCCTTTTGCTAATGTACCCTAGTTGGTCTTCTTCACGCTGCGTACGCGACATCTTCTACCGGTATGATCATCAACATGGCTGAGGAAGTCCGCGACCCTGCCGCCCAGATCCCCAAGGCTATGCTCGGCACGGTCATCGCCAACACCATCTGCGGTCTGATCTTCTTGATCCCCCTGATGTTTGTTGTACCTGAAGTTTCCGAGCTCATCCTCAACCTGCAGCCCGTCCCCGTCATCGTCGCCGGTGCTGTCGGCAATCAGGGTGGTGCATTCGCCTTGTTGATCCCTATTCTCGCTCTCGCTTTCGTCTGTGGTATCGGTTGCACAACTGCCTGCGCTCGCTGCATCTACTCATTCGCTCGTGACGAGGCTGTTCCTGGTTTCCAGCTCTGGAAGAAGGTAAACCGCAAGCTCGACGTGCCTCTCAACGCTATGATGCTTTCTATGATCGTCCAGCTACTGCTCGGTCTGCTCACCTTCGGTTCTTCTGCGGCTTTCAACGCCTTCTCTGGTGTCGGTGTCATTTCCCTAACCCTCAGCTACGCCATGCCAATCGCGGTTTCCCTCCTCGGTGGACGCACATATGTAAAGTCTGGACGATTCTACCTGGGCACTTTGGGGACGGTCTGCAACATTGTTTCGCTGGGTAAGCTACCAAATCGATGCGCTTGTTCAGACATAATGCTAACATTACCTAGCGTGGACCCTCCTCGTCATTCCCCTCTTCTGCATGCCCTCGGTCATCCCCACCAGTTTGTCCCTTATGAACTACGCCTCGGTCGTCTTCGTCGGCTTCACCGCCATCTCCGCCGTCTGGTACTTTGTCTACGGCAAGAAGCACTACTCCGGTCCACCCACCCACGAAGGCAGCATTCCCGCCATTCTCGGCGACGCTGCTCTTGCAAAGGGTGCATAGCAGCTAGTGCCCATATCTGTAGTTGAATCAGAGAGAGCCATCAGAGCTCGTATATAGTCATTTCATTGAATAGATACCCTCGCAGCACGACTTGTGCAGCGTCAATAACAACATCTGTGCCACGCATTGCCATGCCATCTGCCGTGCCAAGGCAGCTTCTTGTACTGGACGTCATATCACGACGGATGTTGAGATTAGGTGAGGCTATTGCAACGGTGCGCCGGTAGAGGTTGACAAGAAACGGCGTCATGCGGCGTACAATCGTGGTATAGACGGGTGATCGACCAACGTGGCCATGTTTGACGCAGTCTGTGGAAATAGCTTCAAGACGTCATTGTAACGGTTCGCATCAATTCGAACAGGCAGGTAGAGAAGGGTTGTCGTTGGCCACCACCCAGCAAAAATATTATGCTTGGTGCCCAGTAATGCTACACCGGCCACGAAAAGTATATGGAATTCTATACTAGATACAACAACGTGCGTTACTACGCTTCCACCTCCAAGGCTCCCCTCCCACTCACCGGTCCCACCTCTACCTCCCTTACCAGACTCTTGCTCCCTATCCCTGTCTCCGCTCCAACCCAATTTCCATGCACCTGCGCCTTGACATGAAACGGCAACTGCACAATGGCCACAGGCTTCTCAAACTGCTTTGTATCAATGACCACGATATCGTTCCTGTTCGCACTCCTCCGCTCCACCATAGCCATGACCCACCCGTCTCCTTCTCCTGCCTTTTCATTCCGTGGAATGAAGATCGGCTCCTGCACAAGACTATCGTCACCAGCGTAGAAGTACTCCGTCTTTCCCGTGCGATGACTGTGTTGTGCGAGCCCGTTCAGGCCGTGGAAGATATTCTTCGCCCCGTCTGAGCGGTTGGGAATGAATACATTCAGCCAGACCGTGTCGTACTGCTTCGTCCAGAAACGCTCGTCCATACGAGGGAATTCGGACGGAACATCGAGAATGACGGCGGGGTCAGGGACTTTGCTGTCCGACGGCGCGGAGAGATCGAGTTCCCAGCGGACATAGTCTGCCTTTGCATCGAGGGCGGGAAGCTCGCCATTGTCGGTGGGAAAGAAAGGGAAAGCATTGTCGTGCACGCGCGAGGACTCGACATATATTTTGTTGTCCGATTCCCATGCCCCAGCGGTATGAATGGGCATGCAGTTTTGCCAGTAGTAGACGCGGTGTTCGCCCGCTTGCCAACCGGGAGGCAGATTCTTCTCGGGACAACGAGGCACGACGAGAAAGGTGCAGGGAAGATTATAGTCCCAAGCCCAATGGTGACCGCCGCGTTTCATCCGTTCAATGTCAGCACTGAAAGGCCAGAGGAAGAGGATGATGAAGTTGGATGTGATGGCGCAGTCGTGAATGATCCCTGTCCAGGGTGATTGGATCCATTGCTCATCGTGCTTTCTGCCATCACTGTCGAGATGATAGATGACGATGTCTTTCGTCGCGAGACCTTTCGCTTCATAGCCAAACACGACAAGTTCATTGGTGTAAGGGTCAATTTTGGGGTGAGCAGAGAAAGATTTGGCTCTCACCTGACCGGCAAAAGGATCATACCCGCGCGTCTCAAGAGTTTCGGGATCGACAGCATATGGTAGAGAGCTTTCCTTGAGAGCAAGAAGGTGGTTTGCCCACATGATCAGGTTGGTGTTGGCGGTGGAGTCTACTGCAGCTCGGACGCATGGGTGGTGACTAAAAGGGTTGCGATAGAGGCCAAAAAGACTCTTGCCTGCTTTCCGCTCGAGCTTGTATCTTTCTGTTTCCACATATCGCATCTTCATATCCACCTGACCATCATGGAAGCGGAAAGCAGAGATGTTACCATCGCCATCAAGAGGCACATTGCCTGGCACTGGCGGTAGAGCTGGGTCGACCATGACTCGATAGAAAGTACCACGAATCTCGGCCGGCACATCACCTGATACTACCAGGTCGGCGATTTCTCCCTCCAGACGACATGGCAACGTCGAACCAGCGAGGTCTGCTGCCACTGGCCATTTGGACGTCAAACCACAATATGGATCATCTGCGAGACCATTCAGAGGTCCAGATTTATCGATTGGTGGCATATCGGGTGCCCGAATCTGCTCAATTGCGCCAGTGGCCATGGTATTATGTAGGGAGATGCGGTAGTGTTGTCTGTCTCGAGAATACTGGAGAAGTATTTATTCGAGAATGGGCAGGCGGGAATAGATATGCCATAGTGGAGCGGCAGTGCAGAGCGACCTCATGCCATAAGACCGCTCGGGAACATCACCGGCTGGCACTTCAAATGGTCCAATGGCAGATACGACATTATACTCGCCTTTGAAATGCCGCGCTGCAGAGACAGTCAGTATCAATACCCCGCCTGTTCGCCGCAGCTTGTGGGGGTGGAAGCCCTAATCCAACGTCCCCGCAGGACATACAAAAGCTCCGCAGATCTGCCCGTCTCGAGTAAGGTACTCAGGGATTCGCCTTTCGGTTTTTGGCGGAACCTGCGCCGCAAAAGCTCGGTAGATGTCTCTCCCAATGATGCCGGGAAAGGTGGTGCAGCGGTACTGTGATGCTGTTCGCAAGAGGTCGCTATCATTTTGGAGTGGTTAAAGTGACAGTGAGTCAGCGACTCCTCATTCCACCATAGCTTCAGCCATCCGCGAACCAGGGATCTTGCAGAACCTCATCCGCAGACGCCCTACCCTTGGGCTCAAATTTCATCAAGCGCGATATGATCCGGCCGACTTGCTCGAGCTCTTCGTGACTGAAGTCGGCCTTATCCTCACTTTCGAAGTAAACCACATTGAGCCATTGCTGCAGGGTCGAAGCTGGGGATTCTGGCGGCTGCTGCTCAAGTTGCCGGCGCTTGTCCTGCCACCGCTCAGGGAAGTCGTCTTTCACCATGTAAATCATCTGCTTAGCAATGGACTCTGGTGTGCTATTGCCACTCTCGAAGGGAGTCTGACCGCAGATGAGTTCGAACAGGGTGCAGCCCATACTCCAGAGGTCGACCCGGTGATCTAAGGTCTCGCCAAAAAATTGTTCGGGCGCCCGAATGACAGGCGGATTGAGGAGTGATCGAGACCGGAGCTCGCCTCTGAAAGATGCTCCGAAATCTACCAGCTTCAGATCCTGGTAGTCTAAATACTCCTCAATCGTAAAAGACGATGGCTTGACTAGGTAAGGAGGAACATTTGGCTCGAGGGTGCCGCCGTCACTGCGAGTCACCTCTTCCGTCTTTGGCTGACCAAGTGCTTCGTAGAATGCATCCTCGTCCATCTGAGCGATCGAAGGCACGCCGAGCGCGAGGTTCTGATTGTGGACATCTCCATGGCAGATGCCTTTCGAGTGTAGACAACTCAAAGCTTGCAAGGTCTGCTTTGCGATTGATTTGGCTCGTGGACCGGGCAATCTGGAGCCTTCCACATGGCGGTTGATGTAGTCCTGCACACTGGGTCCCGTAAGATCTAGGACGAGACAGTTGTGATCGCCATTTGGTCCTTTCTCCTGAAAGACGTCGTGCAACTTCGCCAGGCGTGGGAAACCGGGATGATCAGAACTTTGCTCTTTCAAGAATTTTAGAGTCTGCAGCCCGCGAGTGTCACCACTTGCAGCTGCTTGCACGATCTTTAGAGCGACATTGTTGCTAGATCTACCAGTATTCAGCATCCTTATTTTCGTTCACGCCAGGAGAACTCACTCGAAATCTTTGGCTGCCCACACCGTTGAGAAGCCTCCCCATCCGACCTTGTGCAAAATCTTGAATCTACCACCATTGAGCTTGTCGCCAATTTGAATAGGATGGTAGCCACCAGGCTTGTAATTTTGTACGGGCTCCTCGTCCAGGTCGCACTTGTACTGAGGCCTCGAGGCCGATACTAGACCGGATCTACCACCGCGGGTAGATCTCGTCGACGGAAGCACTCTTCTCAGCCAAGACGCCATTCTAATGTGGCTGCAGCAGTGCCTCTCGGTGACGCCGATTCATCGGAAGCTCAAATTGTCCAATGGAACTGTAGTCGCAACGGACATGTCAAGTCGAGAGCGAAACGTGAAGCTTGTGTTATTGTTCCTCGATGACGAAAAGACGACCGGCGGAATTGTTGGCAATCCTTGCCATGTTGGAGTTTTCAAGTGATCCTCTGCGTGTCTCGCCGATGACATTTCGCTACGGTCACAACCCCGCCTCTGCCAGGGTTGCGGCACGCTTCACGTGTCAGGGTCTGAACAACCCGGGTCCACCCAATTGCAACTAGTGATGAACGGGAAGTTTAGAGCAAGACGTGTCAGGACCATGATCGTATGAATAAGTGGTACTGCGCTGAGAGATACCGTGTGTTTCTGCAGAATAGTTGTGCCTCTTTCCCCAAGCCTACTTAAAATGGTCGTGATTTGTGGGTGACGATACACAGTTAGAGGTTCTCAAGACTCACGTCTGAGAGAAACGCAGCAAAGTAACGTGAAGACGAGTAGCAAACAAGCAATGGTGAAGGGCCTTAGCAGCTCGATTCGGATGTGCCAAAGCAAGGCTCTGCCCTGTCCGCTTCATGATGACTGCTACAACGATGCTTGACCTGCTATACCGAGTCCATGGGAGAATGACCTTCTCCTGATGATTATGCTGATCTGGAATGGCGTGCTCATGCTCAGGTCTTCGATTTATGCATGACCCACGTGGTTGGTAGGAACTAGTCCAGGGTGGATCTCCAGAACGTCTCGCGGCTCTTGACACTCTTGTACAAGTATATGTGCAGAGCATCTGCACCCGGCACCGCATATCAGAAGCGTGGCTAAAGAAGTGTTGATGGCCCTCGAGCCTCGAGATCGACTGAGCCGCACCAAGCAGAATTTTCATGCCGGACCCACTCGAGGCATCAACCGTGGTCCACCGCAGACCCATAGCAACGCAGAGAAAAGCCTCTGACAGTACGGTGTAACCTTGCAAACCCAGAAGAAACACAGTTGTTAGAATGGACTAGCACAAGGGTTTTGGGCAGCCAAGTACTTTCGTCATCGCCTTGTCGTAGGCCAAGCTCACATTTCTGTCTTGTGGACGCCATCACGCCCACGCTTGTCTTGCAATTGGCTTTGACTGCCATGCACGCTAGACCGTCAACTGAAAATCTCTCACCTTTCCGGCAAATCATGGGCCTGAAAATGCATGACCAGACACTTGCAAGCTTGGAAAACTGGTGCTTGGCCTCGAAGCCCACACGGGCGACATCGCAAGCCAAGGGGACCCTCATTGTCCTTCCGAGATGCTTTTTATGTGCCGTGTGCCCTTTGGCTCGCTGTTGAGATCGCTGGTCGCTTTTATCCACCCACCCTAGTCTCAATAATGTCCGTTTCGAACGCCGCTGGCAGGCCTTTTGGGCCTGGCGACCACGAAAAGGAGATTGGACAGGCAGGCACGGAGCGTCGAGGGTCTCGAAAGGTATCTGTTGTAGACGCCATCAAGAGCAACTATGCCCTCAACGACGAAGACGAGTACAGCATCAAGAAGGGAGACAGCACGCACAGGAAACTCAAGCCAAGACATATTCAGCTCATTGGAATCGGAGGGACAATCGGTACGGCGCTCTTCGTCCAAATTGGACGCGGTTTGCTCAATGGTGGACCTGCTGCTCTTTTCCTTGCTTTCACGATCTGGTGAGTGGACACGGAAATTGGCACACGACTGGTCGTTATTAATGTCATTAGGTGTTTCGTTATTCTATGCGTAACCAATTGTAAGATCTTGAAGCTTATCTTGCATTCTGTCCCTCGAATCCTTCAATATCCCTGCCCCGCGTTTCCCCGCTGTCACAATACATCCAGATGGGATATACGACACTCGATCTTCTGGCTCCTCCACCCCAGAGCGCCCAATACCTCGAGCACCTGACGTAATCCCCAGTCTTTAGAGCAATATGTACTCATTGACCATACATAGGCATCGCCGAAATGGTCACGTACCTCCCGATATCATCTCCGTTCATCCGCTTTGCTGGTCGCTGGGTGGACGATGCCTTCGGAGTTGCCGCCGGCTACAACTTCTTCGTATTCGAAGCTGCCCTCGTACCGTTCGAGATCGTAGCGTGTAACGTCATCATCAATTTCTGGAGCGCCACGGTGCCTCCAGCTGCGATCATTGCCGTCGTCATTGTCATCTATGCGTGAGTCTACCAACTAGGAATCTGCTTCGTGAATTAACGTCTATGCAGCCTGGTCAACCTCTTCGCAGTCAAGTGGTACGGTGAAGCTGAGTTCTGGATGGCCCTGGGCAAAGTCTTGTTGATCGTCGGCTTGCTCCTGTATACCTTCTTTGTGATGGTTGGTGTCAACCCATTGGGTGACCGCTTCGGATTTCGATACTGGCGCGACCCGGGTTCCTTCAAACCGCTGGCCGGCCAGACTGGCAGCCTCGGGAGGTTTATGGGCTGGCTGCAATGTCTAATTCAAGCCTCATTCACCATCGCTGGTCCGGACTATGTTTCTATGGCCGCTGGCGAAGCTGAGAATCCTCGGGTAGTACTTCCTCGCGCGTATAAGGCAGTCTTTTACCGCTTGACGACTTTCTTTATGCTCGGATCGATGGCTGTCGGCATCTTGGTGCCCTACGATGACCCAACTCTAACGGCCGCTTTCGAAAATTCAGCGCCAGGAGCTGCTGCATCACCATACGTCGTCTCCATGATTCGCCTTCGCATTCCAATCTTGCCGCATATCGTTAATGCTATGGTACTCACCTCAGCCCTTTCCGCCGGCAACTCCTACGTATACTGCGCCTCCCGGTCTCTGTTCGGTTTGGCTCTGGAGGGCAAGGCGCCCAAGTTCCTGACCAAGTGCACGCGGAATGGCGTGCCCATCTACTGCGTTGTTGTCGTCCTTCTGATCTCGCTTCTTGCCTTTTTGCAGGTTGGCGAAGAATCTGCAGTAGTCCTGTCATGGTTCGTTTCGCTCGTCACAGCTTCTCAGCTCATCAACTTTTCCGTCATGTGTTTCACCTATGTCATGTTCAAGCGAGCACTAGAGGCTCAAGGCATCGATCGTAACACTCTGGTCTACAAGTCCTGGTTCCAGCCATACATGGCATATTTTGCCGGTACAGCATGCTTAGTCATGGCTTTTGTCGGTGGCTACCCAGTTTTCCTGCCTGGAGCTTGGAACGTACCTACCTTCCTCTTTAGTTACACGATGATCTTTGTCTTCCCATTGATTTACATTGGCTGGAAATTCTTCAAGAAGACTAAGATTGTGAAGAAGGAGGAAGCTGATCTGCAAGAGAACTTGGATGAGATTGCAGAATATGAGGCAAATTATGTTCCCACACCACCAAAGTAAGTCAGACCTAACAGAAGCGACGTGGATGAAGTCTGACTATGCGTAGGAATGCGTTTGACAAGTGGTTCAATAAGATCTTTTCATGAAACCAGCTTCTTATATCTGTAGTCATTGGTCGTTCAGACAGTCCACAACAGTATCAGGCAACAATTCCAATCCAACCAGCCTCTTGACTCAAATGCAACCTGTGTTTTGATACGTGAAGCCTATCAATAGATGCTATAATGGCTTCGGCGACAAGTTGGGTCTGGATTTTGTCGTCGCACAATGCTGTGGCACAGCCTGATAAACCTGTCAAGAGCCACGCAGCCAACTGCCTGGCAACGATGAGACCTTCGTGCTGCTTGTTGATTATTCTCCATGAAGGAGTATTGACGTCCACGAACACTTCCACCGCCGGATTGGTTGCGAGAAGTAGCTGCAGAGGTGCACTAGATCAGCTTGAGTCGAGTGCGAAAAAAGCTTATCATGTGTTCTGCTCAAGCTGTTATGTACATTCATCGTGATCCCTCACCCGTCGTCACCCTACTCGTCGTTCCATTCTTGAACGTCTCTCCTTCCGAGTCCAACAACTCGTATGTCTCGCTTCCATTCTTGCTCAATTGTGGTCTTAATATGCTTTGCCCTCTGTGACTTGGTTGTCTAGCCGTCTCGTGCGCTGTTACTTCTCGTCTTGTGGTAGGCTTGCTCTTGTGGATGGTCGAGATGATACCGACTTTCTTAAGCAGCGGCCGCAGGGAAGGCACCGAACCGATGATGATTGCTATACCAATCTCAATGAGTGTCCATATGTAAGGATCGGCGAGACCCCAGAGAAAGTCCACGGTAGCGGTATATCGAGGGATGTACTTCAGGCGAACGAGTGTTGCAGCGCAGGCACTGCAGGGTTAGCAGGTCTCTGATAATCGGCCACGGTATACGAACACAAAGGAAAGTCCCAACACCGAAGCTAGCATGATCTTAGTCTTCTTAGGCATCTGTAGATTCCAGATGATGATATACGGTATGATGGCACATGAAAAGTCGGTAATGATTGCTGAGATGGTGCTGAATATGAAGACGCCATTGATGCGAGCACCAGCGGTGGCAGCACACGTGCGCCTAGCGATTCGAATATCCCAGATACCCGCAAAGGGCTTGCAGA
Source organism: Elsinoe perseae (assembly GCA_029448695.1). Lineage (NCBI taxonomy): Eukaryota > Fungi > Ascomycota > Dothideomycetes > Myriangiales > Elsinoaceae > Elsinoe > Elsinoe perseae. The sequence continues at coordinate 454,866 of JARDAA010000130.1, forward strand.
GCGAGACGAGTACGCCGAGGATCACGAAACTCGTGGCGATGGAAATAGCTATAACGAACCAAAGATATCCCTTGATGAGCTTGCTGTTGGTGATGCGATACAGTGCGAGGGCGATGCTGGTCTTGACGAGACCCAAAGTGAAGCTATAGGTGATCTGAAATAATACTGCTTTCTGTGTTATGATCAGATCATCGCCCGGCTCTTGTGAAGCATCGCAATATACCTGCCGTGGGCCAATCTGGTCTTTTGGTCCTGGGAATCCTTTCAATAGATTCCTATCCCTTACTCCAATGCCTTCTACAGCGCCCAATGCTGACAGTATACAAGTGATAATGAAGAGAATTTGAGTCGTTATCATAAGATAGTCGTCGACCCAAAAACCTCGGATCATCGCCCTGGCCATACATCTCAGAGAGACCACCACCGTGGACAGCACAGCAAGCACAATGCTAGCTGTGAAAAGCTCCGCTTGCATCAGCTCCATGGTATCGTGGTTGCACAAGCAGCGATGAGGCTTCCAGGTGTCATAAGGAAGAGTCCGAAGGGATATCCGTCACGGGAGGCAGGAGCGATGCGGAAGGTGAGATCAAGGAGGAAGCCGGTCTTACCGATTATACATACCAACAGACGTAGCAGAAAGCAGAAACCAGGTACCCGTAAAGTAGCGAGACCTTGAGGTGGCATGGTAGAGCGGACTCACACAGACCAACGATGCACGATCGGAGCGCCACAAGCTTAGCAGGTAATCGCAATCAATCCGGCATGAGCGAGCATCATAGCCCCGCTCCTCCTACATCAGGCCAGTGGCAACAACATTGACGATTGATGAAAGGCAAGGACCGGACACCGGGCGGAGGTAGACTTCGTTGCCAAGCGCATGCGAGGACGCCACAAGGTCCATGTAATTCGACAACCCGGCGAACTTGTCCTCGCATGGGGTGCGTCGCGGTGTTGTCACACCAGCGGTCGTCTTGCGCGCTGGTACATGGCTGATGCCAACGCTTGTCGCCGCCAGATTCGGTCGTCACCAATTGACCATCAACCATGAAACAGACCGTCGCTTGCACTAGCTGGTACGGAAAGCCGGCGAAAATTGCAGCGGCAGATCGAAAGTAGCCGTACCATGGGTAGCTGAAAAGACCTGCGTCTCTGTCATGGTTGGTGGAAAGGAATCAAGCAAATCAAGGTCAAACAACGCGCGTGCTATCCGTTGATGACAAGCAAGAGGGGTCAGGCTTGCGAAGGGCACAGCAGTAAACAGCTCGACGCATCATTCGTGTGCTTTCACTTTCCAAGCACACGCTTAAACACTGGTTGAAGTGTGTAATATTGGATCGGGGTAAGAAGGTATCAAGAAGCACGTCTCTTGATTGTGCAGATGATCTCGGAGCGAGACAGGCTCGTAAGGACCAGCGACTTGATCAACTCTGGTTCAGGCACAGAGATCCTCCAGGTTGTGCCTGGCCGTGCCTCCTCCGCAAGTGGCACGGACAAGAATAGCTCGACGCGCATCCAGAAGATCACTCGCCTAGGTTGATTTGTGGGTGCGCCAGGTCGCTTGGCAAGGCATTACCGGAGTGCTCCTGTATGAGCTGGATCCTTGCCTTAAGCCCTTCACCAAAGTAGTCGGAATGAGATCCCACAGTCTACGTAGAACGAGCAGAGTCTGGAATGCGAGGAGATCCATCACATTTTGCGACCATTTTGCAACCATTTTGCGGCCAGTTTGGGAGTGAATGCTCGGTCATCCACTATCAATCTATTGTCTATTGTGAGTGTTGTACCTCCGGCAATTCGCGTCCCTTCGGCGGATTTCAGATCTCGGAAAGACTGCGATTGATCGCCTCCCTTTTGGTACCGAAGGCTCTTCATGAATAGCGAGCCATCAATCTTTGTACTATCACGACCATGGCTTTTACGCCTGAACTGACTTGTCCCCCGGTACCTGTCTACAACTTGCATACGAGATTCCTCCTTAGACACTTGCTCTTACATCCCAGCGCCTTTTCTTCGGCATTCATCGAAGCATAGATTGTGCGTCTGTCGAGGCTGGAATGGTGATAATGCTGCATGCCATGTCAAGTAGGTATAGAGGACGGAAGTTGCAGCCAATTGAATATATCTGCAATTCCTGCCCTGCCTCACCTTCGGCTTCTCACTGTCCCTCCTATGCTTGGCTACCATCTCAAGCCGACTGCACAAGTACGTAACTGCACTCGTCGTCAAATATGGCATTGTCCTCTCGTAAGTCTCAAACTCAAACCGTCATCAACACTAACATACGAGAGAGCGCCTTGATCCATCGACATGAAATACCAGGTCTTGCGCATCTTCTTGGCGTTCATCTTAAAGAGAACATGCGCCTCAGTACTCCATGGCGAACGGGCAGTGAGCCGTAGCTTCAAAAGTGCATGTGATCTTACAGCCCAAGGCCACTCCTGGTGCTGACCATCTCTCAAGCGTCCTGACATCAGAGCCCCAATCATTGATATCGAGGTCATCCAGCCAAGCTTGCTCTCTTCGGGATACACTTTTCTGGCTCCACACAAGAATGAGCATCCCGGACCTCACATTTTCGATGACAATGGAGTATGAAGGTACAATCATCATCCGAGGCACTTCTGACAATCCCAGGATCTAGTTTGGTCAGGGGCCAGCGATATTGGTCCAGGGGTCGCTCAGGGCCTCCATGTTTGTGGCTATCTGCAACAATCTCACTTGTGCTTCACAAGAGGGTTTTCAGAGCGTGGTGGATATGCTCGAGGCTACGGCGTCATCATGAACAGCCGATATGAGGTCGTGAAGACCGTACAAAGGGCCGGTGGACACGCCGCTATGGACATGCATGAATTGCGAATAACACCATTCTCAAATGGCAAGACTGCCTTGATTACGATATATCAACCTCGGATGCTGGATCTCACAGCATATTCACGATTTCAGCAGGCAGGATCAGCATTCTGGATACTCGATTGTCTTTTTCAAGAGGTTGACCTCATAACAGGAGAGGCGGTGTTCGAATGGAGGTCGTCTGACCATGTACATCCCAATCAGAGCTATACCTACTTTCCGAAGCTCGACTACCTTGGTGACGGACTCAGCTCGCAATCGCCGTGGGACTACTTCCACATCAATTCAATCGACAAGGACGCCGATGGCGACTACTTGATCAGTGCTCGCCATACCTCCGCCATCTACAAGATCGACGGTAAAGATGGCCACGTCCTGTGGCAACTTGGTGGGATGCAATCTTCCTTTGCACTGCGAGACTTTCGATTTTCGTCATAGCATCACGCCCGCTGGATCAGCGAGGACAGTACTCGATCAACCATCAGCCTCTTTGATAATGGTGGCAACACAGTTCTGAGGACGAATGAGGTTTCAACAGGCATGGTCGTCGCTATCGACCACGAATCCGCAGCTGTCTCTCTCGTAAGGCAATGGCAGGCACCTTCCTCTGGCCTGTTCGCTGAGTCCCAGGGCGGGCTACAGATTCTCCCAGACGCTAATGTGCATGTTGACTGGGGCTCAGCGGCTCGCTACTCCGAGCACACTTGGGATGGGCGATTAATTCAGGTAGGGAAGTTGAGGCAAGACGGGAATAATATTGCCAACTACAGATCTTATAAATTCAATTGGACCGCCGAGCCGACCTCAGACCCTGTGCTTTGGACATATGCACGCAATCAAAGTGCACCGACGGTGTTTTATGTATCTTGGAATGGGGCAACAGAGGTAACAAGATGGAGATTCTTCATTGGTAACGAGAAAGACGGACGATATGAAAGCATCGGCGAGAAGGAGAAGGATGCCTTTGAGACCATCTGGCATCATCATGGTAGATCTGGAAATTGGACGTACGCTGAAGCCATGGACGCCAGAGGGAGAACGTTACGCAGAACTCGTCCAGCGAGGGTATTCGTCCCATCGCCATTGCTCGCGGAACAATGCAGTGACATGGCATGCGAGGACCCACCACCAAGACCAAGTCCCGGCGGTCACGATGGGGGTGCACAGCGCGATGGCTGTTGCAGCCATCGCTCGGACATCTTGCCACCGCTACTACACGCCACACACTGGGCAAATACGCATGGTCTGGTACTCGAAGCATTCATATCAATGCTATTGCTAGCATCGATGTTGGTCTTGTTTTTCCGACGAATGTACAAATAGCTCATCTCTCGTCTATGCATACTGTAGTCTCTCCTCTCTCCAACCTGGCTGCAGTCCCTCCCCTAGCTTGTTAGCAGTGAATCCAATGAAACCACTGCTGTATGCTCCCATTCTGATCAACTTGATATCATCCAGCTTCGCTCCTTCCTTAGTTTGACTCCACACTGTCAATCCTATTCTATTGTTTCCTCTGTGATTAAGGATACCCTCTGGTACAGGGAATACGCTTTGTGGTCCAATGTGTGGCACGAACTTGCCAAATTGATACCCATTGATGAACAGCTGCATCCTCGCCTTTGTAGTCTTCGGAGCAGTGAGCTGCACAGCAAGTGGAAGATCATGCCCCTCGGGTAGGTCTAGGGCTAGGTCGGTGAAATAAAACCTGACTCCACTACCTTGAGCGCCGTCCGCGACTGGGCTCCCAGGGGTGAATGAGATGTTCTTCCCGTCTGGTAGATTGATCGAGGGATCGAAGCCTGGCAAGTGCCAACCAAGGCGCTCAGCGAAAAGACCGCCCTCATTCATGGGCGCACGGACGGGATCAAGATCGTATGCGCCGTGGGCACCGCCGGCGTTGCCTTGGAGCTTCCAACTCGTGAAAGTTCCACCTTGGAGGGTAGCTCCGAGGAGGCCGCGGGGATTTGCGACACCTTGCGCGGTGGAAGTCTGGTCATGGCCATTGTAGTCTATGAGGATAGTGAGAAGGTTATCTTTCTCCTGTAGCGTCTGACCAGCGAATGTGACGGTGAGAGACGTCGTGGTGTTCAGCGGATTGCCAAGCTCTGTGCCAATCAAGGCGCTGTTGAGGTATATATTCCAACCAAAGGCAAGACCGCCGGAGGCGGTGAGGTTTGCGCCAGTCACGTTTGTACCATCAAAGCGACCACGATAGATGCGTATACCTGCGTGATAATCGTAATCGGATGCGTAGAGAACGGGAAGAGTGAGTGGTCGTATCGGTGACTGAGTCGTGTTGTGATCACAGATAGTCCAGGTCGAGTCATCGTATAGTGAAGCGACTTCAGGAAAGGAGTCAGCTGATCGCCAGTCACCAAAGCCAGGCAAGTCATTTGTGGCTTCTACCGCAGGACCGGGAAGTGCTGCCTTCAAGGCACCATATGGAGTCTTGGTAGTCTCGAGTGCTTGACCGTTCCAGTTAATCGCATCTCCATCTGGTCCAGCATAGACCTCGATTGTGGTGGCATTATCGTTGTCACCAACCACGATTACAACTCCAGCATCCACCTTAGCAGACCGGACGAGATATGGGCCAACGATGAAGATCTGTTGCGAGGGAAGAACGTTGGGATTGTCGGTCGTGGCCGGAGCAAAAAACCTGTAGGCTGAGGAGGTCTCGAACAAGTAGAACAGCGGCCCATTTTCGAATGAGATGATGGAGTAACCAGTCCTTTGAGTGTAGGAGTATGAGGCAGTCGTATTAGTGGTGTTTGTACCGCCCATTGTCAATTCAATTGGCGCACCGAACACTTGGAATGAGGCCGGCGCTGCATCTTTGAATGCGAAGGAGCTGATCTGACCATTTTCTGCGTATAGCACGACCACGTCCCGCTGGCCGAACGTGCCAAAGGAAGCGATATCAGCAGAGGAGTACAAAATTGTGCTGTGAGTCAATGGATAGTCAGTCACAACGATTTTGCTCTGACGACCGTTGAGGTTGATATCAGTCAACGTAAATTCACCTGCAGACGTGGTGACGTCAAGGTTCGTAGTAACAGAGGTCTGGGAGCTGGTACGGTTTTGTTGGAGGATATAAAATCCACCACCAGTCTCTGCATTTCTGAGCGCCCAGGTGAACACGGCAGTGTTGGACGTGTAGTCGGTACCATTACCTTCCATGTCATTGCGAAGGAGCCCAGAGGAGACACGAGTGAACAGCCCGATCAGCTTGTTATGACTGAGTTTGTCTCTCACCTGTCGAGTCTCTCGTAAAGCGGCACTGTAATCATCTAAGGCACGTTAGTCGCAGGTCAGGTGAGTCAGTTCAAGAAGCGTACAAGAAGTGAACACGACTGGAGCAGCAGAGTGTCCCCAGTTGGTCCCACCAAAGGCCATGTACAGATTCTGCAGAACCATTTTCTGTCCAATGTTGTTCTTATAGTAGAGGTCGGCGAAGCGAGGGCTGAGTGTCGAGGGGCAGTCATTGTAGTCGTAGCCGCCCCATGGCTGGAACCATCCACCCGAGAACTCTGGCGTAAACTCTGGCTGGGAAAAGCTGTAGTTTTGGAACCACTGGTAGTAGGTGCGAACGACATTATAGCCTGCCGAGGGGTTTCCGCAATCTGTGCCGCCAGGATATGAGTCAAGACCGTAGACGTCCACAGCACCCCCAACATTTTGATAGTCCACAGACCAACTTTGACCTCGCATACCTTTCTCATTATGCGTGAAAGGTGTAACCACTCCAGCGTCCCGGTACGCCTTTTTAGCTTGCTCCATGTACAGAACTAGAGGGTCGTCTGGCACGTGTCGGGTCTGAGTAAGCTCATTCTCGACTTGCGTCAAGATGATAGGGCCTCCCTTGGTAATCTCGTTGGCCGCGATGATTTCGCCGATGCGTGCGATCCATGGCTGCCACTGCGCGTAGTACTTTGCATCGTTGGTGCGAAGCTTTCCTCCCGAGCCGTCACCGAGGTATAAGGCAAACCCGCCACCGGATGTCTCAGCATTGTTGTAAGGTCCCGCCCTGAGGTTGAATCAGCGTCACCTGCCATCGAAGAATGGTTTGCCGTACCTTGCAATGACGTAAAGACCAGCCTCTTTGGCATAGTCAAGCATGCGTTGCACATCGTGTGCGCCACTCTCAAAGTCGTACACATCTCTGACGGGCGAGTGGAAGCTCCAGAAGAAGTAAACACTATGAACGTCAGCTCGTGTATGGTCCGTGAAAACTTGGAAATTGACCTGATCGTGTTGAAGCCATTTGCCTTGAACTTTTGGAACACATCAAACCACAATTCCGGTACCGGCAGTCGCTGATAGTGGAATTCGCCCGAGTAGATGAAGACCCTCTGACCCTTCACGTACAGACTGTACGGGTCCCAAGCTACCAGGTCCGTCAAATTGTTCGTCTTTTGCGCCGGTGCCAAGAAAGGCAGCAGGCCGAGTAGGAGGCTTACCAGCTTCATATCAACAGTACCTACCTCGTCACAAGAAGGGACGGCACCACCGGTTTAATACTCATCGAACCAGGCAGATGGAAAGGTAATATTTCATCAGTCTAGGGCAGTTTGGCGACTGCGGGGATGATTATTTCGTAGTTCTTCCGCGGACTCAGGAACCTGCTGTAAAAGGCATGATGATGTGCGGGAGATGAGCAGATCCCCGGTGGGGTTGACCCAATCTACCGCGCGTGACCATGGTTATTATTTTATTAGCGACACAGATCTGTTTCTCGGGTTTTGTCGTACAAGAAATTGTGTTATATTTGTGAAGCTGAATCGGACATCGTCGAAGAGAGTATTGGCCATACATGCAGGGGAAATGAGGTGCCATCGACTTTAGAATCGTGTCTTCCACATCAATCAGAACTTCTGCACTTGGGCCCGCTCGAGTCCAAGCTCCTTCAGAATGCCACCCAGTGAGCCCTGAGTCCACCCAAATCCACCTTTCTTGCCCGCTACTGCTTCGATGTATAGAGGCGGTCCGCACACGAGTACTTTCGAGTTTGGCCAGTCAGCTTTGGCCGGCAAAGCCTGTTCAATGATGGCCTTCGTAACGTGACCTCGTTGTAGATTGGGTTCGCTCGACGCTACGACCTTAGATACAACGTAAGTAGAAGAGAAGCGGTCTGGATTCGTCGTTGCGAAGTTGTCGAATTCTGATTTTTGTAAGATATCGTCCTCGGTGTGGTTTGAGAAAACCAGGTGAATTTTTGTTGTGTCCCTTGGGTCGCCAAGCACTCTGCGAATGAGCTGGATGAATGGTGTGATGCCCGCACCACCAGCAAGGATCGTCAAATGCGAGTACTGATTGGATTTGTAATCGAATTCGTGAATAGGTTTGACCTTCAGCTCATCGCCAGGATTCAATGAATGCATATGGCTGGACCCTTTGCCATTCGGATACTGCTTCACCAAGAACGAAATGTGTCCAGGCTCATCTGATACTTGTCAGCTACGGTCACACAAGACCGGCGAAGGTGACAATACCAGCGTCGATGGGGGTGTATGGTCTAAAGACAGGTATCCAAGCATCTGCTGGCTTGTGGTTTGTGAGTAGCGAAGCTGGTGCATTTCAGTAAAGCAATACTGCGCCGCATCAGAATGCTTACTTATAGTCTGTATCCCGCTCATTTTATCGTCTGCCGGCAATTTGAATTTGAGGTATTTCACATTATGGTTGACCATGTGCGATTCTTCCAGAACTATCCTAGTGAACCCAGAACCCGGGAAAGTCGTTCTGACCTCCTTTGCGCTTGCGATCTGAAATTTGCCGTCACTACCATTACCACTATTTTCGACTATAGAATTGTATCTGGTGTAGCCATAGAAGCCGGCCGCTGTTAGACCACAGGCCGATGCGGTCAGGAGAATTGGGCCAGATTTCAGTTTGCTGGAGGACCGTACAGCACCAGCCATGATGACCGTCATACACACAAACTATCTGTGAGTAGTTTTCGGCAGAAACTCCGCACGAAGTGTCGATGTATGCTTGTTGTATCTACCGGAGATGTGAGGGGCCGGAGCCGACAGCGCAGCAGGGTTGAACCCTGATCTCGGGCTTCCCCTTCCGAGCTTCCGAGTTACGCTAATACCGACCGAGCCGCAGAGGCCGCTGGTAGGGTAGGCGTTCTGGATCTAAGACGTGCAGCGAGAGAGGCATCCACGGGTACCCTTTCATGAACAACGTCAGTTGTGATCAGGATCTCCTAGTCTGTCCCAACACCGATCGAAGGTCCAAATTGTCGGTAGCCGACATCATTCTCGCTCTCGTCTTACAAGCCAAGGGTGGAACAGTGATTGGAAATTTAATGTTCACGTGCCGCGTCTGCAGTCTGGAGATGGCCATGTTGAAGATGAAATACCACACGAGAGCGGTAGGCATATTCCATGCTGGCACGATCGACAGCATAGATACCCCAAGCATCACTTTCTGCCAGAATGTACGTCGAGGTCTTTCTTCAGACCTAGACGAAGATTCTTCATCACGCGAACCAGGTTGGCTGTAGAAGCTTCCTCTTTTGACTTCCTTTGGGCTGAACCAGATGGTGGCAAAGAAGGTCGCGCTGAAAATGACCGGCAGCACATGGGTGGGATCGGGCTTGGTGAGATCCTGGCACCACGGTAAGCCCTCTTCATGTAGAGAGGACTGAGTCCAAGTGTCCGAACGAAAATCGTTGTAGCGCGTGATGAGCTTGTCATAGATTGACTCTGAAGCTGGGTCTTCGATCCTAGCCTTTGCTTGATCAGGAGTAGCATCTCCCTGTTCGAGCGACGTTATTTGAGACCCGGGGAGAGGGCCTGCAATAGTCAACGCAATCTTCTCGATGTAAGGTTGGAATGGCCCGAAGAGGATGCTCAGCAAGCCCCTCTCCATGCCGCAGAGTCTACGAACCCCTTCTGAAACCGCAAGGAGTATGAGAATCGGCACCACTTTGGAGATAACCCGGGCTGTCGGGATCCTGAAATAGCGCTCCAGCCGGACCTCTTCTCTTGTACGTGCCCATCGGATGTTCCTCCTGACCCTCTCCTGGTCACCAAAGTATTGCTGCCTCTTGAATTTGGAAAACTGACTCCACTGATCCGCCAACACTTTGTGCGATATTCGCGCATCCACAAGAGGTTGAAGTAGCGCGAGCTTGGTCACGTTCCTGCGCCGCCTATGTATGATGGGGTAGATCAAGGAGGTGCGAATGAGCAAGGCAGATGCCGGAAGAGAGACGAGCCATGGAATACCGGCGGTGTGTATGGCGGTCATTATGTTAGCAGGAACGACAGAAAGGAACCCAGGGTCGGCAAGAGTAGTGGTGAGCAACCCTCGTCGTTGTTGACCAGATGGTCGCCCGACTGGTGTCGTTCGACGCGCCTCCAGAATGGTCCCATACCGAAGCGATAGTCTGGTCCAGCCACATGCAGCCTTCCGCCGCACTGGTGGTAACAGCGCATTCATGGCATGACAGATGCGAGTCAGACGGGATCAGTCAATTGATATTGAGCTTTTTTTTCTGGAAGCTCCAAATCCGGGAACCCCCACGCCCCACATTCCACACACGTCACAAGATCGGAGCTTCAAGCCCGGAAATTCGAGGTTGATGCAGGGTCAAAATCAGTCACACTTTCAACATCAAACTTCCGACGAGTTCACCAACGGCGTACTGGCATATATGTCTCCTTACCCTCAATAAAGATCTGCCATGCTCAACGCGAGCAGCATATTTGACCATCGCGTTGCTACGAGTATGATCAACAACGCAATCCTACACCGATGACACGTTTCCGACATCAACCCCTTCGATATTGATTAAGAGGTCACCATGTCAGCTCCTCTGCTGATCACGCTCTTCTTCGGTGCTACGGTCTTACCGCTCTTCGCCCTTCCCTACTTACTCTCTACCTTGTTGCACATCCTCGGCAGTACGCTTCAGTCCCGCACATCCGCCCGTCGCGATCTGCTCTTCAGTCGTGCTGAAAGTGAAGAAGCTTCGCTGCCCGCACCAGAACCGTCTACTTCTGAGGACTTGGATCGGGATAAGCTCGAATCATCCACCGTTCTCCCATCAAGCGAGAACGGTAAGCAAGAGGCTACACAATGGCAAGGAGTGATTGGTCTCTTTCACCCCTTCTGCAATGCAGGTGGTGGTGGAGAGCGTGTCCTTTGGGCGGCTATACGTGCAACACAGGCACGATACCCCAAAGCACTATGTGTGGTGTACACTGGGGATCATGATGTAGACAAGCGCGCCATGTTGCAAAACGTCGAGAACAGATTCAACATCCGATTACACGCCCCCCGAGTGGTCTTTCTCTACCTCAGTACGAGGCATTACGTGCTGGCTTCGACTTGGCCGCACTTCACGCTCCTAGGTCAGAGCCTGGGAAGTATAATACTTGCCTGGGATGCATTCAACCTGATGGCGCCAGACGTTTTCATCGACACCATGGGCTATGCCTTTGCACTCAAGGCTTCCAAATGGCTCTTTCCCAACGTCCCTACTGGGGCGTATGTTCACTACCCCACGATCAGCACTGACATGCTGGGTAGCCTCTCGGACACGACAGGCGAGAAAGGCGTTAATGCTGGCCTGGGTCAGGGATGGCGAGGAAAAGCAAAGAAGACATATTGGGAGCTTTTCGCCGTGCTCTACTCGTGGGCAGGTGGGAGTGTCGACATCGTTATGACAAACAGTAGCTGGACCATGGGACACATCATGTATCTGTGGGACCCGGCACGGCGTAGGCAGGGCAAGAAGAGCGACATTGAGGTGGTCTTCCCTCCTGTCGCAGTCGAAGAGCTGGAGGAGATGATGAGCGTGGATGAGGAAAGCGAGAAGGCAAGGAAGCCAGATCTGCTATACATCAGCCAATTTCGGCCAGAGAAAAACCATCAGCTCATCATCGACGCCTTCTCCGAGTTCGTCAAGAATACCGGGAAGACGCCAGCCCCGGAAAACGCACCAAGGCTGGTCCTGGTCGGGTCTGTCAGAGACGATACGGACAAGATGCTGGTCTACAAGTTGAGAGTGCTGGCTAGAGAAGCGGGTGTCGCTGATAAGGTCGAATTCGTGGTCAATGCCAAATGGAGTCAAATCCTGGACTGGTTACGGACATCATCAGTAGGCGTCAACGGCATGTGGAACGAGCATTTCGGCATTGGTGTCGTTGAGTATCAGGCCGCTGGGCTCATCAGCGTGGTCAACAACAGTGGGGGACCCAAAGAAGACATTGTTGTCGACATCGATGGTAAACCAACAGGGTTCCACGCAAGCACTCCCGCAGAGTTCGCGACCGGATTTCAGAAGGCTTTGAATCTGACAATGGAGGAAAAACTGGCTATGAGAATGCGTGCGAGGAAGAGTGCAAGAAGATTCACCGAGGGCGAGTTCAGGAAAAAATGGGTCGCCCAGCTCGAAGTGCTCGTCAAAGCCGCGAGAGGATGATTATCTTGCGCACTAGCAGTGTGACTATGTCAAATGCGCTCAAACAATTGTCCTCGTTATCCAAGACTATGGCTGCCTTTCATGACGAGACAATTGTAATGTCACCGCTCTCGGCCATCTCGAGCTCCTCTCTCTGCTAGCCAAGTTTCTTGCTCTGCAGCCAGCTTCCGCTTATTTCTGCGTCTACAATACCAAATCGCCCAGCAGACAAGTCCAGCAGCAAAAACGCCAATACCCGTCCCCACGCCGGCTCCAAGAGCAATGCCGTTCGTGTTGCTGCTTGATCCCCCGCCGTTGGGTCCACCAGACTGTGGTCCCTGACCTGTGGATTGAGTGGTCATGGTCTACACGGCTATCATGTATACGGATTGCGAAAACAGTATGATTGTCTGAGCCCGGCGTTGTTGTTAACTTCGACGTCGAATATTGTGCTATTGTTGAATACAGCGACGCAGGGCCTATAAGAGCTTATGCGCCCTCCCGAAGAGGCTCAGAGGTCGAGCTTGACAAGTATGAAGGCCTCTGTGTAGCAGACTGCACAGAGAAGATTCGGAACATGTACAGGATCTCTGCTTCAGTGCTCAAAGTTGGACGCCCCGTGCGTCAGACACGGTGGTGAAAAGTGAGGCAATCGCAAAACGAAGAAATTGCCAAATGACTCCGGGGATTCGACAAGAAAGAGCTGCTTCTGAAGATGCCTATCGAGGAAGCACTCAACACTTTCGTCTTTGATTTGGAGATATGAATGTCAACCAGACGACAACAAGGTAAGTAGTGCGGAAAGTCTTGGCTTCAGCTCGCTTGGCAGAAAACTATTTGTTTCCACACCGGAGATGTTGAATTTGCCGCCAATAGATGATTCTGCCACTCCAGATCCAGACTCTGTCGTCGTGCTCATTCAGGGTGATTGTTCTTACAACGGTGTACCATCTGTTGACTTGGCTTTCACAATCCCCAAGATATAGTACCAACATCAGCTAATCAGTAGTCAGTTACTGGAACGCCATAGGGCTCTCTGTTCCGCCTTCGAATCCTGGCTCTGGTCTGGGGCAGACACCACTTCACATCCACACTTCTGCTGGCAGATTGGAAGTCGGCGTCGAAGTCTATGTGCAACATGCGAGGATTTGATCTAAAACATGGTACTGCGAACCACCTTACTTTCAACCACAACGCCCTGGTAGTAACCCATGGTATCAGAGCCCATCTATCTGACAACCTTGCTGCCGTTCGCCTCGGCTATGCTGTGTTCCATATAATGCGCGCATGGATCAGCAACACAGATCATCTCACGCCAACCCCTATGGGGGTTTCTGGCGGGCCGCGATCCAGGTATCAGGACATTTCCACTGTGTTGGATAAGCCCCTATGCACGACTCAGCAGAGGCTGTGCGACCGCCGCAATCATGTAACAGGAACATTATCCTCTATGGAATTAAGCTTGTGACTCTTTGTCCGTTTGGCTTCAACTCGCCAAGATCTGGGCGCGAGCCAGGGACCACGCCATGCCAACGGGAACACTTTTATCAGGTCTACAATCTATCTCACCGGTTGTTGGAGTCAGCGTGGAGTGAACCCTGGAGTAGCATGGCCGACCTCTTACGGAAATCGATTTAGGGCCGGTCGCAAGCGTATCTACACTGAATGGCTACAGTAACAAACGCATGGATGTATAAAGTCCCCGGACCATGTCATATCTGGATAAGAGCTGAGCCTGAAAATACGAAATCTGAGATCATGCTGGACTCGCGCAAAGCCAGTCTGGTTCGCATAGCGTGGTTTGCCGCAATTCTCACCTCTGTTAGAACAGCAGCGGAGCGCTTCTCCATACTGAGCCCCTGCCCTAAGGCATGTCTCCCCGGCCGACAGCAGGATGACTGGACCGCCTATCATGACATGGACTTCCTAAGCATCTGCGATCAGCCAATGCTGCTGACGTTCAATGTGTACACACCATTCAATGATCCCACCAAAGACATAACTATCAAAGCCTGTACTTCCGGTGACTCGGAGTCACGCACAAATTTACTCCTGACTTCTAAGTCAAGCAGCGAAAGCTTTGAGCCTTCCACTGTGGACCTGCTCAAGCGTCAATCGACCAGTTGCATCATAGGCAACGAGGTGAAGACGAATGCGACTCTAATTCCTCAAACTGTGTCGACCGGCAATCAGGCGGAGCTTGTCATGGCTATCAGTGCTTTGCAAGGTCACTTCAGAAACAGAGACAGCTGCGGAGATACAATCGCGCTATCAGCCTTCAAGGGTGCCATTATTGGCTTGTTCTCCGGGTCGGCAATTGACAATGTGCAGCTAATGGACACTGCCGTCCAGTCATTTGCAGACCTGGTCACCGCTGGTACCAATCCGGAAGCCATGCAAGTCTGTGGACGAGATCGCATCTCCGACATGAATTTCGGTCTTGTTGCTGGTGATGCAACCCGCTTAGATGAGATCAGGAGCGCCCTCAAGCTCTGGAACAATGCTGGATGTCTAGAAGATTCAGTATCTAAGATTGAGGGACGAGAAGTGTCCTTCTCAATTCAAGATGCGGCGATCGCGAGGAGAAGCCTTCAGGTCACCCGCAATTTACAAGCACGAGCCGACTGTCGTACCATCAAGGTCGTTTCGGGTGACTCCTGCGCCTCACTGGCCTCTCGATGTGGAATCGATGGCAACACATTCATGTCTTTCAACAACAAAGCCGACTTCTGCTCGGCTCTAGCCATTGGTCAGCCAGTCTGCTGCAGCTCCGGCACCCTACCAAACATCAGGCCGCCCCAGAACTCTGACGGCTCATGCGCTGCTCACACAGTGGCTAGTGGTGAATACTGTCAGCTAATTGCTGCATCCAATGGTCTTACTCTGAACGAGCTTGACAGCTTCAATAAGCAGACCTGGGGGTGGACGGGTTGCAACAATCTTCAGCTCGGCATAAGAATCTGTCTCAGTAGCGGCAGACCGCCCATGCCTGCATCGGTATCCAATGCTGTATGCGGGCCTACGAAGCCTGGGACGCAGCCTTCGAGTACTACATCGCTTGCGGACCTCAATCCTTGTCCGCTGAATACCTGCTGCAATATCTGGGGACAATGCGGGCTGACTGATGACTTCTGTATCATTTCCAAGTCTGACACTGGCAACCCGGGTACCTCAGCACCCGGTAAGAATGGATGCATCTCGAATTGCGGCATGGACATTGTCAATAATGGTCAAGCTCCTGAGGAATTCAAGAAGGTTGCCTATTTCGAAGCTTGGAATCTCGACAGACCCTGCCTCAACATACACGTTGAGAGGATTGACCAGGCCTACACGCACGTTCACTTCTCCTTTGCGGAAATCTCGTCCGACTACCAGGTCTTGATCGGCGACAACATACGTGGCCAATTCGATGCTTTCAAGGACTGGGAAACTGGCGCGAAGAAAATCTTGGCCTTTGGCGGCTGGTCATTCAGCACAGAAGTCGACTCATACCCCATCTTCGGGCAAAGCGTGTCTTCGGCAAATCGGGCTGCCTTTGCTGACCGCGTGGTAAGCTTTGCGATTGCTAACAATCTCGATGGGCTAGATTTTGACTGGGAATATCCCAGTGCGCCAGACATCCCAGGTATTCCGCCTGGTCATCCAGATGACGGCAAGAATTACTTGGAATTCCTCAAAATGGTCCGTTTGAAGCTCCCTAAGGATAAGACATTATCGATTGCGGCACCTGCTTCATACTGGTATCTCAAGGGCTTTCCCATTGCTGAGATGGCGCCAGTGTTAGATTACATCATCTACATGACCTACGATCTGCATGGCCAGTGGGATGCTGGGAACCAATGGTCAAGTCCTGGGTGCCCAGCTGGCAACTGCCTACGCTCACATGTAAACTATACGGAGACCTATCAGGCACTTGCCATGGTGACGAAAGCAGGCGTACCTTCCAACAAGATAGTAGTTGGAGTATCAAGTTATGGTCGCTCATTCAAGATGGCTAGAGCTGGTTGCCGCGGTCCTTTGTGCACATTTCTGGGCACCGCAACCACATCTCCGGCTAAGCCAGGACGATGCACGCTTACCGGAGGCTACATTTCCGACGCAGAAATCGATGAGATCATCAAGAAAGGAGGGGCTATCTCGTTTCATGACGTCGACAGTGACTCCGACATTCTGGTTTATGAAGGCACTGAATGGGTGGCCTACATGAATGGCGATACGAAACAGAGTCGTGGCGAGAAGTATAAAGGATGGAACTTTGGGGGTACTAGTGACTGGGCTGTTGATTTGCAATCGGTAAGCTCTAACGCAAAACTCTGTAGTATCTTTGCTGACTTCGTTTGCAGTTCATCGAAGGCGGCAATAATCCTCCTGACTCAGACGATAAATGTAATGAGGAAGACCGCACCTACGACGTCGGATTCCACCCTTCTGGAGTATACCAACAAGGGAGGCTCGGCAGTCCAGATCTTTGCAAGATATTTGTCACGATCGTCAATTTGACGCCTCGATCGTTCGTACTAGATCGCGTGGACAAGTATCAGATGAATGCTATGGACTTTGCTACCATACCACCAGGAAAATCTCGACAGAATCTCATGCATTACTTCTGCGGTAAGGGTGGTACAAATCAGGTCGACGATAAAGGAGAGGCGTACTTTAGACTCGATGGAACAGACCAAACTTTCGTGATCAAAGCGAGGACATTTCTCTCCGACGCAGAGCCAACCAATCTTCCCTGGCGACCTGTTGTCGAACTCGGCGCTTTCGATGTTCAGCCACGAGAGTACCTGGCTCGTGGTGCCGAGGGCGCTGTCAACATCGTCGTCACTGGTAGTGAGGAATATGGATACTACACTTCAGTGTACGATGCTCCAGTCGGATGGATGCAGGAGCTTAGTGACGTGCTCGGGCCTCGACAAGTTAGGAATGTGATCATGCCAGGCTCGCACGACGCTGGTATGAGCAAGGCTGGAAGACATCAGTTTGGAGGTATCTACGAGGAGGCGTTCCATCTTTGCATCCCATACTGACTTGTTTGCAGGCGTCGAGTTCAATTCCAGGAACCAGGGCTACAACATTCATGACCAGCTCATGATCGGTTCCAGGTGGTTTGACTTCCGCGTTGCGTACTGGTCAACAACGGACACCATGCACCTCGTTCATACTAGATTTCCCGTTTCCACTGACACACCACAAGGAGGCATGACGGGGGAGACTCTAGAGGAGGCGATTGATGGTATCAATGTGTAAGCTCGACTCCGTTCCCTGCAGTACTTCTCTGCTAACATGTCATCTGCAGATTCATGAGAGAGCATGCTGGAGAAGTCGTGTTTCTTTCCGTCAGCTACCTCTGGACCGCGTTGGACGAAACCGCAACTCGCTGGCGAGCAATGGACAATCGCGAGCTAGAACAACTGTTCACCGAGCTGTCTTCGATTGAACGACGATGTCCGAATCTGGTCGGTCAAATTGACGAGATTCTCATGGCAGACCTGATGAAGGACGGTGGTTGTGTCATCATTGTGCTGGATGAGGGGAACGCGGGCTTTGTCGCCGCCCGTGATGACCCAGGCCGCGGTATCTATATGGGTACCAGTGGCGATAATTCCCGCTTCAAGAAGAACAACTTCTGGCCGCAGAAGAAAGACCCAGGTCAAGTGGTTGAGAGCAACATTGAATCCTGGAAGGACATACGCGTACCTGGCAGCGATAAGCCCTTCCAGATTGCCCAGTGGTTCATGACGGATCCGGATCTTGCCGACTGGGGTGACATATTCTACTCGGCTGTGTTTGGCACATATGACCCGCTATTCTGGAGGGGCGTCGACGGGATGAGTCCTACCAGTTTTCCGAATGTTATATTGATGGACTACATAGGCTCGATCGACAACGACCAGGATTCCTATACATGGGAATCCGCAGATCAGGAGATTCGGGCATTGGCTATGGGACTGAACCTTTACATGGTCAGCGAAAATTGCAATATCAGCAATCAATCGCATCCGCTCAAGGGACCCAAGTCCAATGTACTTTCATCGCCAAGCGTCATGATCAACGACAGAGTTATGGTCGATCAAGAGCTATTTAGCTTACTGGACTTTACACCACAGAGACCGCTTGTCGTTGCGGATGAGCAGTCGAACGTGACTCGCATCGACAATAGCACGTTGCTCGGGAGATAGTAGAATTACACGAGTTGTGACCATGGACATGACAAGGTTGTCTGGAAGCATCATGGCAGTACCGCATCGATATCACCGGTACCGTTATGAGCCAAAGGGGCGTTCTTGTGAAGTCGAAGAGCCATACGGCAGATGTTGTTCCATGATCAAATTTTCTGCTCGGACTTGGAGAGTGATACTTCCATCTAATGTCTACCCTGGAGTCTATGTCTCTTGTCTTGACCGCAACATGAATTGACCGTCTAGATAATCTAATCCTGTCAGCCTGAGATGTCGATGCTCTTCCAGAACTCCCCGATGTATCGCGCTACTTCCTCAGCTTTCTGTCTCACCACGCCATGACCAACTCCATCGATGACTTTTACATCTTGAAACCCAACTCCATTCACGTCCTGCTTAGTACAGACGTCATCATCTCCACCAAGAACCACAACACTCTTGACCCCAGTGTCTGCCACCTGCTTGAACACCTCATGCCTGTCAGCCACACCTGCATCCCTGAAAATACCCACCACACTCCCCACATGGCCCTCGTGCTCTCTCATTTGCCATTCTCTGACGGCCTCCGCGACTACCTCTCCTCTGGTCACCCTCTCCTTCCAGTCCTCCGGCACAATTAGCTTCCCTCCCTCGAGGAAGTCCAATATCCAGTCTCGAGCAGCCCCTTCGCCTTTGACACCCGCTAGAATGGACTTCGCTTCTTCACCCCAGCTCGCGCTTCGCATGAGACCAGCAGGCGCGATAAGGGCAAGACTTTGCACCTTGTCCTGCTGAGCAGCGGCGAAGGATACGGCAGCGGAGCACCCGAAGCTGAAGCCGACGATATGGGCTGAGTGCCAATGCAGTTGCGACAGTAATGCATCGACCTGTCTTACAAAAAGGGATGGCTCGTGTGGCTGGATAGGGGTGGAGGAGAGGCCATGGCCCCACCAATCCAGCAGTACGAAGTGTGCATTGGGGAAAGAAGCTCGCAGGGCTGTAAGCAACGGTACGAGACCGATAGCTGGTGTTTGGACACCGTGAAGAAGCAGAATTCGTGGGGTCGTGGGCGAGGAGGAGGTTGGGGGCAAAGAGTAGTACGCGAAGGGGCCAGAAGGAATGGCGACGAAATGAGCGGTGGGTAGCGATTGGCCGAAGACAGATGTGAAGGACTCTTCGGCGGGCGCAGATATCCAATTCAGGGGTGATGGTTGAGCATTACCTGTGCGCGGTAAGACCAGAAGTGGTTTTGAGGGCATCTTGATGGTCTACGGTATGTGAAGGAGTGCAAAAGGCTTCACGAAGTATTTGAATGCAAGAGAACACGAAATTGTACTGATCTCAGTTCCCTAACTCATCTTCCACAAGATGACAATATAGTCTACTTCATGATGGCTTCATTCGTTTGAAAGGGTTCGATGCAAATAGGTCATGAGGTGCTTGACGCGTGTAAAGTGGTTCAAGTATGGATTCGTATCAACCATCTAGCTGTGGAGCTGCCGTATCCCAAATGCCATGAAATCATGACTCATTGCACCTTCTTGCAATGAGTAGTGGTATCTATCGCAAAGCATAAAAAAGCAAAAGATATGGCCGTCCCATCATCAACCTGGGAAGAACTTGCCCAGGTTCCCAAGGAGGTCAGAGGGCACTATCCCCAGGTATTCTGAGCAAAATTCTGCTGGCCCATGTTCATTGCCCCGGTGTCAAAGCCCATATCATTGTCGCTCATTTCGAATTCACTACCTCCTGATGCATCGAAACTGCTCCTCCCACCGTAATCGCCCTCATCAACAACGCCCATGTTGCCGCCGACGGGAGCGCCAAAATCGAAGTTGACCAGATCCGGGTACATTTGGAGAAGGACGGCAGGTAGCTGAGGTGCGACGGGCATCTCGGTGAGAGGGTTGGGTGCAATGAAGCCCTGCTGGCTCTGCAGCTGCTGTTGTCTTTGCTCTTCCATCCAAGTCTTCCTGCGCTCCTCGGCTTCTTCGTCAAGGAGTGGCTTGATGCATTCGCGACCCGCTTCGGATCGAAAGTGTCGGCCGAGAGCGTCTGCGCGAGCGAAACGACGTCCGCAACCCCATGTAGCTCCGGTCTTGAGCTGACCTTTGCACACAAACTTTTTCTCACCGGAATGCAGGCCTTCGTGGCGCTTGCGATCGTGTTGCCTTGCAAAGGCTTTGCCGCAGACAGTGCAGACAAAGGGGCGCTCGTCGGTATGGGTGCGGAGGTGTGACCGGAGGTTGTAGGCACGAGTGAAGCGCTTGGGGCAGAGGTGGCACTGGAAGGTGGCTGGATGCTTCTGGCGCTTTTGGTCACCACCGGGGCCGGCGGTGGCCCGGTCTGGGTCGGCCAAGTCAAGAAGGTACTGCCGCGAGTCGGAAGCCGCTGAATTGCTGCGACTGCGTCCAGCTGGCGAGGGAGACCGAGACGCTGGCAGTTGTATGTGAGCTGGTGAGAGCTGTGAGCCGCCGTTGAGACCGGGTTGAAGCGAAGGGCTGCGGCCACGCGAAGGAGGCACGCCCGGACTGGAAGATCGGGAGCCAGAATAAGGATCGGACTTTGCGCGCTTTCTCCTCACTAGAAAAGGTGAGTACTGACATGGGTTGACTAGAGACGAGGGACTTACTAGCATCAGGAGGAGCAAGCTCATTGTTGGAGCCTGCTCTTGCGCGCGGGCCAAATGATGGCTGCCGCGAAGGGGGCGCAAAGTCAATGTTGATTTCCGGTGGAGACATGGCGTCTGCTTGTCCCTCGGGAGAGACGACGTCGGATTGGAAGGTGGGAAAGGCATTCTGATCAAAAGTTGTCAAGTTGGGGAAGTTATTGAAGTTGTTCTCGTTTTGGTGAAATGGCATGCCCATGTCCGGCGAAAGTCCAAAGTTGTCGTTGGAAGTAAATTGGGGGAGCGGCTGCTGCTGAGCCGGTATGCGCGGAGAATTGTGGGAGCTGTGGATGGGACTGATATGGTCGTTCGGGTTCAGGCCTGGCTCATTGAGGCTGAATTGGTTCATCATGCCGAGCTCATTGAAGAGAGGGACATCGTTCTGTTGCGCGTTGAGCATGGGCGAGACATGTGCGCTCTGATCGAAGGAATCCATGGTGTTCATGTAGGGTGATGCCTGGTTCGAATGCGACGAGTATTCCGAAAGCGCGTCCGACGGCTTCCTCCTGTGGTTCTTGAAAGCAGCGCCTTGTGCCCAATCGCCGCTTGTGTATCCTTGTGGGAACGCCGCACTCGACGGATCAAGCGACTCTGAGGTATTTCTTGGGCGACCGAATTGCGCCTGATGTGCATTCTGAGGGGAGGGAGAGTGTCGCGGGCTGGGACTGTGGGAGGAGACGGCGGTATGGGTGTTGAGCAGATGGGGAGGGGTGGGCGAATGACCTTGCATGGTGGCCATGTTGTCTAAGGACAGGTTATTGGGATCGAGGGTGTGCGAATTGTTGTTCTGGAGTAGCGAGGGATCGAGCGACTGATTGGCGTTGTTGATGGCGAACGTGGTGTAGTCGGCCTGGTTGTTCGCTTGCTGTATCCCATGCGCACTGAGACCGCCGTGTTGCGATGAGATGTGGTTGTAGCTGAAGTCGTTCGGGTTGCTCGTGTTGGAATGCTGTAAGTTCAGCTGTCCGGAGCCAATACCGTTGACAGACGAATCGAGATTGTACAGCTGGGTGCCTTGGTCGAGGTTGAAGTTGGGATCGCTCTGGTTCAGGCCAGCGTCAAAGCTATCGTTGCTAAACTCTTGGTGAAGAGAAGGAACAGTGTTGAGGTGGTCGTAAGACAAGGTCGGGTCTTGCGACAGGGAGTGGGATGAGGTATTCTTTAAGGGTAAGCCATGACCCGGCGAGGGTGATTGACCGGTCGTGTTCATTTCGGAAGAATGGTCGAGGTAGGCAGTGAGGAGGGAAGGTGAGGATATTCTTAGAGCATATGGAGGGTGGGAACTACTGCTGTCGTGAATGATGCGCGCGCAAGGACCATGACCGTTTTGCTGCTGGACCGGTAGACGGGCGTGACAGGATAAGAGAAGCCGGCCGGCGCGAATCAGGTGAACGCAAGGGCCGGCTCGTTAAAGGTTGCTGTGCGTGAAGGAGAGGTTGTGTGGTAGGAGAGGGCGCGTGGAGGGTGAGAGCGGAGTGGAAGCGAGTTTGGGCGTTTGTTTGAGGTGTGAAGTGTGGGAGAGTTTGAGGCGCAGCAGAGAAGGAGAGAAGACGAATGGTTGTGATAGAGCTAGCGTTCTTTCAACAAATCACAAAAAGATGATGAATTGATGATGAGAATGGGAAAGAGAGAACGAGACGAGCAAGTCCTTTCCTGCCCACCTTGCCAGCACTAGCTCTCCAGCAGTGGCTCCCACTTTGAATCAGCCGCTGCTGCAACTCTCTTTTTGGGGGGGAGGGGGGTAAGAAGAAACAGAGCAGCCGGTAAGTCTGTCAATTTGCAGTTCATTCGCAGTTAATTCGCAGTCAATTCTCAGTCAATTCTCAGTCAACTCGCAGTCAGTTACAAAAACAACTACACTAATCTCCTCTTGTTTCTGTTCATCCACGGTCGCTGCTTGACCATTAAAGAAGAGCCTTGGCCTCGGTCGTCGATGAATTGCCTGATAGCGCCAATGGTCTCTCTCTCCATCTGCTCTTCTCTTTGCCAATCACATTTGCGTGTAGACCGATGTCTTCATCTCTACCATTGACTGCACTGCCTTTCCCTTTGCTTCAGCTCGACGCCCAAACAATGAAAACCATCTCTTCTTCGAGCTTGCTGCGCCTTTTGTTCATCATGGCGTCTCGTCTAATCTTTCTCTGCTCACGGCGATCAGGCTTGATTCTTTTGCTTGTTATGGTTCTGAAAGTGGTTGTAGCGTCTATACACAGCCTCACCCGGCCGACTTCACAGCCCACCGGCAAACATGATGCTCGACCACAAACAGACCAAGCATCATCGTGCATTCTTCGATTCTTGATCTGACTTGATCTGATCTGATCTTCAGGTACAATTGCCGCATGCTGATGTAGTAAAAATAATTCAAAACCTATCAGGGACTATCTATACCTTCTTGGCTGCGGCTTCTTCGTTCGCCTTGGCCTGCTTCACCAACTGATTCGTGGCTGAAACAATGACGGCGACAACGGCATCTCTGGCTCTGCGTAGACTGTTTTCATCAGTTTCTGCCGGCACGTGACAGAAGAGGACGTTGGCCTTTTCCCCTTTCTTCCACCTGTTGGCCATGCTCTCATAGTAGATGAAACCACAACAATACGTGCCCGCTTCCTCGTGCTGTTTGATGACAATTTCTACTTCGTCCTTCTCCGAAAATGCAGTCTGACTTCGGAGCACAGTCTTAGCACCTTCGATGGTGGCATCAACATCAAAGCACGGCGCCAGACCGATGGGCACACCGTCCCATGGACAAGGTCCCAGATCCTCTACCGTCCTGCCCGCGTTATCCTTTGTAGTATAGTAGCCAGTGCGCTTCTCAGCATTCTTTGCCCAAGAAGAGGTCATGATCTGTTTGTAAGCGGCCCTCTCGACAGAGACAAAGTCCCATCCATATGCCATGCCGACGTGTAAATACAGATCATACTGCTTGTTGCCCGAGTGAAGCTTCTTCACATAGTTGCGGATGTAGGCGTATTCGGTTTTGACATAAGCATCCGCCCCGGCGGTCGGATTGATGATGTTGATCTGTACATCTCCTGGATTTGCCGAGCTACGCGGCGGCAGTTGCGAAGGCAGCAGCTTGATCACTTCATGAGATGCGTTCTTCTCGAATTGACCGCCGTCGCCAGAAGGGAAAGGCTGTCACTGGTTAGACGGCAGCATGGAGCATGTGAGCAGATGCATAACAAACGCCGAATCCCGTTACAAAGACGTTGAATGCTGGAGACATGACGAATACGATGGTGTATTTTGAGGTCAAGATGATAGACGTTTTATTGTGAACAGTCCAAGCAAACCCGAGGGCGATATACCTCTCAGAATTCTGAATGCGATCATCTGCTCAGCCATGAAACCAAAGAACAGTCCTTATAAGGCACACCGTGCGTCGACGGTAACGGATACGGACACATTAAAATCCTATCAACATCAAGTTGGTGGCGAATAGAAGTGCATTAGAACAGAGAAGATTATAGTAAAAAAGTGTCTTGGAACCCTTTGACCCTCTTGATATCAACCTCTCTCCCAGCCTGTTCTAAATCCCTCCGGCTCAAAATGCTTTTTGTCATGAGAAGTGTATGTGCCCGGTCCACAAATGTTGGTAGTCAAGCCGAGAATGCCAGTCGTGAAAAAGTTTGTGCATGTCTCTTGCATCGTATCGCCAGCGCCTACAATGCCACCGCGAGACCCGCAATCGCAACAGCCCCTAGCGAATAGCCCGCGAGCTGGAATTGACTGGCAGCACCTGTCTGAGCTGGCGCCGCCGAACCCGTCCCGGACGAAGCACGACTGCTGCCAGACCCCGAACCCGACCCCGATCCTGACGAGTTCGATGATCCCGAGGCCGATGTGCCAGTCGGAGAGGCCTGTGTACTATTACCTGAACCACCTGTAGCCGTTGTTAATCCCGTTCCCGTGTAAGCGGTCGTTGTGAAAGTGGCCGTCTTGCTGCAAGAGCAAGACTCGTCGTAGTATTGGGAGGTGTAGGTTATGTTGCTAATTGGGTAGGCACCCTTACCAGTGGCCGAAGCCGAAGGAGCGGACAATTCTAGGAGGTTCAGTCAGGTGTCTTGATCATCGAGTCCTTGCTCTCTTCCATTCACTCACTGATCTGAACACCGGCATTCTTGCATACGGTGGTGAATGCCTCTTGTGCCGCGTCGACATTGTTTCCGCATGTACCGACCAACTTGTCGTTGAACTCGCTCGACTTTTCACATATTCCCTTGACATCGGCCGGATTGTCGTTTGTGCTGAGTAGCTATCAGCATCCCATTGTTTACTCTCTGACACACTCCCAGAACTTACTTGACCGCCGCCAACAAACATGCGGGAGGAGTTTGGGCTGATGCCAACTGAGCGGCGACCGCAAAGGCGGCAAAGACGAACGAGACTTTGGCAAACATGGTTGCAAGTGTGATGTTGAGAGAGGTGTCAAAGATTACGTTCCAGGTAAGGTGTAAATACTAGTCCGTGTAACGAGCAGACGAGAGACGGTTGGCCGCTGAGATTGTGGCTGAAAGGAATGTTCGGTTCTGTGATCAGCGCCCCGAATGAATGCTGGGACGGTACGAGTAACGCTGGTAGGGTTTGTGCGAAATTAACGAGAGACTGGTAAAGACCGTAGGGACCGTAGGGATCGTAGGAAATTTGAGGGAGTTGAAATTGGGATGAAAACGAAGAAGCGCGAGAGTCTGAGACGAGCCTCAAGAGCCTTTCAAGCCTGATCAACAGGAAAAAGGAGAGCCAGCGCGTCGAAAATAGGAAAAGCGCGCGGGTACCTGGAAGCTAGAGATATGACAACCAATGAGAGCTGTGCATTGAAGAAATACTCATGTCAGGGCCTAAAGTCTAATTTGGATACAGACAGGAGCCTCGTCTAGCCATGACAAGGTCCTTGCTCAGCCACGGCTACGAAATACCGCTCCGTGCTCTCATGGATGAGCATACACGAGCTATGACCAAGTCATCTTCAACTCGAGACCTTTAGCGCTCCTGACAGATTGGTGGGATTCCGTTCCCAGCAAGTCTGAACATGTATCTGAGCATTTATATCGACGCTGTTATCTTAGAACCAACATGGGCCAGCACAAGGCACTACTGACTCCATTCCTGCTCCTGTGGCACATCCACAATGGACAACCTCGAGCAACAGGTATCGATTAGTGTATGATTCACCGATGTGATGGCCTACTTGCTCAAGGACTCTTGCTGGTATGTGACAATCGATTCATGACACTGCTGAAGCGTTTGACGGTGCGGTGGACAACATGTGTAACAGTAACCTGCACAGTCGACGCATTGGGCATTGTGGTATGTGGTCCCTGAACCTGTCTGGATTCATGGTCTTCATACCCTCCTTGTAAACATTACCGCCGTTCCCCGTGTCTTAGTAGGTCGCCGACGTTAGCCGAGGTCGCCGACTTCTTTCACAGACATCTGGTCATCTCAACTTCTCTCTACAGCGAGTAAGCGCTTCTCGCATCATATCCACGACTACTTTGACCAGCTGCATGGCCGCCTCTCAAGCACAGTCGTCAGAATCATCCGCGGTGGCGTGCTTGGCATGTCGCAACCGCCATAGCAGATGCGACGCTCGTCGTCCCCGATGTGCCCGATGCACAAAAGACAATCGCGAATGCGTCTACGTTGCTTCTCGGCGAGGCTACAGGGGACCGAATCGATCAAGTCGCATTCCAGGACCTTTCAATGAACGGACCGAGATATCCAGGTCGTCCCCAGTCCACAGCAAAAGTCCAACAAATGTGCCGACCAACAGACATGCTTTCACTCCACCAACCTCCATCGACTCGGAACATTCGGAGCCGTCTCGATCCTTGTCCTTCACGCCGCCCAAGTCTGAAGAGCAACGACATATTGACCTCTTCTACAAATATTTCTACCACTCGCATCCATTTCTGCTGCCCCAGCATCTAACCCATCTACGGCCTATGCCACAATGTCTCCAGGACGTCGTTGTCCTCATCGGAGCAAGTCTGTGTGTTGAGCATCATGGCTATGACTTTGGTCCATTGCAAATCAAGTTGGCCCTGTGCAATGAACACCCCTTGGAAATGGTCCAGGCTCGCCTCCTCTTCAGCATCCTCCTGCATGCGCACGGCAGATCCAAGTGTGCGACGAGTCACTTGGTAAAAGCGACCGAGCTGGCTCTACATCTGAACATGCACCACGAGTGGTTTGCTGTGAGCCAAGAGAGTCCTCTGGTGGCCGAAAGCTGTCGTAGGACGTGGTGGGAATTGTTCACGGTAGACGCCTTCCTGGCAGGCTTTCATCATCAGCCATCATTTCAGACCAACATGGTGTCTGCCGATACGCTGCTTCCATGCGAGGACAGTGCGTATGGGGCTGGCGTACCGACCGTCAGCGGTATATCCTATCAGCATCTGCGGAGGAGAGCTTTCCTCGACGAAGAAAGATTCAGCTCTTACGCTCTCCGCATCGAAGCCGTCGGCATCCTCGGTAGAGTCCTTGCAGCGAATGATCCAGACGTGGTCACCGATCTGGACAGTCGACGAGGCCTGGACGGACTGCTGTCCACCTGGACTACCAGCCTCCCTGATACAAAGTCCGAAATCATCGGCGTGGATGGGAAGTGTGATGAGCTTATCTTCCAAGCCCAGATGATCGCTCTCATGGCTGCCATCTATCTACATCTCCCCAGGAGCGGGATCTTCAGCTTCAGGTCCACCACCGATGTTGCGTGTGCCAAAGCTAATGAGCAAGCAACATCCTTCCTCTCTCTGAATTGCCATGCCAGCAAAGCCATGACCGCAGCCAAGCAGCTTTCTACGCTCGCCTCGCTCGACGTTGCAGAGCGCCGCAGGACCCCATTCTTCATCTGCTCACTGGTACTGATATCCATAGTCCACCTTTCTGCTGTTGCTGCTCGACCAGAAGATGCTCCGGAGTGGCAGACCGACCGCATTACCCAAGCACTTGGTCTTTTGAAATCCGAATCCAGAACATGGCCCCTTGCGGCCAATGCGCATGTCCAGCTGAGAAAGGTTGCCTCGGCAGCTGCTCGCACAACCGCGTCTGTACAGACAGCACCCGAGTTCGACCAGGTCCCGATCATGGATTTTGACACACTCATGTCAGAGATGTGGTGGTCCGACGCATTTTGCTGTCCCTGGTCTCCTGGAGATGGCGCAGGTCTCCACCCGCTAGCGGCGATCACATGAAATTTGCCAGTTCGTGGGCTGAGACGTGAATTAGATGCTCATTTTCATCAGCACACAAACTAGCGCGATGAGGCGTACACAGTAATGCAGCTGGTCTTCAATCGCCATTGATAGTAGCTCTGTATTTGGAGTAATATCTCCGTCGCTCATCGTGACAGACCGGCAATGGAAGCGGTGTCATTATGACCTGAGCATCTCTGGCCTGCCGCTGCGACCGAGTAGCACATGTCGATCTTCAGATCAGCTGCATTCAACGCACATCTCTAGACTCCTGCATGTTGTCACCCCATTTGGAGTTTCTGGTCAGTCACTGGATGCATTTCTGATTAATGTATGCAAGGCATGGAGTAAGCTGGTGTCCGATTCCAGCCTCAGCTGGAAGTTTTCCTCAGTGCCTACCGGTTTCCGCAGCGGATTCCGGTACTTACCATGGTTCTCATCTGAATTCGACTGTCCCGACCTGAGCAGTCAGCTGCTGGCGGTATGAATTTGAAAGTCAGTCCCGTTAGCAATGCTGTCATCGATTTGATCCAATCAACCACGAAGACTGGCCTCGACCTGTTTCGTGGGCAACCGGCGCATTTCTATTCCAAGTCCCTGACATTCGCACCACAAACTCTGCTCGATGACAAGACAGTGGACAACTTGTTCAAACAGCTGAATTGAAGTGACTCCGGCACGTTACTCTGGTTCGTTATCTTCGATCTCGAAGCCGGCTTTATCAATACTAACCCCACTGGCAAGACGGCATACCCAAATCGCAACGTAATTTGGTTTATGCAGAGCTACGCAGTATCCTTGGCCAACACCCAGCCGACGACGTACAAGATCCTGAATGGTATAAACCAATTGGTCCCAAGCGGGGTGTCTGGAGCACAAAGGGCCTATGCTGGTTATATTGAACCCCGACTCAACGATGGCCAGAGACAGTACTGGCTTGGAGATCTCGAACAATTGTAAGGAATCAAAAAGCAAGGAGACAGCACGTAGATCCTCAGGATGTCTTTCATAATCCATAATCTGTCTAGCCGTGAGGGAGGCAGCCAGGACGTCTGAGATGGGATGCGTGAACTCAAAGTCGAGGTCGGCATGAACGCCTCGAAGAATCATATTCGAAGGGCAAAGAAGCGATTTCCCGAGTATTCTACTGTCGTTCTTGAGGCTAATCTGATACCTGCAATGGAACGACTTGTTCAACAACGACCAATCTCATATCGAGCTTCTGTACACCTTCACCACCAGTCTTCTTAGTGTCCAATCGCGAATGCATTTTGACCTCCTCATGACTAACGGAGGGCGTAAGAGCGTCTTCCGATGCTCAAAACGGCAACGATGCAAATGTTGTCATAGGTGTAGCGCCCGATAAGGTGATGTTATAGTCGAGCCCAATAGCGACGGGACCGGAGATGACCCTAGTATCGTACAGAAGGAGATCGTCCGGTGTGTTTGCAACGACCAAAATTGCCTGCTGTGTTGACGCTAGATTGACAGTGGTTTGTTGCGCAAACTTTGCCCCAGCCGAGGCGGTGGTATTCGAGAGAACGATATACTGTACAGTATTGTCAAGTGCAGAACGCACTGCAAGAGTAGCGGAAAAGATCATGTTGCCATCTACTCGCACTGAGACGCTCTGGTCTGTGGTATTCAACGGGATAATGTTTGAACCCATGTACAATGGTTTCTTGCTGGGTTGAATGGCCCATACATCGGTATTGACTGGTGTGGTGTTATTGTAATCTAGGGTTCCACGGGTGTGGTTCCAGACGTACTGCATTAGTGAATCATCAAAGTCCACCCAAGCCATTCTCGCCCAGTATCTAGCGACGAGCTGTTGTGAGGTATATGGTGCTGCCACTCTATCGAGAGTGTGAAGTGGGGTCTCATTCGAGTTGACAAGGAAGTTTCGAAATAGTTTCAACATGGTACTGTTCCCGAGTGGAGCATAATTGTCGGGGTTGTTGGAGAGATACATCAGGAATGGCCATGCCTGGTATAGATTGCCTCGTGCGCTTGCGTCTACTATGGTCATGTAGGATAGCGAGATGGTGACTCGTGCGGCAAACAAAGTCCAGCCGTCAGTTTGATTGACTAAGGCACGGGAAGCAGCGCACATTGAGTTATGTATGTACATCTCATCCACATACTGAGCGATAGGTTCTGCCCATCCTAGAACATGTTAGCGAGAATGGACATCAGGCCAGACCCAGCCACATACCCATGGGTCGACTTTGATTCCACCATTGCTGTTGTGCAAATGTCAGAACGTGACCAAATTCATGACTAACGATCCCAGACGCATTAACGGAGTCTGGTAGGAGGAATGTGAAGCCCAGGCCTGTTTGATAATCACCAGTCGTGACTCCAGAAGCGAATGCAACAGGAAGATTAGGAGTCGTGTATTGGTTAATCTTGTAGAAGGGTCCATAATCCGGATCATCACGGAAAGAAACTCCGGGATTGCGCCAGCCTAGTTTATTGACAAAGCAGTCATAGGTGCCTTCCAACGCTGCGAGAGCATTGGGAGCATCAGAGTCGGTTGAATTCCAAACCAAGAAGTGAGCACTCGAGTGCTGCGTCGTGTTGGAGAAATCATAGAAAGCTGGGTTCAGGTTGCTCGGAGAAGGGGCTACAGCGAATACAGCCGGGGTACCTCGGACTAGCACGGAAGTCGTGCTCGTAGTCGTTGTTGTTGTAGGAGCTGCTGAGATTACTATTGTGGTAGTCGTGGTCATCTTCACTGCACCTATGCTGGACATGATCTTCGTACTCTGGGATGTAGTCATAGTCGATGCCGGGGTTGGCAATCCAAGTGCTGTGGACGTAGAGATATCAGTCTTGCTCGATTCTGATGTCTTATCGCTCGCCTGGGATGCAGTGACAGAATTAACACTGCTGGTTGAAGTGTCGCGAGTGATTGAGCCGATTTTTGGGGAGGCTCTAGAGGAGGTCCCGAAGGTGGAGCTGGATACTGGTGCAGTGCCTTGTACCGACTGGTCCACTTTGCTAGCATCTGCTGGTTCTCTGGAAGACTTTGACTTCGCCGAAGTCTTGTTGGCCGCTTCTGTGGTAGTAGTGGTCTTCTTCCCTGCTTTCTTCTTATTTGTGGTGGTAGTTGTGGTTGTTGTCTTTCTCCTAGGCTTCTTCTTCTTCTTGTTGGTTGTAGTCGTGTGCTTGACCCTGGGTTTCTTCTTGGTACTCGTTAGTTTCCGAGTAGAGCTTTTCGATTGGCTTTTCTTCGTGCTTGATGCTTTCTTTGCAGCTGCGATAATGGCCGGAGCATACCCTACGACCGGTCGAGGTATTCTTGTGATTGGAGTCTCCGATGGCACGCTAGCCTCTGTCACGAAGTATGGCTTGATGTCTGATTCTGATATGAGATTGCAAGGTCCGCCACCATGGGCTGTGACGCTCGCGATGACCGCCACAAGATAAGGTAGATGTACGAAATGCATGCTGACCATGTGGCTTTGATCGGTATGAAGGCCACTCGTTCCATTTGTACTTACCGGTATGGAGATGGCCCATTGCTCGAAGTCGGTAGACGTTGTAGTCCGCCGTTCTGCTAATTTTGATCGAACACCTGGGCACTCAGGGTCACCCTGCTGAAAGACGTTGGGCCTCAAATCAACAGCGTGCAACCACCGCCGTCAACGATGTAGCGCAAGCCACGAGGTTCTAATGGACGTTGCATTCGCTATGGCCGAGCGACGCATAGAGTTCAATAGCTATCGCGACCCCTTGCGCTGTCTGCAACTGCGAGCAAGAACGCCGAACGGCTGTTCTTCAGAGGTTACAATCGAGTCTCTACATCTTCGGATAACCTGCTCCGCATCTTGGCTGATGAACTCTACCGAGGTAGCATGGGTGTGCGAAGCCCTTGCCACGCTCATTTGTCTACAAAAGCGTCTTCGCTCTCGATGTGGTTGGCAGCCACCACGACTGTAAGACGGTCAAGAATTTGGAGGTAGATTTACGATTGCCCCTTTGTCTTCAATCTCGTTACTCCTTTGAAGCGTATCTGCGTGATGTGCTAGAGGGCATTCGCGTACAACTAGAAACCAAAGATGTTCTTATCTTCCTTAAACCCCCAGTCTGTCAGAGCTGGAAGCGCTGCCTTCTGTATCATGGCGGGTGGTCCGCACAGAAAGCTGACGGTCGCCTGGTCCGGAGGGAAGCAAGAGCCTCTGATAATATCTTCGTTGACGTGTCCTTTCTGGCCAGTCCAATTGTCCGACGGGTGTGACAGCACATGCGTAATTTGAAGTCGATCTGAATGATCTTTGGCCAGCTGCTCCATCTGGTCCTTGAGCAGAATATCACCTTCTGTCTTGTTCGCATCAACAACCCGAATTTGGGTCTTGTCATCCAAAGTCCGTGCTACCCGGTCAAGCAAAGAAAAGCCTGGAGTCACACCACTCCCACCGAGGATCAAATTTACCCTCTTGAATCGCACCTCCTTCCCTTCGAGATCGAACAAGCCGTTGCCCTTATACTCAATCTCGCCGGAGGGACCCGATACACTGACCTGCTCGCCAATGTCTAACGCATAGATCATGTTGGTGAAAGCTCCACCAGGCTGGTTCTCGTCCGGATAGTAAGTCTTGACAACTAAATCGAATGTGCCATCCTCATCATCCTCCAGGACCGGTCTGGTCGGGGTGTACTGTCTCACAAGCATCTTATCCAGCATATGAAGGCCAAATTCTATGTGCTGGCATGTACCCAGCCCAAGCTTCCTGCCCGACCCTTCGTCCCTATATTGGAACGTATACCGGAATGTGTCTGCTGACAATTGATCCTTTCTAATTAGCTTCACTGGTACCCATCGTTTTGATTGAAGGACGATGTTTGACTCTGAGGGAATCGATCTGGCGGCGGCAGCTGCATCAGCGTTCGCCTGCTCTCGTATGTATTTGGCGACCTTCTCTGTCACCCGGCCGATGGCGCATTCTTGAAGTTTCTGATGCGCATAATCGTCGTGGATGCTTTCAAACGAGCTTGTGACCCCCGCTGATAGTTTAGCAGCATTTGCTAAGATGGTTGCAGATCCTCCCGGATGCCAGCTTATCACGCTGGTCACATCATAGACATTATTGTTGACCACTAGCCAGCAGTCATCCTTCTTATTGTGTTTCTCAATCTCCTGTCTTGTGAACTGCTTATCCGGTACTCCAGATGTTTGCTTGGCGGCAGCAAGTTGATTTTCCGTTGAGGGCACCATCCATCCGCCATCACCGCGTGGGTCAACCGGGTGGTTATAGTTGAGATGCTGCAAGTCAGGATCGACGGCAATCTTCACGCGATACCAGCAATTATTCATCATGCCCATAATGTTCCACTCGGGCTCGGGGGGTTGTGTATTCTTGAACACGTTGAAAGCTCGGACGACTATGCTTCGAGCACGTGTGAAATGCATGGTGTCAACATCGACATGCCAATGGCACCATGTCCAGAACTTGTTGCCATGACGGATTGGACTGTCAGGATACTAGGACTGTCAGCTGCTACGTCCCGGTGCAAGATTGCGCTCTTACCGTGCGGATTGCATATAACCAAGTCTTGCCTTCGTCCAGAGAGACCTCCACTCGCTGAACTGCATGGCCGCCGCCATCATATGCTATGCCTTCTATTCTATATGTTGGTTGCTTGAGGATTTCAGTTGGATCCAGCTGCTCTCCTTGCGCCGGTCTGGCGATGATGCTGTTGAGGTTTTGCTCGTAACATGCTGTATCTGGATGTCGGAACATGGTCTGAGCAAATTCGCCGTCCTTCTCCGTCACGAAAGGCGGGACGACTCGATTGTCCCAGATATGGTAGTGAGAATCATTCTCCTTATCAGACACCCAGATCCTGGCTAACCATTTCACGCAACGGCCCCCCACGTATCCCGGCACAACGACTCGGACTGGGAAACCGTGATCCGCAGGCAATGGCGTGTTGTTCTACTTTGCGATTAGAAGCATTCGACAACTTCTAAATGGGAGTCTTACCATTTCATAAGCCAGAATAACATCATTCATCGGATCAACAGCGTGATCGAATGCGATCGATGTTTGGTACTTACCCTCGGATGGACGATCAGCGCCTTCGAAATGGACATACAGTCGCTGTTTCGGCTTGGAAGCATCTTTATGAACGCCTGCCAAAGCGAGCACATCAGACAGTCGAGCTCCCTTCCAATATGCATTTGATATGGCACCTGGTCCCCAAGTGAACCCTTTGCTCTTCTTCATCTTGTTGAGCTCACCACGTCTGTTCCCATCGCAACCCATCGCCACAGCTATGTTGATCGGCTCAAATTTGTTGATCAAGTCATCCATAGTGAGTCTGAGTTGTCCATTGTTGACGTCGAGAACATGGGTCTCCCAGAATAGGCGAGGGACTGCACCATGATTTCTCACGTAATGTAATTCGTTGGGCGTGATGAGCCCGGCTTGAAATAGAGTAGTGAAATCTGGTTCGGCATTCATAGGGTGTTGTCCGGTCTGCCGAATGAGTGACGGACTTCGGGGAATCCTGTTTGACAGATCAATTAGATGCAGCAGTGCTCACATACTAATTCCTACCAATTGTCTGGAGTCATCGTGTCTTGCTTGTCGATACCAATCAATCGCGATGATGAATCTAGCATCTTCACGGGTGAGATTATAGATCCATCGTTCTGCTGAAGGCCATATATGTAGTCTTTCTCGTGCTGCAGAGCTGTCAAAAGGGCAACCTCTTGTGGCGTATACTTTTTGCTGAGCATTCCGTAGTAGGAATCAGTGTCTTGCCTTGATTTTAGACCGAAACCATACGCAGCATGGTGCTTGTCGGACTTTTCGTGCCCTCTATTCTGTCGCCATTGGCTTTCATCCTCATTGTCAGATAAATCTGCAGACTCTTCACGTGATGACGCCTGGTCAGAACTGCCACTCGTCGTTGAGCCTGCATGGGACGGCTCGTCGGTATCGTCATCATGAGTATCATGTTTCGTGGAGAATGGCTTGTCATCGCTATCAGTTTTCTCGGCGGAGTGCTCTTTTCCTTTCTCCTGCCTCTGTTGTTGCCTCGCTTTGACATTCGCTGATCACCATTAGCGAACTCAAATCTCAACGGAGCGACTGAACCCATACCTGGCCAATCTTGCTGGTGTTTCACGAAATCCTCTGTGCAATTGATTACGAAGCGCCATGTGTGTGGATACCGATCCTCATTCTGCAATTTGAAGTCCTGATTATTTTAGCTCCATAGCCAGCCGCGGTAGCGTAGCACGCACCGTCTGACCTTCCATGATGTCCTGGAAGTTGAGCAAATCTCCAGCGTCGTGCCTTTTCCGCAGCTCCTTGTACCTCCTCATTGCGTCCTCCGCTGCTTTCTCATCCCTCGTGCTCTCTCCATCATCACCACCGTGTGTAAATCCAGCGAGGCGATTCTGATCATTGCGGACTCCAACACGATGATTGTGGCCAACAGGCCAAACAGGTTCGTTCTCGATTTCCTCTACACTCGAGGCAGGAAAGTCTCCGACCTCTTGTTGTTTGGGAGGTCGTGGCATATTGCGTGGTTGGCTTGTCGAAAAGTGCTCAGGAATGCATGACCTACCTTACTGGGCTGGAAGTATATAAGTAGCATAAATTTTGCGGCCAGTGCCCGGTCTTTACGGCTCACTAGACATTTTCGCAAGATGCAAGTCGACTAGGTCGACTGGCAATGACAGTTTGGCCATGGGATCCAAGACAAATGTCGATATTATGATGTTCGATGACTGTGGGCGGCCCCGGAGGACGGTGAAAACCGTTAAACTATGCTTACTCTGGGGAGACTTCCTTCTTAAAGTCAATCAGATGCCCTGATAGGAGATGGTCATTGCCAAAGGCCCGCTTTTCGTCACCCCACAATCTTCACCCTGGAAACAAAACTAAGTTATGGAGATAGTTCGATTTCTGTATGGTCTGGCGATCCTGATCCTGACGCCGTTGACCTTGTATGACGAATCATAAGATCAGCCTATGAGAAGCTGCATGACATTATCTACTATACACAACTTTAATGAGCTTGGTCGATAGTGATTGTCCTTTAGCTGAACAGGTGTGCTAGCAGCTTTCCAACTGTGGTCTTCTCTCACTCTCTGACATCTTGTCGGGAGAGTCCTCCGTCCTCCTTCTAGAGATGCCTATCCATTGTGTCAGGTGTCACGACGAGAGATGAGTATGGGCATTATTATCTCTATCGAGATCGTCAACACCTTTATGTCCAGAGCAAAACTCCGCCACATTACCACCCATGATCACCACACTGCACGACCCCGCATTCCGTGCGTCACGCCATCGCTTGACTAAATGGTTATCATTAGCTGAGATCTGGATTAATCCTATCAGCAATCATCTTCTCAATTCGATGCGACTGTGAACATGGCAACGTCCACGTACGTGCAACAGAAGACTGCTACAGAGTCTCTCATTGGGACTCTTCCAACTTACCATCATCCGGATGAATCTCAGCATGAATGTTGGCAAATCTGCCACATACCTGAGTTACGACTTACTCTTAACAGTGGATTGGGCTGATCTGATTACCCTTGATCTGTCAAAATTCGATCAACCAGATGGTAAGCAGCAGTTGGCCCATCAATTACGAGATGCAGTGCACAATGTGGGTAAGTAGAAAGTCATCGGCAGAAGACGTCGTACAAAGCATCGCAGGCTTCTTCTACATCACCAATTTCGGGCTTCCTCAGGAGAGTATCGACAGACAATACGCAATAGGCAAAGCTCTCTTCGATTTGCCCGAGGAAGAGAAACTGAAGTATCGTGCTGATCTCGAGCACGGCAACTACAGCGGTTACCGGCCGCAAGGCGTGATTGAGCTGGCGCCTGGTCTGCGTGACAGTATCGAGATGTATAACATTTTCAAATACATTCCGGAATTGGAGCGATCGCATCCCACCATCCTCGAGGAACATCATGAGGAGATTGAACAGTTCCAACGTTTCATAGCCGAAGATATCGTCGGTAAGTTGCTACGCTTGATTGCGATCCTTCTTGAGGTGCCGGAGGACACACTCATCGAAGGACATCGCTACGAGCGAATAAGCGACTGTGCTCTGCGGTACATGGTCTATCGTGCACGTACACTAGAAGAGAACAAGCGATACCAAAATCTCTACCTCCGAGGGCACACGGATTCTGGCAGCATGGTATGTTCCGCAAATTCCAATAGACTACCGCTTATCATCTCAGACGCTTTTATTTCGGCAGCCCATAGCCGCTCTTCAAGTACGCATGTCCAATGGATCTTGGAAATGGGTTAAACCTTATCCTGGCTCGATCACTGTAAACATTGCGGATGCACTGCAATTCTGGACCAACGGGTATCTGAAGTCCTCCATTCACCGTGTGGTCGCTCCTCCTGAAGACCAAGCGCACCTAGACCGCCTTGGACTTCTTTACTTCGTTCGTCCAGCTAATGAAATTTCATTAAGAACACTGGAGAGTCCACTTCTGCGTAGGCTAGGCTTGGCCAGTGATGCGCAAGCAGCTGACATCAATGCCGGGGACTGGGTGAGAAAGCGAGTCGCGAACAACTCGCTTCCTTTCAAAGAGGAAGCGGAGCATAGTGTTCTCGGAAACCTCAAGGCTCAAAGATACGACTGAATGCCCGATCATTCGCCAGTCTATACAAGCGAACAGCGTCATATCTGCCACTTCTACAACCCCACATCGGTATCCTTCGCTTGCGGCTCTGCTTCATTGTGTCGATCCGTTGTACCCCTCCTAGGCAGCTCGATATTCTTTCCGATCCGAAATCAATTGAGGGTCGCAGGATTGCAGATACGTCCGACCCGCGAGCATACGAGTCCTCTCGTACTTTCCGAGGTCACCAGCTTTTTGCGCGATTGGATTTAGGGCAGTATTATCACAATGCACCGCTGCTGCATAGCTCTCGATTTAGCTTATGATAATGACAATCATGAAACTGTCACGAACCGTCCAAATCCAAGGTCACGTGAGTGAGTCTTGGATGAAGCCGAGAACGAGGGTTCTGCTTCTATAGCAGTATAGCACTGAGGTAAGAGTCGGAGAAGATAGGTCTTGCAGATAATGAAGTACGATTGGAAGTATTG